>CM069441.1:19304520-19650159 GCA_035610835.1 Ophiura sarsii
TATTTACTAACTATGAACATAATTTTTACATCCAGATTTAGAAACTTAGTGAAAAAGGTATTATTGTGTCATAATTTGCCATGAAAGTACTCCTATAAAATGTCAACAATCAGGCTATTTCTATACTTGATTGTAGGGATTTCGTAAAATTCTGTGTCATAATTTGACCCTCAAAACCATAACTGCACGATGTTGTTCTGCCTTTTGCACCTCTTCTACATGCCCCTTATTTTGAAATATTCTCACCACTGCCACCCTCCTATAAATGTTGAATGCCTGTATTGCTTGCTATATGGGACGTCATTCAATATCAAACTTTGCACCAATGAACAATACAATAATGTCAGGATGGACTTTGTAGTCTAGTGAATGGAAATACTATTATCAATGTGGATGAGTCAGTTGTTAATGCCTGTCCTGGAATTGATTAGGGAAATTGGAGGAAATCTCATTCAACACTACTTTGAACCAGTCAATTTAAAACCCTAGCTTGAAACAGTCAATTCCAATGGTCAAATCAAGGAACTAAGCTCAGTTGAACTATCCAATTAAAATCACTTACAAAACTTTAGTTGACTTTATTGGAATTCTAAATCAACGAAGAGACTGCGAGGAGACACACAAATCGTTTGGTCAAGTTGATATCAAAAAGTTCATTTTGGTTCCCATGGTTGAAGCAATTTTGTATCTTGCCATTATTTCGAAATTCTTTTGGGAGCTTCATTAAAATGTAAATCATCAAACAACCACCTTTTTGACTGGACACTACAAATTCTTTGCTGCCCAATTTACCCTACCTCCTCGTGCATGTATTGGGGTATAAAACTATCCGGGGAGAAAAACGGCTCAAATATTTGTGGGAAAATGGCCAGGGATTGAACCTGGGTCGCCTGCATGGAAATCCGGCACCTCCATGTCTGCACAATGGGGTCAGCTCAAAAAACGTTAAACTTTTTTTCGTACTCTTGATTGTGCCACAGTATGACACGGCTGTTTGACTGTCCACTTTATTATTAAAATTATGGGATAAAAAAGATTATATAGTGGCCCTTTTATGGTTTGACCTGATTACGGTAGTGCTAATGAATAAGAGTATACCGTGAAAATTATTCGAGCCCTTTTAAAAATTAGCGGCATTTTTTACTTGATACATATTTTACCTGTAACTCTATATGGGAAATCTGGCCGGTGAGGGCGCTATTATAGTAAATAATAATATTCAAAGCTCTATTTCTCAGAACTGGCACCAACAAATGTTCTGATATTTCTACAAAAGATGGCCAGTATATTCAGGTATTTGAATCAGTTAAAAACAGAAATGGGCCAGCAAGTTATGGTGTCCTCAGAATAAAACGGACACATTATGTGGGATCAAACAGCCATGATAAGTAGTAGTAATAGTATCGACGAGCGAAGCGAGGAGAACTATTACGTACTAATAGCACAGCACTACCGTTCGATATGTCATGTACAGTAGCGTAGCGAGTGGGTGACGGGGGGGGGGGCAGACCATTCAAAGTTAGCGTACCGTGAAAGGGCCACACAAAAATCACACGCTGACCTGTACACTCGCGCATGACCTCAATTCACTTGCATGGGGCACATGCTTTTCGACCAAACTGCTTTTGATCATGTAGGATACATCATGAACATTAGAAATAACTAATGGTCAAGGAAACATTTGATCAGTGACTTTTAGATGATATTGTAGCTTATGATTGACATAAACAATAAAGTTAGGTTGTTTTTATGAATGGTGGACTCCCGCGGAGATACACGGTGGTCATGCCCGGGGAATTCTGGCTTAACCCTAACCGCACTGAATCTCACTAAATCTCACTGCCAGAAACTATCTCCAGGTACGTGCTGCTGCATTGCCGCGATGACGTCACCTACCGCAGGCATATGTGGCCACGGAGTTTGTGGCCGCATATGACCTAGGGAGTTAGCTCAGTCGGTAGAGGGACAGACTTTGGTGCGGATGGTCCGGCGATCGAATCCCGGGGGTGCTGGGTGATTTTTCGGGTTAAAAAAATAGCACTTTTTCCCCCCTCCCCCCGATACGCACAAAAAAACTAGCTTTACTGGTTAGGGTTAATAGAAGATGCTCGCAACGCGTGTTATGAATGGGGAATCGGCCTATTTCGAGTCCGTGATATGAAAAGAACTGCCGAAGATATGTATATTAACAGTTGTGCAAAGTTAGTATATATAATAAATGTATATATGATTGGAAAGAAGAGATATTAAGCTTTGCAAAAATATAGGTTGTTTACAGCAAAGGTATAATGTGAATGAGTTGTGAGTTCACAAACTCCGGCATACGTACAAAGCCCCTATACCACGTTAGTATGATGCTGTGCGTGTATGTTCGGATGAATGCAGGATGTCCTCAACTTATTGTAATGCTATACGGCTGTTGGATATGACACCCCTACTGTTCTATATAGCATGTATGTGACAGCTACCGTTTGATAAGTGTGACAGCTGGGAGGTTGCATTTCTTCACACATCTTTAATGTGACAGGTTGGGTCCCTATAATTGTAGTGGTGACAGATCAGCTATTGTTATGTCTACATGTTGGCACGTAAAGTTGTCTAGTCATTGAACTTGGCTTTTGAATGGTCAAAATACAAATCAAGTGTGTGTGGTGGGTGTGGGGGTGTGGGTGGTGTTTATGTTCCAATGCCAGTGATATTTAGAATGACACATTTGAACTCCAAGTATAAGCCAACCAGATAGGAGTTAGATTCACCAAGCATTTTGTTGTTGTTTGTAATGGTCAAAAGCGGGAAGGGGGGGGGGGGGGGGGGGGGGGGAAGGGGGGGGGGGGTCAGAAGACAATAGGAGAGAAATGGCAAACACTAGTGAGGGTTCCTGCAGTTTTTGCCAGTGATTCCAAGAACAATATAAACACAGTTGAAAGTGTTTTATAACAAACATCACAGTTGAAAGTGATTTATGTGCTATCATCAAGAGTGTGGTCATCTCAGGTCATTGGTTGGATTAGTTAGTCTTGAAGTCAGTATAAGGTCAGGGTGCTGTACTGATGTATGAGTTTCAAAGTCAATCAATCTGTCCATGCAATGCTTTAAGATAACATCTCGTTGACCATTGTACAAATGTTTATATAACCAAAAGGCACCTCTTCCATCTCTACACCATCAAAGCTAGGCATGTGCCAGATACTTCCATTCCTCACCAGGTCAACAATTACTCTTTTATATGGTCATGTCTCAGTCTCCACATCTCAAACTAAAGAGCACTGACAGGTATTCAAACATTTCAATTAACAGCAAGGGTGGCTTGGTATGTGGCCATTTACTGTCATAATTAATTAGTTCAAAAGTGAATAACTCATTCACACAACCAATAATTTCTTATTAACATAACATCTCAAATTAATAGGTGTACGCTTACGAAAATATTGTACACCAAAATGCAGAGCTCGCCCATGATAGTAGGCTATTAGGACACAAATAAAGATGTCTCTTAGAGTGTGTTTCTACTGGACACCTTGCATCAACGCACTTTCATTGTCACAGCCAAACAGGTTGTTTCTGCTGCCGTAAAATGCGCTGTGACGATATACACTCTCTTCTCTCACTTCCCTGAACGGAAGGATCAAAAAGATTACGGTGACCCGAAGTCAGTTTTCAGTTTATGGTACACATCTTAAAAAGTGTCCTTGTAATGGTGAACAAATGGGGGGTTATTTCCAGACAAAATGTCCGCGCTTTAAGGTGAAAAAGGGATCAAATTAGCCAAATTGTCCGCGAAACGCTGTCAAATAGGGGGTATTTCAAGATCCTGGAACAATCATGTGTTACCCCTCTGAATACGAAGAGATAACACCAGAGTTGTGGAACATCTCCTTTCCAGGTATATTTAGGCCCTACTCTTCTAAATAATATTTCAATTGGTGTTTACTACAACATACCTATCTTTATGCTATAAGCTTCATATGTTGTAACATGTTTGTCAATTTGAACTTGCTTCGTGCCGGATATGCTATAAATCCGCATTTAGGTCATGGAGCTAATTTATAACTTCCTGCAAATATAAGCTTGTGTGAGAGATCTAGAATTTTATTAGCAAAACATAATAAAACACAATTAATGGGCTTAAATTTGCTAAAAGTATTAAACCTACCCATGCCTAAGTTATAAAAAATGGGCATATCAAAACGCTTTGCTCAGAGGTATACATTTATGTATACCGACTTTAACCTGCTTTCAGACTGTTTTTATCTGAATACTACGCAACACTTAACAACAATGACACAAGGACACACCTGAAACTGTATGCACAGCTATAGACTTCTCCCATAACAATGCTAACGTGATCAACAGCGCATAAAAATGAAAAGACTTCTTAGAGACTAGTGCCATACATTTACCTCATAATGGGACATGGTCAGATAAAAAATTGCCCTCTGACCCTTTAAATGTTATTTGTGGCTCTCCTTATTATCCAATCAGATTAATTTTTACATGTGCCGCTGGGAAATTCAATTATCTTTAACAAAGACCCGATTATGACTATGGTAGACTGCCCTCATTCATTTTTAAGATGACAGAAGATCACAATGTCGCCCTAAAAAATCTCAAAACACAGTGTAATGCGAGGTTGAAAGCACGAAACGGATTGTGTTTTTCCTGAAATTTGACACAGAAACCAATTGTTTACGGTTCGGATGAAAATAGAATATTTTGAGAGGGAATATAATTAGCTTCACGTGGATATCGATTACGGGGTGTTCCAAACTGTATTTAATATACTTATGACAATTTAAGTGTAAACGGCCAGCGTTTTATTATGTTTTTTGGTGGGTTAACAAAAGAAATTGTACAATATAAATTGTGCGTTTAGTAGTTTATTTGAAATGCCCCTAACGTTTTCATATGATTTTAGAACGACAAATGGATGAATCTTTCTCTAAGGAATCCTAGCAAAAAACCAAAAAGTAATTAATGCATTTATCAACTGCAAGCCCCCCCCCCCCCCCCAAGAGGACTAGCGACGAACTACAGCTGGGACGTAAAAATGACAAATGTGATTTAACCTTAATAGTCTCGTTGTGTTCCTAGCAGAAAGAGGTCAATTTTGTGTGCCTCCACGTTACAGCTCCAGCTCCATATATCGGAGACAAAGTGCCTCATGAGAGTCCCAGCCCCTGAAAGCTGGATCGTAGTGATGTCCTGCAGTATTGATCTAATTACCTTATCTTCACAGAACTGTCTCTGAACTGTCCCATAGGTCATTTTTATATCATATACCATCTCTATTCTGCAGGTCCTGGCTACACGCCCATCCTGGATAACAGGGCTACACTATGTACACTCATAAAACTCGTAAAACAATTTGACCCCATTTTATAGGTTGAATGCACAGTTGACGCTGACAGTCCTTAGTCAAAATAACCAGGCGTGGATACAGGGGGGCCCAACAGGCCTGGCCCCTTCCCCCTCCACAAAAAAGGGGGGAAAGGGGGAAAAAAGAAAAAAAAGGGAAAAAAGGGAAAGAGAGAGGAAGAAGAGGGGACAAACGAAAAAGAAAAAAGAAAAAGGTGGGGTGAGGGGGTACAAAAAGGCTGGCGGGGAGGCATGTGAGGGACATGATAACGTTTGGAGTTTATTGGAAGTTGACGAGAAGTTTCAAATTTTGAAGGTAACTATATAGTATAACTTCTTTCTGGCATAAGCCTATATAACAAGGCAATATTGATTGATAGTGATTGCTTTTCAATAAAATATTGCTTAAAAGTACATACCAAATCGCACCAAATGGGTTTGAAAATTGAGAAGAAAAAAAATCAAATTCTGAGGGGGCACATCACCCCTCAACTCCCCCCTGTTCGAGCTTTTAAAAAATCGATACTTAAATTAAGAAAATATCAGTATATATGCTCAATTTCTTTCTTGCATTGATAAAAAAATTATATTGATTGGAAATGAAGAGGTGGCTTTTCGATAAAATGTTGGTCAAAAGTATACACCAGATCGCACCAAATGAGTTCGAAAATTGGAAAAAAAATCCAATTCTGAGGGGCACATCCCTCCTCAGACTCCCCCTTGTTCGAGCTTTTAAACCATCTATACTTAAATCAAGAATATATCAGTATAATGTGCTCAACTTCTTTCTTGCATTGATAAAAAATATATATTGATTGGAAATGAAGAGGTGGCTTTTCGATAAAATGTTGGTCAAAAGTACACCAGATCGCACCAAATGAGTTCGAAAATTGTCAAATTTTCTACTTCTGAGGGGGGTACACCCCCCTCAGACAGACACCCCCCTGTCTGAGCATAGCTCGGAGGGCGGTGCTGTGCACCGCTTAGATGGTACCAGCACAATTTCTTTCTTTTTTTGCCTCCCCTAAAACTTGGCTGGATCCGCGCCTGTAAATAACCACATCGTTTAAAATGTGTACAATCAACACATGTCTCACCCTACACGCTATGTTTTAACCTTGCCACATGTTTCAGCTCTAGGAGAAAACAAATTCTATCAAATGACCTTGGAATAAGAAAAGTTAATCTCTTCTATAGGCATATGCATCAATGGTAACTGAAATATTCAATAATTTATAATTGTGAATGATTAAGTACATAAAACAGCATAAAAGTCTCTAAAGTTTGTCACAGGATGTAGTAAATGAATGTCATGACTTGTACTGTATCCATCCAGACACTTAACTGATTTGATATCTCTGTGGAATATCAAAACAAGCCGACCTTACGGTAAAATATGACGAATTATGAAAATAAAGATAAAATCAACTTACCCAAAAACGCAGCAAGTAACAGACATAGTAGCTTGGTGTTCATCTTGGATGCGGGTAGGGTGATGTATCAGAGAACAAAAGCTGAGTGCTTTCCAGACACTATGACAAAGTACTTGTTTCGAAAGTGTGATGGTACGACTACGTCTCGCTTCTACGTCTCAAAGTTCAGACTGCAGATGTCCGCTGTTGGTGTCGCCACGATTCTGGAACCCTGGGCACATTTGTACTTATTACTCATAGATTTTGACAATGTCGCCGAGACTAAATCCTGTTTGCGTGCCATAGCCAATTTTATGATATCTGTACAATAAGGTATATATCTGAATAGTGATCTTGGGTGTCTTTGATTGTATAATGCGGTCAATGATCAGTAAGTTCTTGTTTTCCTGGCAAGGTATCAACAAGTGATTTCATAATTAGGAAATAGCGTTAACATATGGATCCTTTATCATTGTATATGAATAGCTTATAATAGGCACATACAGGTAAACAGTTTTCCCTTTTCTTTATCTATACATTTTTCTAATTTATATGACTATAAAAACAGATCTCTGCCAGTCTCCTGCGAGAAACATTCTATCCTTGCAAGACTAAAGACTCCCTTATTTCTACCTCCTATATAGCCTCCCTGTTTGATTGAAGGTAGACATTCTCAGGAGCCTGGCTCCATTTCATGCATTGCCATTTTCAAATAATGTTGACTTCAGGCTCATTAAAAGAGGAAACAATAATCGAAATGGAATCGAGCGAAGAAGTTAAGAAAATTAATTAGCCAGCCCATGACAATAATAAGTTTGGTCCTGGTAGAAATTATCACCGATGGATTTCCGTGTTTAACTAGGTGGATAAGTGAGCGTTGAGCAGATGCGCGATATTTTTCAATATGTTCATGTTTTTAGACCATTCGTCCATGAACAAAGGTTTTAGTTCATGAAGGACTTATATAAACAACAACAAGTATGAACTCTTTGGCAATATTCACTTTGCTGTCCGTTGAATATCTTTGCACTGCAGAATAAAAGCCTGCAACCTGTTCCCTATAGCGTAAGAGTTAAGATTCCTCTTAACATGTTTAAGTGACTTAAGAAGAGTGATTTTGACGTCTTCCTAAGCCTTGTTCAAAAGAACATTAAAAAGTTAAGCTTTATTTAGAGTTGGACACAGGTCTAAAGTTTGACATGGGTCCTATTTCATGAAGATTGAAATATGATTTTTTCCCCTAACAATCCCCTTAAAAAGAGTTGAAAACTTAAAGAAGCATCACTCT
This sequence comes from Ophiura sarsii, assembly GCA_035610835.1. Lineage (NCBI taxonomy): Eukaryota > Metazoa > Echinodermata > Ophiuroidea > Amphilepidida > Ophiuridae > Ophiura > Ophiura sarsii. The sequence goes on from CM069441.1 coordinate 19,312,576, forward strand.
TCACAAGGTAAATCTTAACTTTTATACAATAAAGGCATGTACATTCAAGTTGTGAAGTTGGGAATATTCATTTTATCTTGTTACTAGTACAAGGTTTTTATGTGTAAATTACCAGATCTTTTAGATTTATGATTGCCAATGCCACATCAGCATCCCATTTCTCTCATCCTGACACATATTTTATATCCATAAAACCCTTTCTATTCAACAATTATTCCAGCATTCCTCCCAACCAATACTTCAAACCTCTCACTCTGTGGTAATGACTTATACTAAGACATAGGACAGACCCTCAAAGTCATCAATGTCTTCAAACGCCACATCCATTCCACTTATTCAATCAAACAGGCACGGCTCTTGTACAGTGAACCATGTATTGTTTCCCCAATGCTTGTATCATTCGTACGGTGCATGGGCAATTTTGGAGTAGTTATAGTATACCCACCACCACCAACCACCTGTGTCTTATAGAGACTTTAATCTCCTAAGGTGTGGCTTTGAAAAATAAATCAGACGAGAAAATCATGACAAATGTAGCGTAATATTTTTAGCATTCAAGGTCATTAGGTTAAGTGAACACAAAATGGCATCTCATAACCTTAACCCTTAGGCGTTGTTTTTTGGAAATAAAACTATTGGGAGCTCTGCTGGCGAGCCACAGAGTCAGCTTAAAAACAAAAAATCTTAAGATTTTCATCTGCATATGATAGCTTGTCTGAGCCCACCACTGATAGACTGGGGAAGCGTCATCTACCAGCACCTATATAGTAGAATAGTTTTAATTTGTTGGCATTCATGGCAGTAATGATTAACAACTTATATACAAACACATGAAGGATTGATTGGAGGGTAGTCTAGTAAAGCTGCCATTTTGATTGATTTGCAGTTACCTGGCAAATCAAAACGTTGGCGGCAAATAGGTTCACAGAGTGTGACAAAAACAAATGTCACCTGCCATACACTATAGGAAGACTCCTTGGTAGCAGCAGACACTTACCCCATAGGGGAGCGGGACAAGTTAACACTATCAGGAATTTAATTGATGTTGGTAGAATCCCTAGATCAATTGTCTACTGCTGCAATATCTCGCAATGAAACAGGAAAGAAAAAAGGTTTTCTTGATATGTTTCAGTTGGTAGCTCAGATGGTATAATACTCCTTGGATTAAACTTCCCTACCCATGGACTACATGGTATTTCCTGGGATTTGTGACACAGAAACCAACTGCAATGATGTCAACTCCAGAAGAAAAAGCAGATACTAAACTCACAAATTGTTTATAGTGTCCATCCCTTTCGGTAATATATGTACATTGTATCAGATAAAAGCATGTAAATGTACACAAATTAGATGTGACATTTATAGCAGAGTTTATATCATGGGTTGTATATAAGCAATACAATATATTCAATGCAATCCATTACCAAATCAGCCCTTTCCATCGTTTTCAGTTTGTTAAAGACATACTCTTTTAATGAAAAATACTTTGGCGCAATTAAACATGTATGGATGGTTAGAAAAATTCATTTTTATTAATAACAATTATTTACATACTGAACTGCAAGTATGCCTTGATTGTTAAACAATAGTAGGACCTATTAACCTTGGCTCCCTATTTCTATTTCTGTAAGTGGCAACAGCCATTAATGATCCTACTACTGCAACTAAAAACAGTGATCCTAGAAGGATGCTAATGTTCTTCGCTGCTGCATCTGTGGATGTGTTCTTAATCAATGTCTTATCTGCTGCTGGCAGGTTACTCCATCTGGTGTTTGGAAAGCCCTGTATGTCTTGAGGTACCATTCTGTGTCGGCCACCTATGTTTGGCTTGGGTGCTTCTGTTGGCTCTACTTCAGATTCCACCTCTGGGACTTCTGATTCAGGGGCTTCTGGGACCTCCGACTCTGGATCCTCTGACTCAGGTGGTTCTGGAGCCTCGGACTCAGACTCTGGGGCCTCGGAAGGTTCCACTTGTTCTGCCTGTTGTCTTGGCATCTGGTGTTGGTTGACTGGGACCAGATTCTGAATGGAGAGTTTCACATTGGATAACCTTCTGACAGGTTCAATTGGTTCAATGGGTTCAACCGGTTCGGTAGGCTCAACTGGTTCAGTAGGCTCAACTGGTTCTGTGGGTTCAACTGGTTCTGTGGGTTCAACTGGTTCTGTGGGTTCAAGTGCTAGGGTAGTAAGTGCATGAGGCCCCTGAGCTGAAGCAACAGCTGTTCAGAAAAAAAATGAACGAAATCACATGATCAATGACAATTGAAAGCATAATGTTCACAAATTAAAATGGAAAATGCAGGCTGATTAGTTGTATTTTTGTCAAGTTTCTCAGTATGGACATGGGGATTACCATTTTGATAAACAGTCCCACTGATTGAAACAGAATATTTATATTAACCTAAACCAAAATATTGATTGGTGTGCATCAATTAATGGACCCTGTTGCCTGTTTTAGTAGAAAAGGTAAGGGAATTACCATGATTTTAAGATTCTTTATTATGTATCATCTAGTCAGCAAAAAACACCATATTTCAATAAGTGCCTTAAATTTGATCCATTTATCTATTCCACATTCTGGTAAATTGCCTGGGAGGGAACACAAATGTTTCTCTGTGTGAATTACAAAAAAAGATTATGTAATTTTGACGACTGCCAATATTAAGAATAATATGATCTACTACATGAGTCACTAATTCAATGGTTTATTCATGTAGGGGTTAAAAAACAGGGTCGGGCGGTGCTCATGTTATGATATCACCTGCCAAATCAATATTAATATGTCATGTATGTAGGAGGGTAAAGTGAAATCAAGGCATTACACACACGTCTTTGGTGAAATGTTGGAGGGAAAAGTGAAATTTTGAATTACTCACCATCAAGATATTATTTATAGTTCAGAAATTATACCTCATGTCAAACAATACATCTTTTCTACTTTTCACAAATATGAGATTTTTTTGACAATATCTGGCAGAATATTAAAAAAACTTTTCAATGATATCAGACTTTGTAATCACAAGATATAATTTGAAGAAGCATATTTTGTCTATTATTTTCATTATATTTTACCAAAAATATTGGCCTCTATCCCAAACTGTATTTGCCAACAACATGTCCTTTTTGATGTGAATATTCACATATGAGGACAACAAAGCAGGTATTTCTGATCATTTTCTTAACATTTTTCTGACTATTTTGTCCTGTATCTCTTACACAAGCCTTGCCGAAACCATGTAACTTATTACTTGATGCATCATATAATGGTTCATTAGGCTGATGAAAGTTGATTCCATGTTTCCCGTAAGCCGCCCGCATTTGGTTTTTTCGATGGCGTTATGAATGCCAAAATAGCGAAATCATTCATTATTTGATATTTTCCATTTTTTCCTCCGTTTTTGAGATATTGTTGAAGTTTTTCGGTGTTTTCCTTAATTTCCTTCATCGAACATCGCATTTTGTTTACATTCTGAATCAATTGGAACCTAAAAATAGAAATCGACTTCGATGATCACCTAAGCATTAGTGAAATGGTCGTTATTTTGTAAATAATGAACTGCTGCAAAATAATGAATAATGAATAATGAATAATGAAAAAGTTACCTCATTATGGTTTGAACCAAATGTTACGGGAAACATGGAATCAACTTTCATTAGCCTTATGGATAAACCATTCGATATTAAGCAGAAGAGAGAACGATTAAATAAAAGAATCAGTCCCCAAACAGGACAAGGGGCATCAATTCAGTTGCTATCCAGTATATTGCCATTTGTAAATAAAAATTCCATTAAAATGGAATGTGGACAGTCTAAGAGAAAGAGGCCTGTTTGCAAGTTTAGTTGTTAAGTTAAAACTGTGCTAAATAAGCGCATGCATCCATCAAATTAGTGCACTAGCTTCTAATTGTACTCGTCTCATCATGTTCATAACTTCCATCATAAGTTGAACAACTATTATTTCTTTCATGTATTGTTTATATTTCGTCTGGGTTTGAGTCATAGTTACACTGCCGCGCATAAGTATTTCCCCCTCACTGTGTTATCGACAAAGTATTAAACCATCAGACCCAACTACCATTTCATTGTGTTCATTGTACATTTTATACCAATAAATTCATGTTTCCTATTCAGATTCATGATTTAAAAGCATTACAATTCATGATTTTATCAAGTAAGTCAAAATTCCAATGTAAAATCGCCGTAGTAAATCACCTCATGAATATCAATTAGCTCATTATCGGCATTGCCAACGTATCTCGTGGGCTATAATCATTCTTAATTAATTTCTTCAATTATGAAAAATATGTTATGAGGACACGTTACTGATTTACTTCTTAATTTATTTGACTGCATTTATAGTACTTGGATGTTTACATAAACAAACGCCCCTGAAGATGATGTGAGTTAAAGGTCTAGTTAAGAATAGATTTATCACATCAAAGTCAACCAGGGCAAAAAAGTAATTAATGAATTAATAATTAATAATTAATAAATTAATTATTAACAAATAATTAATTAGGATTAATTAATGATTGATTAATTATCAACAATTATTGAGCCATAAGTAATTAATCAATATGTAATTGTTAATACTTATTTATCATCAATTTATTATTGAGTAATTAATGATAAAACAATAATAAATGATCAATAATTAATCAATAAATCGGGCAATGAATAAGTAACTAATCATTAATTAACTACCATGTTTGCACAGTTAGGATTCGTGGATTCCTTATTATCACACTAGACCACAACACCTGTTTTAGCTTTATATTGAGCTATAAAGACTGACGACAAACAAACAATTATCATCGCAACGGAGCGTACATTGTATTGACCTACATGTATATTCACACTATTAATTTCATAATGTACAAATCAGTACATGGGCAGTACAGTTAAGAATATGTAGCTAATGAGTATACATGTAACGTGGTGTAACAGCAGACGACGAAACTGCTTTCCGGGACTGCTTTACATTTAGGACATGAAATATCTCTCCGCATTGAATTGGAACGTGAAGAAATTGGAAAGGCCTCTTTACTTTACTTTGCCATATTCAGGGCAGGGTGCAGTGTTCCTACTATCAAACTAAGAATTAGTAACACTGTTAAGTTGAAGTTGTAGCATTGGTGCAGTTTACCTGAACGATTAGTCAAAGAAAGGCAGTGTAAATGTGTTCTGCTGTTTTATTTCTGGTCAAATGTCAGAAGTCTGACGTTGGAAATTTCACGCTGAAATCACCATCAATTGCAACAAACGTCATTGTTATGTACATACATTGGGATGTGGTGATAAGTTGTGATCTATTTCCGATTTATCTGAGCACGGATAGCTCTTAACTTGTCTATCAATTGTATAAACACAATTAATTCACAGGCCAATGACAATCGAGATAGCATTATTGTTCAGTAGCGCACAAAACTAAATCACCCTGTCAACAATGCAATTTCGCCTACGTGCAAAGAAATGCAATGGTAATGTGTGACATCAATGTATATTCATAGTGTACTTGACACGGCCTTTATATCAACTCGGTTTCATATCTCACTTCACGAGAAAAATTGCCTTAGTTACATATACATCATAAATTGCACTTAATACCACGGTCGAAGTTTATCACCAAAGAAAATAAACTTACCTATTAGTAACGCCCACAGCAAACAACATTTGACATTCATGATTGATGTGGTGGCAGTTCTACTCCTATGTCTGTGCTCAGAAACCGACACTCAAATGAAGATGCGATATGGTATAAGAGAATGCTGGAATTCTGGTTTTGAAGCAAGACCACATTAAGATGCGATATAATAATGTGTAGGTAGTTCAACTCCTTAGTCTATGCTCATCATCAGCCAAAACAAAATTGATAATGTGATACAATAATAAGAAATGATGCTGGAAGATCTACTCCCTATGCTGATACAACATGACCAAAACAAGATGTCAACATTTTGTTAAAGCTTCACATTCAAGCCAAGGCAATATCATGACATGTTCACCACTTTCAATCATAGAATCTAAAGTGATTGTGTCGAACATTTTGAATTCCTCATTACATTTATACTTTTTGTCAAAACTTCTTGGTACAATCATCTATGCATAAGATGCAAGTTAGTCATAATCAATCGAAGATTTGATAGGTTCTTTGTCCATAAAAAAATTAAATTTGGCTACAATGTTACACAATTCCCCTACTTTTCCTTGACATTTGGGCATCTCGAAATCAGGTCATGGATGATATGAGTGCTAAATGTATCATTACATTCTTTAATTGTTATTTTATCTTGCTACGACTTGGATGGATTAGATGTGTAAGACCATGATGTAACCATTAATTAATAAATTGGCAGCCCATTTTCATTTTGATTGTGTTGTAATTATCTCAGTCGTAGATTGGTAATACTTATATAATACTTCTATATGTATACACAGACACAATATTTCCTTCATTGGGGTGTAAGATAACCCTGTTGCCAGACCACTACTCTGTGAAACAAATCTTTTTTTTAAACAACTGGCATGGCATTGTCCATATACCCTGCTTAAACAACTGTTTAAATACTCACATGTTGTTTTAGCAGGTGAAGAACAACCCCAGTTGTAACAACATTTTCTGCTGTGTATAACCATGGTATAATAAGACATTGTATACCCGGGATATTGTGAAACTCATCTAAATTTATATTTCTGTAATTTTATACCAGTACCTGATTGATTCATTTCTGAATATTTTTACAGAGACCAATAAGGATAATGACTGCGCAGCAGTTGAATCCCGAGTTGAATAGAGGTAACTGTGAAGAATCAAAACATTTTCACTTTGGAACCGAGGAATTGCACGAGGGATGTAGCCCCGAGGGGAATTCCAAGGTCCCAAAGTAAAATATTTGATTCTTCAGTTACTGACAAAACAATAGTCTGCTTCATATACCGTGTATTTTACTGTCACACAATCGAACAATACCCTTAGATACTTCCCCTTGCAAAAACCGCTCCCATCTGAGAACCAACCAATACACGGTCTACTTGCATTGGATTTGACCTTTCGACCTCCATATACTGTAACACTATGCTACATCTAAAATGGATGCATATACGTAATGAGCAATTTGTTCACATGGGGTTCAAAATTGACTAATGGCAGACAAGATATATCAAAGTATATGAATATTTATAATAATAATTATCAAAATGATGCACTGCCCGTATCAAAAGTGCTCAATTCCTAAGAAGAGCGTAATATGTTGATAAAACAAGCAGTTACAAATTAATAATCATATATACATTGTAACTGGCAGTTTCATGCCCACCAACCACACAGGACGGCGGCAATCTTCAGACTGGCGCATATCGGAGTACCTTTAGAATACCCTACCATTTTTGAAGCTCGACTATTTAAAAAAACGCCGTGGCGACGCCGTCGTGGGACTTCGTAGAAATTACCTAAGTGTTGAGCGAGCCGTTGTGAAAATGTGCTTAAGTGCAAGACGAAAGGTATTTCATTTTTTGTGGTTTCGGCGGCGACGGCGGGCGGCTTTGGCGGCGGCGGCGCGCGAAGCTTCACCCCTTGAAAAAGTGGATTCGGCGACGGCAAGAAGGAGGAGGTATGACGGGATCAGTTGTAGATGGAAGCTTGATTATTTTTTGTGGGTTCGGCGGCGAGGGCGGGAAGCTCCATCCTTTTAAAAAGTGGATTCGGCGACGGCACGAAGTTCAACCCTTTTAAGAAACATCGGATGCGGCGACGGCGCGGAGCTTCATCCTTTTAAAAAGAATGGATTCGGCGACGGCGCGAAGATGGAGGTATGACGGGATCGGTTGTAGATGGAAGCTTGATTATTTTTTGTGGCTTCGGCTTCGGCGGCGACGGCGCGAAGCTCCATCCTTTTAAAAAGTGGATTCAGCGACGGCGCGAAGTTCAACTTTTTAAGAAACATCGGATGCGGCGACGGCGCGAAGCTCCGTACTTTTAAAAAAGTGGAATCGGCGACGGCGCGAAGGAAGAGGTATGACGGGATCGGATGTAGATGGAAGCTTGATTATTTTTTGTGGCTTCGGCGGCTTCGGCGACGGCGTCAAAGCTTGACTTTTTAAAAAAGTGGATTCGGCAACGGCGCGAAGGAGGAGGTATGACGGGATCGGTTTGTAGATGGAAGCTTGATTATTTTAGTGGCTTCGGCGGCGACGGCGCGAAGCTCCAACCTTTTAAAAAGGTGGATTCGGCGACGGCGCGAAGCTTTACCTTTTTAAAAAATGGGCTTCGGCGGGAAGGTGGGTTTTATTCTGGCTTCGGCGGCTTCGGCGACGGCGTCAAAGCTGACTTTTTAAAAAAGTGGATTCCGCGACGGCGCGTAGGAAGAGGTATGACGGGATCGGTTGAAAAACGGAAGCTTGATTATTTTAGTGGCTTCGGCGACGGCGCGAAGCTTTACCTTCGGCGGGTAGGTGGGTTTTTTTCTGGCTTCGGCGACGGCGTCAGAGCTTTACCTTTTAAACGCGAAGCTTTACCTTTTTAAAAATTTCCTTCGGCGGGAAGGTGGTTTTTTTTCTGGCTTCGGCGGCTTCGCCGACGGATTGAAGCTCACATTCAAGTTCAAAGTCTAGAACTTTCAATGCCGCGTGTCTTTTTTTAGTCCAAAACGGAATAAAGCACATGGTCTATACAACTTTCAGCAAGACATTTAGTTGTCAGATTTTAATAAGATATACTTTTCTGGGTTGGCTTTTATCGAGTTTCAATCAGGCGCATTTTCCTGTTGACATAGAATGATCATTGATATATCATGTGAGCTATAGACAAAATTTAGCAGATTTTCAAGTCTAAAATTCAACGTTGTATGACTAACTGCACAAAATAAGTTTAAGAACGACCCATCATACATTTTAGAGGGCTCAACAATTTGAATGTTTGGATTGGGCTTTTAAAGAACGACCCATAATCTATTATGCCAAACCTGTCATATATTATTGAAATTCAGTCCCACAATGCAACGATTTACGAACTTCTGTTGCATGCCTTAACAATAACGATTTACGAACTTCTTTGGTTTGAGCAATCTGTCATTTGTTGCATTGTGGGATTGCATATCAACAGTTTGGATGGTTGTTTTTGACGGGGCTTTTAAAGAACGACCCATCATACATTTTAGAGGGCTCAATAGTTTGGATGGGGCTTTTAAAGAACGACCCATAATCTATTATGCCAAACCTGTCATATGATATTGAAATTCAGGCCCACAATGCAATATTAACTTGTCAAACATAATTCTAATATGGCGATTGATGAACGATTTACAAACTTCTGTTGCATGCCGTAACAATTTGAATGTTTGAATGGTTTTTTTAAAGAACGACCCATAATCTATTATGCCAAACCTGTCACATGATATTAACATTCAGTCCCACAATGCTATATTAAGGGTAAAACATATTAAGGGTCAAACATAAATCTAATATGGCGATTTAAGAGCGACCTATCATTTGTTGCATTGTGGGATTGGAAATCAACAGTTTGGATGGTTTTTGGACGGGGCCTTAAAACGACATATCATGCATTTTATAGGCTCAATAGTTTGGATGGCGCTTTTAAAGAACGACCCATAATCTATTAAGCCAAACATGTCATGGGGCTTTTAAAGAATGACCCATAATCTATAATGCCAAACCCGTGCCGTCGCCGATATTGAAATTCAGTCACACACTGCAATATTAAGGGTCAAACATAAATTTAATATGGCGATTGATTATGAAAGGCACGTCACCCGGCAATATCTCTGTCGTCGCGTGGTAAAACTTATTTTGTGTTGTTAGTCAAACAACGTTGAATTTCATTTCCGACATAACTTAGGGCGTGTTCTCACTGTGCGAATGTGGACTCATACCTAGGTGCGAGTCTACATGCATAACAGTGATGTTGCGTTCTCATTGTGCGATTAAAATACATCAAAATACAGATGTGGTATCGAGTCCACTTACCCGGATGTTACTTGTTTACAAGTTTAAGCGAGTGCGCTGCGTAAATACCACGCGTGCATGACATTTGGCCGCGTGAAATTGCATTTTGAAGCGCGCGGCGGACGGCGGCGCAGTCTGACGCAGCGCAACACGCTTGTTGTTGTGGAACAAGTGGTACGAGTCCACATACGATAAGTAAAACGCGTTCTCACTAGCGATTTTGATACCACGTCCTAGGTGCGAGACTACCTCTTTGAGTAGGTTTCGACCCTACATCGTTGATGTAGGGTCGAACCCCCTTATTGCGCGTTCCCACTAGGCTTAGAAGTAGGTTCGAAGTAGCATCGAGTCCACGTCCTGGTATCAAACAGCCACAGTGGGAACGCGCCCTAAGTGTAAATGCTAACTATAGCATGCCTATAAGCAGTGGTTGATTTAAAAGAAAATCAAAATGAAAGGCGCGACGCCCGGCAATACAATACCTCTGTCGTCGCGTGGCAAAACCTATACGTCACCCGACCATATCTGTCGTCGCGTGGCAAAACTTATTTGGGTTATTAATCAAACAACGTTGAATTTCTAGATTTGAAATTCTACTATTGTCTATATCTCACATGATATATCCGGGGATATAATTATCAATGATCATTCTAAGCAGTGGTTGATTTAACTTCAACATGAAAGGCGTGTCGCCCGGCAATACAATATCTCTTTCGTCGCGTGGCAAAACCTATTTTATATTATCATATTTTTATTATTATTATTATATATGGTGGGAGGGTACCAAGGGTACCTGCTTTCGGACAGGCCATTTGCTCATAAACATAACTTACAATGTATAGTGTAAATGCTAACTAAGCAGTGGGTGATTTAAAAGAAAATGAAAATGAAAGGCATGTCACCCGACCATATCTGTCGTCGCGTAGCAAAACTTATTTGAGTTATTAATCAAACAACGTTGAATTTCTAGATTTGAAATTCTACTATTGTCTATATCTCACATGATATATCCGGGGATATAATTATCAATGATCATTCTATGTCAACAGGGAAATGGGGATTAAATGATTGATTAACGATTTACGAACTTCTTTGGTTTCGCCGTCGGCGAAGCCGCCGAAGCCAGAAAAAAAACACCTTCCCGCCGAAGTCCATTTTTATAAAAGGTAAAGCTTCGCGCCGTCGCCGAAGCCCTCTTTAAAAAGGTGAAGCTTCACGCCGTCGCCGAAGCCGCCGAAGCCAGAAAAAAAAACACCTTCCCGCCGAAGCCCATTTTTAAAAAGGTAAAGCTTCGCGCCGTCGCCGAAGCCCTCTTTAAAAAAGTGAAGCTTCACGCCGTCGCCGAAGCCGCCGAAGCCAGAAAAAAACACACCTTCCCGCCGAAGCCCATTTTTAAAAAGGTAAAGCTTCGCGCCGTCGCCGAAGCCCTCTTTAAAAAGGTGAAGCTTCACGCCGTCGGCGAAGCCGCCGAAGCCAGAAAAAAAACACCTTCCCGCCGAAGTCCATTTTTATAAAAGGTAAAGCTTCGCGCCGTCGCCGAAGCCCTCTTTAAAAAGGTGAAGCTTCACGCCGTCGCCGAAGCCGCCGAAGCCAGAAAAGAAAAAAACCTTCCCGCCGAAGCCCATTTTTAAAAAGGTAAAGCTTCGCGCCGTCGCCGAAGCCCTCTTTAAAAAAGTGAAGCTTCACGCCGTCGCCGAAGCCGCCGAAGCCAGAAAAAAACACACCTTCCCGCCGAAGCCCATTTTTAAAAAGGTAAAGCTTCGCGCCGTCGCCGAAGCCCTCTTTAAAAAGGTGAAGCTTCACGCCGTCGGCAAAGCCGCCGAAGCCGGAAAAAAACACACCTTCCCGTCGAAGTCCATTTTTAAAAAGGTAAAGCTTCGCTCCGTCACCGAAGCCCTCTTTAAAAAGGTGAAGCTTCACGCCGTCGCCGAAGCCGCCGAAGCCAGAAAAAAAACCACCTTCCCGCCGAAGCCCATTTTTAAAAAGGTAAAGCTTCGCGCCGTCGCCGAAGCCCTCTTTAAAAAGGTGAAGCTTCACGCCGTCGGCGAAGCCGCCGAAGCCAGAAAAAAAACCACCTTCCCGCCGAAGGCCATTTTTAAAAAGGTAAAGCTTCGCGCCGTCGCCGAAGTCATTTCTTAAAAGGTTAGTCTTCGCGCCGTCGCCGTTGCCAGCGTTTTTTACAGGTGGAGCTTGAAAAATGGTGGGGTATTCTAAAGTTTAGCCCGCATATCTAATTATAAAATATAGTCAAAAGTACAGCGTAACAATTATTGACACATGCAAGTGTTAATAATAAAATCTATAATAGGTGTGAAGATGAAAGTTAATCACCAAGATAGAAATAATCTGTAATGGCCTTGTAAAGGTGAAAGTTAATCCTTGGATTAGGTAATCACTAATCAGTCACAACTGAATATGAAAGAATATAATAATGGAAACAAAAGTCAATCTAGGTGAATGAGCTGGTAGACATGGAAATTATTATGGCCATCCAGAAGAAAAAAAGTTACGTTATTCCAAAAACATTGAGTTTATGTTTCCGTTTGTGTCTGCACATAGAATATAGTTCCGAACGCTTGTTTAAAAAAGAATATTTATATACGTCTTTGCAGAAAGAAGAATCTTGCTCATTTTGATCAATTCGAAATTTTCTCGCACTGTATAGCTGCCGTTTCGGTCTAAAATCACACTTTAGGAGTAATCTTTGACATTGATCCTCGCCCAAAATATTTTCCTCAGAGATATAGCTACATTTCTGCATATGTGACTATTTCCATGCTATTTCCTATCTTTAAATATCGTGTAATAAAAAACCTTTATACGTCCGAACAGAGACAAATAATTTGATCATTTTTTTACGATAACTACAGGGTGTCCCAAAAGTCTATGCACGTTTTTGAAGAGTCATATCTCATAAAATATAAATCATATGGTATAAATTTAACCATATTTTGATAGACGAGATTTGGGAAATTATTTTGATACCAAACACAACCCTATTGGTGAACCACCAACATTATAAAACTGGTTGAAAGTTTTCGGCCGTGTGAGACCTACCCATACCAAGTACCGCACATTGTTGCTAAAACCAGGTGCGCATAAATTAACGGTATGAAAGCAACATTGCGCATTAGTCACAGTTCACTGCTTACCTTGAAACCTTAATGTTATTACCAAACTCGGTCACTCCCAACATAAATAGGCGCAGTAGATAACATTGCACAGCAAAAGTCTTCATTCAAGATGGTTTACAGCATAGATAATCGAATACAAATTGTATGGTTCTACGCTGAAACAAATTCAGTTCAACTTACTCAACAAAAGTTCAGAAAACATTTCAAAGTGAAACGCGCACCAGGAAGAATATCCATTCTGAAGTGGGTGGATACATTTTTGAACACAGGAACTGTGCATGATTTGTCTCGATGTGGTAGAAAAATACTGGTTGAACAACAAGTCACATTGATGTTATAAGACCAAAGAGATCTATTCGCCGACTTTCCGCAGAAAACAAGATTAAAAGATCAACTGTTCACAGAATTTTACGTAAGGACTTGAAGAAGTTTCCATACAAGATTCAGATCAAACAAAACATTTAAACTATAGAAACGAAAATTATGTGTGATATAGTTTGTTATTATGAATGGGATCACTGTAAGGTAAAATTTTAAATATTACATTTGACGGATCACTTTCCGTGTAACCAACTCTACCCGTCTTTTTGTTAATCTCAATAGGTATGGATTTATGAACTTTATTCCTCCGAAGTATAAAATTACATTTTTGCAGTAATACATATTTTTCTTCTAGGGTGGTATTACAAACAGATGTTACTCCAATGTTTGGTATCAAAATTATTTCCCACATCTCCTCTTTCTAAATATGTATTCATATTTTCAATACGACTTATATTTTGTGAAATACAAAGCTTCAAAGTCGTGCATAGACTTTTGGGACACCCTGTAGAAACTCTTACACAGCCAAAGAAATATCACCTTCATGTGTTTCTAGATGTACAGGCAGCAAATTCAATATTAGCGCGTTATGAAGGAGTGTGATACTATTGTGACCCATAAAAAGCATTGTCCCTAGTAATTCCTAGTGTGCTTAAAGTGCAGTTCTTTGGTAAATCCAATGTCAGTAGACCTTTGTTGTATTTGGTCGGTTCTCGCATGGGAAGTATCAGAGGGGGGTTGTTCGATTGTGTGACAGTGAAATTATACAAGGTATACAAAGTCGACTAACAAAACAACTAATCAAAGTCATTATCCTGATTCAAAACCGTCAATTAAAATAGTCATTAAATAATATGGACTATACTTATTTATTTAAAAAGTTACAGTTTACGGCAATTTAACCATGCTTCACCCATAACAAATTGATCAATGATGATCGAAAATCTGGTAAGGGTATGGTGTATATGTCCCAAGTATGCAAATGAGGATAATGAGATTTATTCCGTTGATGAGTACTGGGTAGATGTGTGGTAGAGCATGACATTGTATTCAGTGAGCTCATTTGCATACTTGGGACTACTACCAGGGGTGTGCCAGTGAGCTTGCCGATCGGGTCCACTTTTAAATTAAAATTTGGTCAGCATAGAACTGGTGGCGCTATACTGATCAGGCGTGATTGTAGCAGACGACACGACGCTGGCCACGCGTCTCTCAGACGACCCAATATGTCAACGGGAGTGCACTATTTTGAATTATTTTTAACAGTCATCGCCCGGTTAACGATGACAATTCTTCTAATTATGATGAATTTGTCAAAATGATAAGATTAACATTCGCGATTACGTGTTATTCATTACGTATTCAACATTTAGGTTTCGCGTGGCCACCGTCGTCTGTGTAAATCTACAACGCCCTCAAACCTATGCTGACCAAATATTACGTTAAACCTGGTTAAACACTGTTAAACGCGTTCAACGCCGGTCACCGACACATTCCGATGATTACCATAATTTATGTAATTTATGCAAACGGCACCGTTTTCGCTACGTGTGTTAGTATAGGACTTTCCTATCCCAAAATTAATAGTATCCCTGCTACTACACCATACCGCTACCGAAAATTGTGTAAGCGAACCACTCACATGTCATGTAACTACTGCGTTGTGCAAATTGTGTATTGTTTTGGTGATCGAACTTGATATGCATTATACGCGGGTTATTAATGTTTACGCGGAGGTACTTGGTTCTCCGTTAGTGACCTGCGCTTATTTGTGTGTAACCAGTAAAGGACGGCATTTGATTGGGTCGCAAGTATCGCATATAATCATGAGGTTTTGAATTAAGGTTAGATTACCAAAGTTCATTGCTATCCTTCCTATATCATAGTAATGCTCATTGATGACCAGGCTTCAAATTAAAGGCATATCATGTGATCTTTTCCAGAGAGCGCCCTCATGATTTTTTTTAGATAGTAGATTTTCTTGCAGATTTACATTTCTGATCATAAATCTTACATACATTCCAAGTTACAGAGCGATACGATTCCTAATTTAGTGAGTGAATTTAGAGTGAAAATATAAACTGTCGTGTATAACCTGACAGTTTATTTTCACTCTAAAACCATAATTTTGAAGTAATTAAGAATCGTATCGCCCTGCAGACATGCAATTAAGTGTTGGTCCACCCAAAGCAGGGTGCAAAAAGTCATTTCTTCATCAGGAGCATGGTCCTCAAAGTTTCAAGATTTCCCCAATTACACCGTAACCATGGTAACATAAAATAGCTTCTGCAGCACTGCAAAAGTAGGAATGTTAACATAATATTAATATGTTTTGTCACAGAATTAGCTTATTCATTATTATGACAACGAAATGATCAGATTACCTCCCTGGGTTCAGTACATCATTGGAAACTGCATGCGGAGGTAGGTCTCTCTTTGAATTAAGCAAACCAGGCAGGGCGTTCTCGCTATTGAATCGAGCATTTCTTGTCACATATCTCACTTTGGGCTGCGGATTTATAGGAGTACCTGGGAGGAATTCATTTTTGACTAGCAGCGGCCACATGTTGTTCAAAAAAGGCCACTTATCTTGTGGTGGTGCTTCCTTTTCTGTGAGGCTATTCTTCATTGTCGCACTCGCATCACTTGCATGGATATAAAGAGAGTAAAGAGACCACTGGCTACTTTTATCTTTGAACTCCTGCTGGCAGCCTGTAGTCCAATTTGTATGCTTGTGATTATAATCATTGGGATTTATGTCTCTTTGTGTATTTTTCACATGCATCTCCTGTTTTAATTTTCTCTATTTTTGCATTAAAAGGGTTTCTTTTAAATGTGACTATCAATTTGGCCTTTTCTTTCCTTTTCGTCCATTTAACAAAAATATTATATCCTCAAATCTGAGATATTGGTCCTTTTAGTCATCTCCATTTGTGTTACTCTTATTCCTCTTGATGTTGATGATTCCATTTCCTCAAACTATTCTACTTTCCAACTTGTTTGGTGCTTATGGTTCTTCTTTATATCTCATTGATCCAATAATTCCTCAAGGTTTTCCAGGTCGTCCTCAACAGTTATTCCTTCAATATTTAGAGCTGCATTGATAAATTGAATTTCCTATGGCTTTGAACCCTCGTTGTATAACCTTCCTCAATGCTCCGTTATTTCTTCCATCTTCACGACTCGACTCGTCTTTTTTCACTGTTTTTCACTGATTAATGACTGCATTGTATTGTACCTATTTCTATGTACAACTGGTACATTCATAATCTAAATTCCTCGAAGGTCTTGAGATTTCCTTGTTGGTATACTGTATGTATACATTCCATCCACAAACATCAGTTTGTGGCTTCACTGCCTCACTTCAAATTGAATCTAGCTTTGCCTGCCCTAATCGTCATCTTTTCCTCTATTTTCTTTTTCCTTCTTTACCCCTTTTCCCCTTCTTTCCCCTTCCCTTCCTCTCTTTTATTTTCCTCTTTTTTCTTTTCTCTTCTTTTCTCTTCTTTTCCCCTTTTATTCTTCTTTTCCCTTTTTCCTCTTCCCTCTTTTTCCTCTTTCCTTCCTCCTTTTTTTGGACACTGGCATGATTTCCTCAATTTTAGCTGTTGCTTCGCACTTTTTGCATCCCTGACCCAAACTGAGTTCCCCCTACATGTATACTCCATCCAAGGTGACCACAATATCCACAAATCCCTTCCACATGAAATTGAATTGATTCAGTGAAGAAATTCGCAAGGAAGTCTCAATTGTTTTGGGGAAGTTTTGAGACGCCATCTACATCAGAGCCAACCAACCATAACTTAACAAAACCAGGCAAACACTAAGGCCCGTATTCTCGTACGTAGTTAAACACTGTTTTACACGCGTCTAATTTTGACTTTAAACACAGCGTTTAAATAAACGTCTAACTCGACCAAAATGTGTCTAACTTTAAACTTGGGTAGTTTAACTCGCGTTTAACTAAACATTTGCACCATGTGCACGTCGTTGTGTAACACCAATTGTAGCTAAACAGGCACCAGCCGCCACTGCTATGTGGAACAATAAAAGCGTACATTTGATGCATCCGAGACGCTGATTATTGAATATGTACCATTGCTTACAATGGTATGGTTCAACGATGTTCATGGGCGTAGCTTGGTAGTTTAGATTGGGGGGGGGGGGGCATTTAGAGGGGGTTTGTGGACCGCCTCAGCCCCTATTATGATCCAGCGGCAGAGCTTTCATGGGGTTCAAGGGGAAAAGTTTCCTTGGAGCTATTGTTTTTATCATTTAAAGGTAGATGACCCGATCACATTCCGATTTTCAACTTGTAGTTTTCTATTCTACATGAAAGGTCATCCTTAAAAAAGTTGTGTTCCAAAGTTTGAGTTGCATAGCTCTTATGGTTCTTATTTTAGACGCACAAGATGCTGTGAACTGTACCCATTGAGTAGTACACAAACTATATCGGTGGTATACCACCATTCGCGGTAATTCGACGTTATTTCATTGATTTCTCCGTAATTATACCGATTGAGGCCGTCAAATTTCAGTATGATGATGAGAAAAATACGAGCTTTCATATGATATGAAAATCTCCGTATGTTTGAAATAATTCTGTGTTACGAAAATGTGATCGGGTCATCTACCTTTAAAAATACAAGATAAACCAGTAAATTTGCCCGTTTTTATCCTTTAGAAATCTATGGGCGAACCTGCCAAGGTCATCTTTTTGAGACACCTGTATTTATCCTTTAGGTAGCACACCTCTAAATAGTTCCAGGCGAAAACTTGCAACTCTTATTGCGCAATACTTCTTATCAATACGCGTAGTGATTAAAATAGTGATTTCTCTGGAACTACAGTGATTTAGCAGACGAGGTTGGTATCAAATTAAAGCTAACAATATGAATTTTAATGATAGATCATTCACAAATAATATTAACTATTTGTTGTTAATAAATAGTAGTCCTACTTTCACGGTGCATGGCCGTAAGTCTTGCGAAAAATCAACTTGAAAAATGACCGTAGAGGGCTTAGATGCTCGATTGCTTAAAATCTAACTTTTATCGATATATAATTTACAATTTTAATCGAAAGCTTGCTAAAATAGCTAGAGTTTACTACCAATTTGAATGACTTTCTATGTGTAAATTTAAAAATAACCTTGCCAGAACATGGTTTAAATCTTTTAAAAATCTAAAAGTATGGTGGCCTGCGTGTATAATGCGTCATAGTTTGGGGGCATAAATAGAAATTTATACATAGAAATTCTTTCAATTTGGTATTAAACTCTAGCTATTTTAGCAAGCTTTCGATTAAAATTGTAAATTATATATCTATAAAAGTTAGATTTTAAGCAATCGAGCAATATCGAAGAAAATTTGTGTATGATTTTGAAATAATATTTGGTTTATGAATAACTCAAAATATTGAAACAAAATGATCATATAAAAAATCAAAGTTACTGTTCTAAGGTAGCACACCTCTAAATAGTTCCAGGCGAAAACTTGCAACTCTTATTGCGCAATACTTCTTATCAATACGCGTGATTAAAATAGTGATTTCTCTAATACTACAGTAATTTAGCAGACGAGGTTGGTATCAAATTAAAGCTAACAATATGAATTTTAATGATAGATCATTCACAAATAATATTAACTATTTGTTGTTAATAAATAGTAGTCCTACTTTCACGTTGCACGGCCATAAGTCTTGCGAAAAATCAACTTGAAAAATGACCGTAGAGGGCTTAGATGCTCGATTGCTTAAAATCTAACTTTTATCGATATATAATTTACAATTTTAATCGAAAGCTTGCTAAAATAGCTAGAGTTTACTACCAAATTGAATGACTTTCTATGTGTAAATTTAAAAATAACCTTGCCAGAACATGGTTTAAATCTTTTAAAAATCTAAAAGTACAGTGGCCTGCGTGTATAATGCGTCATAGTTTGGGGGCATAAATAGAAATTTATACATAGAAATTCTTTTAATTTGGTATTAAACTCTAGCTATTTTAGCAAGCTTTCGATTAAAATTGTAAATTATATATCGATAAAAGTTAGATTTTAAGCAATCGAGCATCTAAGCGCATCGGCCGTAATTCAAAAACTTGTCTTTTGCTAATGTCGGGTTTCTAGCATAGTCGTAGGCCTAACATTTTCCTAACTTTAAATCGATCTATCGTTATAATCATATTATAAGCATTGTCTTGGGCTTAAATTTGATACCAAAATCAATTCCTAAATCACAATGGTCATTGAGATATCATCTTTTGAAGCGTCGCGCATCGATCAAAATAAGGTGCAAAATGGTCGTCTAATTTCGACTTCCTATTATTTAGAGGTGTGCTACCTTTACTCATGCATTTACAGTAAAGCCTAGAGTACTGAGGTCATGGTCGTATAGCCAAGATATCATTCTTTCGCAAAATGTCAATAGGTTCATTCAATCTTTAAATTTGACGTCTCTAGACCACTTCAAATGAAAATAGGGCAAACACACCCGCTCTCCCCTTTTTTGTGTGGTCTATTGAACTATCATCCCCAACATCCATTAAGTATTTATGAAACTCCCTTTAACCATGACCATGTGCCATTGATATGTTCATGATGATAAGTTATCTTTGCCATTGTTTTATAGATTAGAATATACACTTTTATCTGCAACTCAGGCGTGTGCGCAGGATTTTTTCAAGGGGGTGTTTTAGGTGTAATGTTTTTAAAGGTTGCCGAGGGTACTTACCAGTGTACAGGTGTTCGCGTGGCGAGCTGAGCATCTAGGGGCGTGGGGTTTGGGCACACTTAAGGGTCATGAGAAATTTTGAATTTAGACGCTCTCTGAGGGTGTTTTTAAGCCATTTTAGACCTAATCATTATATATTTTCCTTTACATTTCAGGCATTTAAAAAAACAATGTTGCTATAATGACCGCTGGAAATTGTAATCAAGAGGTGTTCCCAACTAATAGCCCCGAATATGTTTGTTTGGGTGCTCGCCGAGGGCATTTCTAAGCCGTTTCAAGGCTCACAAATGTTATTAAAATTATTTTTCTTTATAATATGATTGGACATTTTGCCCGTCATTTTGCTTTAATACGAGGGTCATTCAGTAAGTTATGAAAGTGATCATGGTATGGGATGCATGAGTGATTCTATTGAGGGATAGTGTGATCAATACAAAGCATATGAATTCCATCGACAACCTAAGCAGTCAACAGTGAATACACGCCAGACCATGCGTGATTTCCTTAAAAAAGCATACAGGATCTGCACACCAATTTTGCTTTCATGTCAACCATATGAGTTCTAAGTGTCGTAAAATGACAGCAGGAAGAGTTATATGAAGCATACATGTCTCTCTTTATTATGATATTTTTATTCTTCATAAGAACAAATATTTGGTACCGTCAATTAATTTTTCTTCACCGCGAAAGTTCAATATTTAAACGATTTTATGCAGATATTTCGGGGAAATTTCAGTACTTTTGTCCCGCCTGGCGTTCCATGGTTCTCTCGGGAAAACAAAGTGAAATAAATAACGGGCAGGAACTGAATAACAAAGGGCTAACATTTCTTTACATTTTGATATAAGATACATTCTGATTGGCCAACCTGACATACTGTCTTTATAATTATCCAATCATCAGGTCTGTACTACAATTTTCGGTTTCGGGGTGAAAATCCATGGAACGCCATTTGACCCATTGACTTATGTGTGCACAACTCACAGCTCGCGGAACGAAGAGTGTCTGCTTAACAACAAGCTTACACCTGATTTCCTTCATTTTAGATTGTATAAATTACAGTTTTAGAAAGAGGAATAAATAAGGCAGACAGTGATATAATTTTTAGACTAAGATTTAGACAGAAATAAATGTAAATGTTAAAGTTAGATAGTTGTAAAATGGCGAAGAAACCATGTAGTTGTATGTGTGGTGTGCGTGCTAACTTCCCACACACAATTCGGTAAATGTAAACAACAGCCAATCGATCGGGCAATCGATATACAATTGGGGTCTTGTGGTTGCGATTAAAACCCGCTGGTTAGAAGACCAAAAAGACCAAAACAAATTCAGTTTTGGATTTCTAAGTGTGAACTATGACGTCATAGCATTGTCTCAAAGTAAGTACACATGGGACACTGCTAAATCAGTTATTTGGCGGGAAATTTGAATTGTTTGTATGAAACATGTGGTAAGAAGATTGCATAACATGACACCAGAAGCAGGTAAATCCCATTTGTTTTCACGTAAGTATGATAAAAAAGACAATAACTTTAATCCCTGTGTAATTTGATATATGTAGTATAAGAGGAAAAAGTAAGGAGAGGCAATTGAATAAAAATTATAAAAATATCAGTATTTCAAATAGCCAATTTCATTGAAAAATGCCCCAGTCAGTGAATCACCAATATTGCGGAAAATCAAACAATTTAGGAAAAAACCAAGCAATTAACCAGTTTGGGAGATTCCATATGATAGCTAACTAATTTTCTAAACTTATTCGCATGAAACCTGAAGAAAATATGCGCATGCGCAGATGGCAGATCATTTTGAACTGGGCCAAAAATCACTAAAATCATGAAATTTACCAGATAAAAGCTTACTGTGCCTTCAAATTCTAATCAGAAAAAGTGAAAAATGCTTAAATCAATATGAATAAATATTGTGATAGTCAAAATGAAGATAAACATGAATGTATCAATCAAAGATGGCTGCCACAACCTCTCTTATTACTGTTATCTTTAGAGCTGCTAGATATGTATTGTTACCTGTCAGCACAGTAGCCTCTCCATGAAAGATCATGTCAGCACATTATGTGTAAGCATTAATTTTAATTTGAGAAACTTGTGGAGAATCTGTCATTTTATGGATAAATCTATTTGTGCACATGCAGTGAGATCTTTGATTTGATTCTTTCCCGGTTGGACTATGGCAACTCATTGCTTGGCGGTTTGTCTGCGACCAAGACTAAGCGTTTACAAAGACTGCAAAATCGCCCTGCACGTCTTATTTACCATGTTGGCAGACGAACTAGCGCGAAACCATTGCTCCGGGAATTGCATTGGTTGCCTATCAAGCAGAGGATTGAATTCAAGATCTTGGTGCATGTGTACAATTGTATGAATGGTTCGTCACCAATTTATTTACAGGCTTTACTTTACGTTTACAACTCAGGCCGTGAAGGGCTTAGGTCATCTCAGGATTCTACACTTCTTGCCATTCCCAAAACTAACAGATCCTTTGGGGATAAATCATTTTCAGCTTTAGGACCAAGAATGTGGAATATCCTACCCAGTTCTGTGCGTACCGCCCCAAATGTGAAATGTTTTAAAAAGCTTTTAAAAACTCATCTATTCCCTGTGGAATAATTTCAGCCTGGTTGTTTACACAATTATTGTATATATATATTGGTCTTTTAGTGGTTTACATTTTGTCCCGGGTGGGGGGTACTCACGTATGTCAGGTATACGGGGATGTGCCGCTCCAGTGGGTCGTTTTTTCATGAGACATCCTTAGCCATGGGTAGGCTTTTCAGTGAAAAATCCTTAGACATCGGTCCTGTTTAGGTCATTTTTCGCGAAAATTTGCCAAAATTAGGTCTATTTTCGCAAAAAAATCACCCTTAAAAATGGGTATGGGTTTTGAATCTCCAGCGGCACACCCCCGACCAAACCAAATCCGGGCATTTTGTATTACTTTTTAAATGCATTTTTAAGTATTGTTGATGTATGCAATGTTAGGTATATATGTATGTCCGCAGCTAAATAACAATTTAAATTACGGGTTCTGTCCTGTTGTTTGGTTTGTTCATGGGTATTGCGAGTGCTGCTACAGCTGTATGTAGGGGAGTGTATGTGTGAGGGGGGGGGGGGTTGGTGCGGGTGGGGGTGGGGGGGGTTGTATGGTGTCAGTCATCAGGTGGTCACGTAAATTTACCATATTTTGTGTGCAATATATTTTGGGGAGGGAGGGGTAGTGTGTATGGTGGGGGTGTGTGGGTGGGTGTGTACGTAGGGTATGTACAGGGTGGTCCAAAAAAAACTATACCCAACTTTGGAGGCCATTTTCTCCTAGATGATAAAATATTTTAGTAATTTGGTTTGCATATTATTAAAGCATATATCGTTGAGCATTATTGGTGAAAATAGGGAAGATATTACATTAATATTTTTTGAGATATTGCTATTTTTAGCGAGTATGTGTAAAAATGGCTTTTCCACGGGAGCTGTCAATGCATCAACATGTTTGAATATGATATGACAATGACACACCTTTGTATTCATTGCACAGTTGACAATGACAAGCACACCTTATTAAACTTAATCCTTAACTGCTTATAATGGGTCTTGGGTCATTACATTATTGTGTCATATCATATTGTCATAAAAGTGCATATCGTCAGCCTGCTTCGATAATTGCCTAACTCACTTTTCAACAAAATTGAGTTTTTTGCATAAATCATGACTTCATTACATTATGCACATGCTGTTATAATACCCAAGTCATTGACCAACCAAAAGTGTTGATAAATGAAGAGTTTTGTTGCAAAAGGGCCACCAGACCACTCCAACATGTTACTCATTTTGCATTATTGAATTTGCATTGACAAATCCATGGAATTAATAAATTATTGTATGGCTGTGTTCATCTGTTTCTATATGACTTGGATTAGTGCATCCATGCACGCCAATCCTCAATTGGCGTGCATCATTCCACATAATGAATATCCATCCATCAATAATGCAAAATGAGTAACAGGTACACAGGTAACAGGTTTCATACTTTTGTTGTTTTCTAAGAACTAGAAAAAATGAGTTAGGCAATTATCGAAGCAGGCTGACGATATCATGTTGATGCATTGACAGCTCCCGTGGAAAAGCCATTTTTACACACACTCGCTAAAAATAGCAATATCTCAAAAATTATAAATGTAATATCTTCCCTATTTTCACCAATAATGCTCAACGATATATGCTTTAATAATATGCATATTACTCAAATATTTTATCATCTAGGAGAAAATGGCCTCCAAAGTTGGGTATAGTTTTTTTTGGACCACCCTGTATGGTGTCAGTCAGGTGATCACGTAAATGTATCATGTTTTATGTGCAATATCTTTTGGGGGAGGGAGAGGGGAGAGGGGGGTGTGTATGTGGTGTGGGGGTGTGTTGGGGTGGGTGTGTTTGAGGGGGTGTGGCGTCGGGCTGTGTGTTTCTCTCAGTGCTGCTTTTATGTATTTTATCATGTAATATGTATGTATAATTCTTATTTTACTGCTGGTTTTTGTTCAACATATTTTTATCTAATGTATACATATTGTACAGTGCATTGGTCTTTTGGAAATGCGCTATATAAATCCTTATAATAATAATAAAGTAATCATCACATAATTTCAATGGTTTGAGGACATTTTATGAACAGCTCCTCTTGAAATCCCCACTATTGCTTTACATCCCATAACAATTTACTAAATTATAATCCCTCCATTGTTCTTTATCCTTTATTGTTTTTTAAGCTATATTATTGTGGGTTTTGCTAAATAAAAGCGTGTTTGAGATGGTCCCTTCTTGTTTGTATTAAGGAATTAAGATCTAAACAAGAGTGTCAAACAGAGATAAGTGTGTGTTCTAACTATGTGCCAAGTGTTATCTGTTTTTATGCTTGCATTGCTGAGATATACGCAAATCTATCAATCAACCCATTTTCAACATTTTACATATCCAGCCAAATAATTGACAGATTTCAGTCAGTGTCTAAAACCTATTGTGTTTATGTCAATGAAGTTACAAACCAAAGGTATCTTACAATCCAAAAGTGTATTGTTTGAAAGACAAAGGTTCATAATTTGTATTGATCACATTATCCCCTCAATAGAATCACTCATGCATCCCATACCATGATCACTTTCATTATTTATTGAACCCTCGTAAGTGTCATAAGTGGGTTTCAACCTCTAGTCTTCCTGGTGTTGGTACTTGAGTACACCTAATGCGGCTTGGGGTTTGGGGCCCCGATAAAGTTTTGAATTAAGGAATTAAGAATTAAGCTCAAAACTTTATATTTTGCTTTACATTCCAGGATTGTTTTGTACATTTTTGCCTGGATTTTGTTTTTAAAATATAGCTGGGTGTCAAAGGTGGTTTCCCCTAGTCCCGTGGTTTTTCGGTAGACCTACTGAGTAAACCTATGCGTGTGAGAAAATGCTGAATTTCAATACTGTCCGAGGGCGTTTCTAAGCCATTTCAGACCTCATTATTTTATCAAATATAAGTGTTTAAGGTTGGCAAAAAGGGGGGGGGGGCATTCCCCAGCTCCAAAAGTGGGGAGGGGCAAGGCATTGCGCAGAGGGGGATGTTCACTCCTTATTTATTCCCCCATTTTTGGGTTTTTGACAGACCCAAGGGGGGACCCCCCCCCCCCCCCCCCACCCACACGCCTGAACATACTTTCTCTCTCTACACGTACTAAATTAGCCAAAGTGCATTATGCTATTTTGAATGGCATGTGTATTATCCAACATTATGTTTGCTTATTGACTGTATATGTATTTGGCACTGTTTCAAAAGGTTACAGAGGTCAACCATGGTAGGCTTATATACACAAGAACAATATACCACAGACATTTCCGTGTTAAATGG
The DNA here is from genome assembly GCA_035610835.1 of Ophiura sarsii. Lineage (NCBI taxonomy): Eukaryota > Metazoa > Echinodermata > Ophiuroidea > Amphilepidida > Ophiuridae > Ophiura > Ophiura sarsii. The sequence goes on from CM069441.1 coordinate 19,338,620, forward strand.
CACCGTCAAACAAACTTTAATATCTTTCTACAGTGATCTAGATATATTTTTGACAAATCTTAAGTGTATGCGATACAACCAGAGACTTGAACTGAAGAAAGTTAAGATCGTCAATTAAAGCAAGCTATTGATAATCAAAGTATGGATCATTTCATGTGATTTATTGTGACACTATCATCACGTTGGAAGCAAATTTAACCACTCACAATACAACATGTTGTCTACATATGATCAGTCAAGATTGTCCAGTCAACATGCTGATAAGTGCATTTGCTGTGGCTACAAGCTCGAACTTCCAATGTTCAGAAGGCACTTTAAGTACTTTATTGTCTTAGAAATTATCTTTTTCATTGGATTTTACGCTTCAACCGATGTTTATGTTCCATTCTTAATATGTTGCATGTTATTTTGTGTGATACGGTACTTTATTCAAGGTTGCATAGACTATTCAATAAGGAGCGATTTAGGCTATGCGCTTCTGAAAGGACACATCTTAGAGACGCATTTGGCGGAAACTGTGTCTACTTTAGAACAAGAAAGAGAATTACATGAACTCCGATCTCAAGTGGATACACTGGCATCTCGGCCAACACAACAAACAATATATGAATACCAAAAAACAATATCAACCCTGGAAATATCCAATAAGGCATTAGAGCAGCAATTATGCAATGCCAGCCACGCACATTCTGTGTTAAGGTCAACAAATAAATCCCTATCCAAATCCAAAGATTCACATCAAGGGGCTACATCAACATCGCAATCAAGACTGCAGACATTATCTGACTACCAAACAAAGATATCGACCCTGGAATTATCCAATAGCGAGTTCGAGCAGCAGCTATCCAATGCCAGCCAAGAAAATTCCTTGTTACAGTCAAAAAATAAATCCCTGGAATTATCCCATGGCAAATTGGAGCAATCGTTGCAACTCCAACGTAAACTGAAGGAAGATAAGTCAATGATGCAGCTTAGCATCAAAGCCAAAGATGCCCTTATATCAAAACTTAAAAAGAAATGCTCTGAATCAGAAATTGATAAGCTGCGCGATCAGATCAAGGAGGCAGAGACACAACTGATCAGAGAACAACATATATCATCCCAGTTCAAATCCCAAGTAGAGACTTTGATGGAACAGGGAACAGATATTGGTACAATGAGGAGGAGACGGACAGAAAATGAATTAGCGGAAGAGAAAGACAAGCAACTTTGCGTTGTGTGTCAAGAATCGTTGAGAAATGTCGTTCTGCAACCCTGTGGACATTTGCTGATGTGCGAGGGATGCTCTCAGAGATTGAAAAAAGAAGACACATACAGTTGCCCTGTTTGCAGAAAAGCCATTTCGCGAGAAATATTGGTGTACTGGTAACGTAATTGGTTTTAAGACCTAGCGGAGTGACCATGCTCATGCTGAATGCAGGGCCTGGGCCTGTACCCAAACACCTGCAACTGATTATTTAAACGAATCCTATATTGATATTTTGCAATAATAAGTGTGTGGGCATACAAAGAGTTTTGGAATGATTAGGATTTTTCAGATGAGCTCTATAGACATGACTTCGAATTGACTGAGTGTTCAGTTATACTGGAGCATAACATTTTTTCTGTTCAAGACCCACTTAGAACAAAGTGATTTATCTTGTTCATATATAGCTATGAAACTCTGGATTCAAAAAAACAATATTTCAAATGTTGACGGTTAAGTTTACCATACCTTTAAATTGAACCTTTCAATTAAAAATGATATTACCCAAATACGATAAAAAGTGGACTTTATATATACAAATGAAAGAAACAGTAGTCATTACACATTTTGTAAAGGAATTTCAAATTGTATCATAAGTGATTTTAGAGTTATGTACTGCCTGCTTAACATTCAAATGGATAGATTAATATAAAAGGGGTAGAATTATGATGCCTCATAGACAACAACATAAAATCATATACCAGAGAGTTATCACATTGACAACTTAACACTATATAAGCAGAAGGGATTAGGGGCGATATCCAAACTCTACAGTGATTTTAAATCATTTTTCTATCGATTTTACAACGATATTCCAACGGGAGTTCGTTCTATTGTTAAAAGCATCGGAAAAAGATCGGTGATTAACTAGAAACCTCTCTACTTATCTGGCGTTAACAATAGAACTATTGTAGTACTCTCGATGACTCAATTAGTGAAGCAGACACATCAAAGCGTGATGAAGGTTGTGTTATATTCTTTAAGAAATACTATTTATAAGCTTTTTAAATCCGATCATAAAATGTTTACGTTCACCGCCGATCAATGTATCTGGTCGTCTAGAAATATGAATTCAGCTACCGCTCCATCACTCTATTCATCTATTGTTTGGCGCAGTATTGCCAAGATCTTGTGAAAGTAGCCCATTTCCCCCTTCATTCCATTGAAATCAATGCTGAAAACATTTTGGCGATAGGTCACGTAACATATTTGTACAATGGATGGGTGATGACGGAGGGGGCGTAATATATTGACCATCGTGTTTGGAAGTATTATACAATATAATACCTATGTATTATACAATATATAATCCAAGTCATTAGTTTAGAGAGGATATTGTTTCCGACTTTTGTCCTTTCGATTTTAGCCTCCGATTTAAGAGATATTTGTATTTTGAACCCTATGTAATGTTTTTCTTCAAAACGTTTATGTATAGCCTTCATTAGCTCAAACGTCAAAGCGCCGGCTTCACAATCATGAGGTCAGTGGTTCGAATCCTGCGGATGGGGATGGTTTTCTTTTCTGTTTTGTTATTACACTGTTTGTTTTTATAAATTGACAGGATTGCTTATCGTTCGCTATATTTATTGAATGTTGAATGATATTTTTTTCTTTTGCAATTTCACTGCGATAAAGAATGTCCTGTAAATATAATTGTGTTTACTACTCCTAGGCCTACATTGAATGGCCCCTAGCTAGTCTATGAACATGATCTGCAAAGGCCAATTGTTATGTAAATAAGAAGCCAGTCGGCTCATGTCCTTGAATCGATTTTCCTATTTCCTACACCACCGAAACATTATTTCAATAATAATAATACAGGCACACAGTAAGTTTGCGCTCGTCCGACCGACCGTGTACTACAGTCTAATTTTCTCTTTTTCTTCATTACTTTTTACTTTAAAAAAACACTTTTTCAAATAAAAAGTATTAAAAGTATTGTATGTGACCTTGATTGACCCCATGTGACCCGTCATGTGACCCCATGCCATGTCCATGTAACCTCTATCTTAGTGGTGCATTCAAAATCTATGTGTTATTGTATTTATCCATCATGCATACATGGGGCGGTCAGGGAGCGAGGCTGCGAGGCAGGGGGATTCCCATAATGTCAAGGGCTTATCAAGTGAAGACTTCCAAGGAAAAAGGATTACAATATAATCATTTCGATTGCTAGGGCTACGAAATGTTACTTTTATTTGCGTTATGCACAATTAAAATCCACATTAAAATTAGACTTAAAACTCAGGCCTTAAATTCACGAACAAACTGCGAAAACACCGTTTATCAAAACGAGCGCCCTTCATCAATTTGCAAAAGGGGATTGATTTGATCATGTTTATTCTATCCTTTTTTCATCAAAAACTACCCCCCCCCCTGATATTTTGCCTGTTTTACGAGTTCATGTACACGTTTAGTTTAATACATGCATGGCCAGATGCCCAGCTCCCCTCCCAACACTGCTGTCGATTCCCATTGAAATCCCATAAAAAGGGCCTACTTCCAATTCCTATCCAAATCACGAAGCGACGTGTGTGACGCAGGATGACAGTGTGATCATGCTATGTCGCATTACGCAACGCGGACCAGTTCTGCGTTTTAGAGCGTGTACTTTACGACGTTTTCTACGCCCTACCATAACACGGTTTTCATTTTGTAAGACTTTTGAACCAAAAAATATGTCCTTTCTATGGAAGTATCTTGAAAACTAAGCTGGTGACCCTATTTTTTATTTAATTAATCTGTAGTGCCTATTAATGCGCAACTTTTATTAAATTTACAACAAAATTGGCGGAGTAGTTTTGTACAACAAAATTGGTGGAGCAGTTTTGTTTTTAAATCTAAAAATGTGTGGCGTAACAATTATATTTCCATAGGATTGTGTACTAAATAGTAGTCAAAAATGGCTAAAAACATGTGTTTTGAAATGGCTGTAGCTCGAAAAGTAAGTTGTTGACCCCCATTTTTCAATCGAGATCCGTTTTTATAATCGTTCAAACCTTGTTTACAGTGAATATAATATATATATATATATTCCGCAAAAATGCCCCCACCTTTATATTTTGGACTACTTTAATTTTATTTTGTACAAAAATCACATTGCATAATAAATGTGTACATCTATTTGATACATACTACTACTACTAAGTCAAAGTATGAGCCCATGGTGAACTTGCCGGCCTATGTACGAACCTTTACTCATCCCTTTACAGTAAGGCCTAGGGTAATGAAATTGGGGTCGTGTAGCCAAGATATCAATCTTTCATATGTCAATAGGTCCATTCAATCTTTAAAATTGAAGTCTCTAGGCCATTTCAAATGATATGGGGTGAACACTCTCCACTCTCCCCTATACAAATAGTTATAAATATGTATAATGTTATCATTTGATAAGCAACACTTCTATTGCCATATTTATTTTAAAACAAAATGTGTAGAAAAATCAATATTCTCTATACATCGCTGTGTAAATTTCCTAAAAAAGTACACTTTTGCAAATATTTCTCATGCTTAAACAAGTATGGTGACCCCTATTTTTTTATTTTAGAAATGGATTTTAAAAGGCTTATGAATGATGATGGCAGAATACAGTTTCAGCAGTTTTCTTTTGACAAGCAAGCTCATAATGTTGTACTAAGTTAAATAAATGAATAGTGTAGAGAGAAGAGTAATGGAAAATTATGTAAGTGTGGTAAAACTAATATTTTTCAGCTATATAATATTTATGAAAACATTTAAAGGGGCATTGAGAAATGTATCAATATACTAAATGAGCAAATAACGTACAGATAATCATCAACATAGCCCAAATCCAAAATGTCAATTCCGACATCACCTTCATCAGTGTTGGAGTCGAGTCCTCATCATCCGAGTCCGAGTCCGAGTCCTTGAGGAAAGGACTCGAGTCCGAGTCCGAGTCTTTGCCAATTTCTATGTCCGAGTCCGAGTCCGAGTCCGAGTCCTCAATATTCGAGTCCGAGTCCGAGTCCGAGTCCTTATGTATCAGATTCAAGACGCAGTTCACCAATACTATATCAACGTTTTGTTAATCAGAATTTCAGTTCTATACTGTTTACTTATACAAATATGGACTGTTCATGAGGGAAATGGGGTGAACTTTTGCCCCAAGGTGATCTGGAGACGGTAAGCCTACTATTTTCCCGATGCCGAAGGCTGAGGGAAAATAGTAGGCTTAGGTCTCCAGATCACCGAGGAACATAGTTCACCCCCATTTCACGAATAAAGAGCAGTCCATATTTGATTTATATAACGCATGAAAATATTTTTGTGTGCGATTTTGATCAAAATAAACATGAAAAAGATCTTACAGGCGAGTCGATCCTCCAATGGCAAAATCGTACGAGGCAGGGCATTTTCTGCCCGGTCAATAGTACACGGTCAATAGTACTTTTTGAAAGACAAAACAAGACCGGAAAGTTACGTCAAGCATGAAATGGACCAAACTATTTTGTGTTATCTGATGTAGTATCCACCAATCAGATGGCTAGAATATTTCCATGTGTTATAATTACTAATCAAAGTATAATCACAGTCAGTTCAGTAACTTATTTTATTAGGCTTGTGTTGTCTTTGTGGTTGTTCTTTTATTTACTGCTTATTTGCAATTATTTGCATGCAAAATTACTTAAATTAGAAAGAGTGTAGGAGGAAAAGATCCGCAAGATGAGAGCAGCAAGTGCCACAACGCCAGATACTGATCACAAGGGCCACACATGTGGGAGTTACTTCCTTGCCCGTATTGGTCTTGTTAGTCATCCTCTGACACATAGATCAAATTCAACTATGTAACTAATATTTGTTGTCATTGTCGTCTTTGCTTTGCGATGGACGAACAACAACAGATCGAGTTAAAGAAGTAAATTAATGCTATTGCTAAGGCTAATAATTCTGATAAAAGCCAGGATATAATTTAATGTTCTTTGTATTTCACTGTTTTTAAAGCAATACTAAATCGACGATATCTTTGGAACTGGGAGTACTGACATTGAAAGAAGATGTCAGTAAAATAAGGCTATGAAAATGAAACAGGGAAGAAAATTGAATATTTCATTGCTTGACAACACCTGAGTTTTGACCTCATCAATCATCAAAAGCAGTTTTGAGTTGGCCTAATGTTATATGTTGAATTTAAAGAAGATGCTCATTGCACTTCAGGAACATCAGTATCTGCAACATTTGGGGGGGGGGGGGGGGTAATCTGGCGCGATGTGGCCGCATGATCAACCCCAACCCCCCCTCTTCTGAATATGCGTTCCATGGTAGCGCTACTTGCTGGTCTGGTACAGACAGCGCCCTCTGTGCTTACTTATAAAAGTTATTGTTTTGCTATAGCGGCGGACTGCGAAATTCAGTCCCTCAGCAAAACAAAATTCAGATAAATTAATGAAAATAAAACACCTGAAAAAACCCAATTTTGCCGGACTCGATGAGGACTCGAGTCCTTGGGGTCCGAGTCCGAGTCTTTGAGTACTGGGACCGAGTCCGTCCGAGTCTTTGAGTACTGGGACCGAGTCCGAGTCCGAGTCTTTGAAAAAAAGGACTCGAGTCGGACTCGAGTCCGAGTCCGAGTCCCGAGTCCTACAACACTGACCTTCATGCCAAAGCAAATAAGGGTGCACACCACTATTACAGTTAACGCCACAGCTTCCGTCGATCGTGATCACGAATGTAGTTCCTAAATAACGGAAAGAATGGTTAATATTGACATGATATGTCATCCAAAATTATTGAATTTGGTCTATATTTGTTCACTAAAGTGTACTTGAGATAATTTGAATGAAAAGAGTATACATCTACTGTTTTATTTGAAAATATTGGCGGACGGATACACATTGGTCACAACGGGCTACAACATGTAATTTCGTGTTAAAAAATACTACGTACACTGCAAAAACTCCGGTGTTAATATGCAACACTGAGCCGGTGTTACGCTCCTGGTGTTAATGTTGGTGTTAGGTCAACACCATAGGAATAACTGATGTAACACTTCTCATGGTGTTAAATTTCTTGTGTTAAACTTGGTGTAAGAATAACTCCCATGGGTGTCACTATTCGACACATGCGCACGGGGGTGGGTTATATTGGTTTTTTAACACTTTGGATTGTATATTTTTACATTAGATCTAGTGATTCGATCTGCAACATGCACCATTCCATAATTAAATGGCAAGTAAGAACATTAATTCACAAAAACGTTCAAGTTTTAATAAATTTGAACTGTTGAACAGTGAAATATGTTATTTGCAAGTATTTTATTGTTAAAGTACTTCAACTTATCTAACATTAATATTTTAACACCAGAAGGTGTAAAAAAAATAATATTTTAACACCAGAAAGGTGTAAAGTCTTTAATGTTTTAACACCAGAAGGTGTAAAATTGTTACTGGTGTTGTCATATTGTAACACCCATTGGTGTTATATTTAACACCAACGTTGTAACACTAGTGATGGTGTCATTTTAACACCAGGTGGTGTGGTCCTATAGTGAATCCATACTGGTGTTAAATTTAACACCACAGTTTTTGCAGTGTATAAAGGGTGAAATATAGAAAAATGTAAACTGTCACCCCCATCTGAGTTTTTGACCCAGGTAAGATCTATGTGTGTTAATAAATATTCCAAGATTTCATTGAATGATTATGCCATTTTCCCCAGGCATCTTTCCCATAGAAACACACGTTAGCATGTAAATAGTGGTATGCACCCATAACGGGCGGATCCAGGATTTCTATTTCTGAATTTCTGAATAGGGGGGGCGCCAAAACCAGGATTAATTTTCTGGTGTTGGACCATCCAATGCAATGTGCAGCACCGCCCTCCGAGCTATGCTCGGACAGGGGGTGTTTGAGGTGGGATGTGCCCCCCCCCCCCCCCCCCCCCCCGAAGTAGAATTTTTTTTCAATTTTCGAACTCATTTGGTGCGATCTGGTGTATACTTTTAACCAAAAAGCCACCTCTTCATTTCTAATAAATATTTTAATTTTTATCAATGCACGAAAGAAGTTGAGCATAACTGATATATTCTTGATTTAAGTATACATGGTTTAAAAGCTCGAACAGGGGGGGGGGGTATGAGGGGGGCTGTGCCCCCTTAAGAATTGGATTTTTTTTTCAATTTTTGAACCCATTGGTGTGATTTGGTGTGTACTTTTGACCAATGTTTTATTGAAAAGCAATCCCTTTCCTCCGTTTCTTCTCATTTTTCCCCCTTCTTCTTTTTTTCTTTCTTTGCAAAAAAGTGGGGTATTATAGGCCTTCATACATGTATATATATCACGAAATACAATGTTATTTTATTCACCAATCAGTCACTCAATTAAAGGCTCTTTCTCTCTTCTTCCTCTCCCCCTTCCCCCTTTCCTCTCCCCCTCTCTTTTCCCTTTTATTTTTTATGTTGATTATTTTTACCGGGGGGGGGGGGGGGGGCGCCCTCCGCCCCTGGATCCACGCCTGAAAACGGGGGTCAAGTGGGCGGTAGCCCCCTGCGTTTTTTTAACACGGTTTCGCACGTTTTTACGGGCGCCAAAACGGGGGGGGGGTCAAGGGGGCGATAGCGTTTTTACACGCTTTTTTTACACGTTTTTACACGTTTTCGCCCTGTAAAAAAGGCGCCCTGTAAAAAATGGGGGGAGGCGCAGGCGCCCTGTCAAAAAGACGCCCTGTTAAAAATAAGCGGGGCGCCGTGTCAAAAATAAGGGGGGGCCCGTGCCCTCCCCCCCTAAATCCGCCCCTGTCCGGGTTGAGATTTGCTGCGAAAGGCCGCATGGAAAACGATAGCATAACTTCCAAATTCAGCACCTAGTTTTGATATGATCGAAACTAAGAAAATCATGAAATTTTATATGATAATCGGCGAATGTTGGTAAACTGTTTCAGATGGTAGTTAGTATAATTAGGGGAGGATGGGGCAACTGGTCCGGTTAAGCATATTTCATGATATAAAAGATTAAAGCTCGTGTACATATTTATGGAATTGCTATGAAAATATCACCCATGTAACTGTTTACATATAATGCACTTATCAATTGCAAGGGACCATGCGGGGACCATGCGGGGACCATGCGGGGACCATGCGGGGACCATGCGGGGACCGTACACGAGTGTACAAAAAATGATGCCCGGCTATGCGGGGGAGTGTACGCGGACGCACAAACTGTGCCCCCGCTTTAGCCGGGTCCGGGGATGCAATTGATAAGTGCATAACATATAATCAATGTTAAAAAATATCTAAAGAAAAGGCCAATTACCACTAACTGAAAACTTTACTTGGCACGGACCAGTTACCCCAGTTGGGGCAACTGGTCCTATATGTTCCAATGGTTAGAATACACAGAAATCAGTGAATGACAACATGGAAACTATGCAGTATTTTCTTTACAAACATATTTCCATATCATTTAACATGTAAAAAGGATACATGTCTCATGAAACCCATGTTTTATACAGTTTTCGTGGTTAACGTGTAAATAGCAGTATACTAATGGTGTACAAAGCAAGCGAACTTTTCGACTGCACATTTATTAGATAAAACGGTATGAACCTAGTTAAATGGTTACATGGTTGAGATGTTCAGATGCCCCATACATTTGTTTATATATATACCCCTTTCTTTAATGATTTATTTACTTCATCATCATTTAGTACTTATAATAAACCATCTTGATATTTAGCCAGCTTTTCATGTTACAGGGGAAGTTAGTCAATATGACAATGATGACCCAACCGTTAATATACACAAAAAGCAGTGGATAAATACATAAATCATAATATTTTGTCATTGCAAATACCTTTACAGACACCATGTAAGATGTAATTCATAATACCGAGGTTTTAAACCATTCTAAAGCAATTTCATGTCATATTGTAATCCTTCAATAGCAGAAATAGTGGTAAGACCCGAAATGCCCCAAAATGTGTAAGAACTAGAAAGAATGTGAATTCATATTCTATTCACATTTCAATACCGAGTCATGTTTTATTGACACTAACAACTAATTTTCCAAATGAATTTTACAATTTTGATTAAGTTTTTGCAGGCGGACCAGTTGCCCCATACCCCTTTGGACCACTTGCCCCAACAAATGACTTAGCACTTTGTCGAGATGAAACATTATTCAAACACGCCTGTGACGTAATACATTTTACACCAAAATGTTTTGAAACATACCACCATTTGTCATAATAATCAATAACTCCAATACATTTCAGAAAAAAGGCAAAACTGCATTTTTGTTTTTATCCATTACACAGATTTCTGTAGCCAGCGAGTATCTTTGAATTTGCAAATATTACGGCGTTCGGGTCCTACAAGTAGACGAGTGTCTTTAGATAAAATAAGAAATGTTGTACTTTGTTATTTGCAAATTCATAAACTAATAACTCTACCAAATGAATACCCGTGATAATGATTTAAGTTGAAGTATTCTTGAAATGATAATATTGATCGTAAATCCAAACCACCAATGTCCCAAATTAGCAATATGCGCCATTTTACGGTCATTTCAACCACAACCTATGGTTTTAATCATATTTCGGAAAGTCCCAAAGCACACTGCAATATAGCACCCATCAAATGCAATATGCACCTAGCATCTTAAGACGACTGTACTGCATGTATATATTTACTGTTGCATATCTGGCAATCATATAAAGTACATTAAACCTGATCTAAACCCATCTTCATGTATCGCCAATACTATCTGTGAATTTTCAATCAGTCACTCAAGGAGGTGGCTTCAAAGATCTGGAGAATAGCACATGTATGTGTAAATACCCTAAAGTTCCAAATGTTTTGGATTGTAGAAGGTAAGGATATATGTCAAGTTTCAACAAAAGTCGTACTGTTCAAAAGAAAGCAGTATGCCCATACAATTACAAAATCCTTCATTTCGGACCACTTGCCCCACGGACCACTTGCCCCATATTCCCCTATGCCTAAGTATTACTTTGATGCAAAAAAACCTGATTTCTAGGATAATTGAGGGCGCACTCCTATACGTATCTCTCAATGCCCCTTTAAGTATTTATGAAAACTCCCTTTGAACCATGACCATATGTAATTGATATATTCATGATGATAACTTATCTTTGCCATTATTTTATAGATTAGAATATGTTACACTTTTGCTGATAATATCATGGTAAATATACTATCTCTGTCTATTTCATGATACATAGTGTTACTGTAAAACAACTTAATTTCACTAGAAATTTAATTAGGAGATCCAATAAGCCAAATTAAATTGCCGCCAATTATATTATTTATAATGGTTATATAAAGTAAAATGATACAAATCACTGAAATTAAATAGCTGCAAAAGTTGTGACTAAATGGTAATTCATTAAATTAAGTTGCTGTGAAATTAAATTGTTTGGCAGTACTCATATTTCGAATAACATGTGCAGTATGTGTATTATGTATTGGCCTGTGTTGAAAGGTTACAGGGGCCAACTATGGTATTAAGCATGTATATAAGTATAAGCTTCCATACAGGGGGAAGAAACAGCACAGAGGTGTCTGTGTCAACCTAGTGACAGTTAACTGTCACTGGTTAACCACTTTGCATTCCTATACAGACTTACTATGATACATTTTTGGATGAATGTTGATTTTAGACATCATATTCAAGTGAAATAATAAAACGATACAATCTAAAATAACATATCAGTTTATATTTCAAACTAGAACTGATGTCTGAACCAGATATATCCAGGAATTTAGAAGAAATATTCCGGAAAAACATTTTGGCAAGCTAAATATAGAGAAATGCGCTGGCATTAACTGGCAACCCAGGATCAACCAACACATCACAACACTGTGTTACATGGGAAAGTCCAGAAGTTACGCAGAGCACCTAGGAGTATTATGAACCAAGCAGGCGCGTACGCAGGATTTTGTGAAGGGGGGTGTTTTATAAATATTGATATAATTTTTTCACTATCCATGCCTGCGCGAAGCGCTGGCCGAGCCACGGGGGGAGTTCGATGGGGGTATCCCCCCTCGACGCCAGAAGTTTTTTTGAAATTCACGGTTGAAAAGAACGCATTTCCTTGCATATTTTTGAACACTTATTGCAGGTTTATTCTTAGTTCAACGTTGCTATTTCTCACCAGTAACTCCTGTGTTAACACCAAATCTTAATACTTTTGACTGAGTTCAACCCTAAAAACATCATACAGTAACTTAAAGGCATATTATGTGATCTTTTCCAGAAAGTAGATTTTCTTGCAGATTTACATTTCCGATCATAAATCATACATACATTCCAAGTTACAGAGCGATACGAATCCTAATTACCTCAAAATCATGGTTTTAGAGTGAATTTAGTGTGAAAAATATAAACTGTCGGAATCCCGACAGTTTATTTTCACTCTAAAACCATGATTTTGAAGTAATTAAGAATCGTATCGCCCTGTAACTTGGAATGTATGCATGATTTATAATCGGAAATGTAAATCTGCAAGAAAATCTGCTTTCAATTTTTTTTCCGATGTTGAGAGCGTTCCCTGGAAAGATCACATAATATACCTTTAATCCGCAGACATTGGTTTCACCGGCGCTCTCATTGGTTCAATGTGTGTCACATGACGCGTGTTATTCTCCCTTTCAAGTTTAACAGACGGATAGAAAAGGCATCGACGCCTAATAATCCTTTCAATTTAGTTTCTTTTAGTTTATTTATCTTTCTCTCTTTTAATTTTTATCCTGTCTTTTCCCTTCCTATTCTCTTATTTTTCTTTTCACCCCGGCGTGGAGGGGGTGTTTAATACGTGGTTAACCCTTTGAACCCCGCTTGTTAATGTAACCCTCACTGTGGGCAATGGCGTATCCAGTACTGTTTTGACGGGGGCCAACAAAAAAGTTGAACCTTATACGTGCGAAGCGCGCAAACATTGTGAATTTAACATTAAAAAGTAACGTATGACGTTTTTAACGTCCCCCACATAATATTTAGTATAGAAAATTTGTTGTGGTTTGAGGACCATTAGGCCTATAATATCAAAACCTCTAGAAAACATGCGCGCTGAGCGCGCAAAATTTGGAGTTTTTGAACTAAAAGGGTAATGAAAAACTGTCCTGAAGCCATCTTATTAAGCTTAAAAAATGAAATTTTGAAACCAATACGCGCGCAGAGCGCCCCAAAAATGCATTTCTAACACTAATGGTTCAGTATGATAATAACGTCCCCCACATAATATTTAGACTTTTTTGGTGTGGTTTGAGGGTCATAATAATGTTAAAACCTTTATTCGCGCGGAGCGCACGATGTTTTTGAGTTTTTGAATTAAAATTGGTCATGAAAAATGCCACCTTGTTATGCTTAAATAATAAAATATTGAAATTAATATGCGTAAAGCGCACAAAAATTGGCATTTCTAACACCTAAATGGTCCAGTATGATGTTTTTAACGTCCCCCACATAATATTTAGAATATTTAGTATGGTTTGAGGGCCATCATAATGTTAAAACCTGTAGAAAATATGCGCGGTGAGCGCGCAAAATTCTTGATTTTTAACTAAAATGGTCATGGAAAATTGTCCTGAAGCCACCTTGTTAAGATTAAATAATGTGATATTAAAATTAATACGCGCGCAAAGCGCTGAAAAAAATTGTATTCTAATACTATGGTCCAGTTTATAAATATGGTCCAGTATTATAATAACGTCCCCCACCTAGTATTTAGCCTTTTAGGTGTGGTTTTCGCATTAAAAGTTAACACTTTGGTCCAGTATGATGTTTTTAACGTCTCCCACATATTTAGAATATTTGGTGGGGACTGAGGGCCAATATAATGTTAAAACCTGCATAAAATATTCGCGCGAAGCGTGCAAAATTTTTAACTAAAATGGTCATGGAAAAACTATCCTGAAGCCATCTTGTCAAGCTTATATAATGAAACATTGAAACTAATGCGCGCGATGTTGATATTTCTAACACTTAAATTGGTCCAACATAATATTTGGCATGGTTTGAGGGCCATTATAATGTTAAAACCTGTAAAAAATATGCGCGCAAAAATTGGCATTTTTAACACTAAAAAGGTCTAGTATATAGTATAACGTTTTAACGTCCCTCACATTAAAATTATAGGGACGTGACTTTACCAAAAATGTTGCCAATGCCAATCTCAACCGACATACAGTCATTATTGGAGGGGCGATCGCCCCCTTGACCCCCCCCCCCTTCTGGTTACGCCACTGCCTCTCCCCTGTCTCCGCTGTCCCCTCTCTCCCCTTCTCTTTTCCCTCCTTTTCCTTCTCTTTTCCTCTCCTTTCCCCTTTTTATTTTTTTAGGACAGACCCAAGGGGGGTGTTTCACACCCAAAACACCCCCCCTGCGTACGCGCCTGGAACCAAGCATTCTGTAGGCTGTGTTATGTGTACAAAGCTGCCAAGTGGATGGAATGTGTGTGTGTAGTGCTTCAGTTAAAAGGTTTGTTTTGATATTTTTCCTCATTTAGTATCAGATGTAACAGTAGTTAATATTACAGTTAGAATGGACCCTACATTTTAACCTGAAATTAGATCTAGACCAATGATACACAACCTGTCCACCTGTCTCTGGTAAAGGCTAGGCTATGGCTGTTAAAGTACAAGTACCCCCTCTTGTGATGGGTGACATGGCCTTTGTGTTGGTGGAGCCAAATTTGAATAGAGGATTATAGGTCATGGTAATTTGCATATTGATTGGCTAGCCTTCTTGTGGTGATGTTTGACAGCAAGAGAGGTATGATTTAATCTGTGGGAAATAAATTAGGATTTTATCAAAGCCCACCCACCACTACCCTCTTTTGGTTGATGGATTGGCAAGAGTTTCTGGTAGGGTTTTACATGGTTTTGGTGCCGATTCGAGTTGGTCATGGCTATAGGATAGCTTAATTCATCAGATATGAGGCGTCAAGGCGGAATAATTATTGCACATCAGTAGATGTGGCGTCAGGCTTAAATATTAATTTACTTCATCAGTATACGAGGCGTTAACATTAAATAATAATTTGCTTCATCATTATAAGCTAAAATAATAATTTGCTTCATCAGTATATGAGGCGTCAAGCTTAAATATTAATTTGCTTCATCAGTATTTGAGGCGTCAAGCTTAAATAATAAGTTGGTTCATCAATATGAGGGTCATGCTTAAATAATAACTTGCTTCATCAGTATATGAGGCGTCGAGCTTAAGTAATAATTTGCTTCACCAGTATATGAGGCGTTTGCTTCATCAGTATAAGGCGTCGAGCGTAAAAAATAAAAATAAAAAGTTGCTTCATCAGTATATGAGGCGTTTGCTTCATCAGTATATAAGGCGTCGAGCTTAAAAAAATAATGATAAAAATACAAATACAAATACAAAATAAAAAGTTGCTTCATCAGTATACGAGGCGTTTGCTTCATCAGTATATGAGGCGTCGAGCTTAAATAATAATTTGCTTCATCAGATGAAGCGTCAAGCTCAAATAATAATTTGCTTCATCAGTATATGAGGTGTCAAGCTCAAATAATAATTCATTTCATCGGTATATCATTTGCTTCATCATCATTCATCGTCATCGTCATTCATCATTATCATCATCATCATCATCATCATCATCATTATTATTCATCTTAATTTGTTTCATCTTCATCAGTATATCATTTGCTTCATCAGTATATGAGGCATCGAGCTTAAATAATAATTTGCTTCATCAGTATATGAGGCGTTTGCTTCATCAGTATGAGGCGTTGAGCTTAAATAATAATTTGCTTCATCAGTATAGATGGTGTGACCGGTGACGTAGTGCCCGGCGGTTTGCGTGCGCACCTACAGGGAACGGTGCTTTAATTCACACTTCTTCTTCTTCTTCTTCTTGAATACTTCGCAACATTCCTAGTGGAATAACACGCGAAGGGGGCTTGAACACACAGGACGTGTTAACTGTGCAACCCCTGCCCTGTGACCTAGGACTGATGTGTGTACAGCCACAGACCGGGATGATCCCCTACTCTTTACGAAGGAGTCTGTGACCTTTTAACGTGCTCGGATTTTGCTCTTCCGATACACGAGACCACCATTTCTACGTGACTTCTGAACCACGAGGCAATTGAGACTAAGTACCTTGCCCAAGGATACAAACATGTTGGCCGTAATGGGGCTCGAACTCACAACCTTTGTATCGTGAGACCTGCGATCTACCCACTAGACCACACACGCTCTCCCTTGATTGATCATTACTTACCATGCTTACGGTGTAATAGTGCAGAAGTAATGGTATGCATCCCTAAGCACAATGAGAGACCAGGTACTAAATCTGGTTGCCCGGCGGTTTGCGTGCGCACCATAAGGGCATGTGCTTTTAAAATTGGCGCTCAGTGATGTGTGTTTTGCTTTCATATAGTATGATGTATGCAGTAGTCATGGACTAGTACCCCTAGCATGTCTTTAGACCAGGCGCTAATCAATATGTAAACACTACTGATGTAAACAACGGTCACCTCATCTATATGAGGCGTTTGCTTCATCAGTATATGAGGCGTCGAGCTAAAATAATGGTTTGCTTCATAAGTTTATGAGGCGGCAAGCTTAAATAATAATTTGCTTCATCAGTATATGAGGCGTCAAGCTTAAATAATAGTTTGCTTCATCAGTATATGAGGCGTCAATATCAAATAATAATTTGCTTCATCATACTCGGACAACTGTTTCAAATATTTATCATCACTAGCGGGACGCCCGTCCTTCGGACGGGCTCTCCCGCTATAGGGAGTAGGGCCTACCAGATAGAACACCTACAAAATGAAACAACACATAAGTGTTGGAAAATTTATAACGAAACACATAGGAATAGAACAATATTTAAAACATTTTTGTTTTCAAATTTCAATTAAAACAATTAAAAAAGACCCCCGCCCACCCACGCCCGTGGCATATTTCAACTCCAAGGCCTAAACCTTAACCATTTCCCGTACCACACCCGTCACTCCCCCGCCCCGCTCCCGCCCAGTGGCATATCCGTTACGCAATTTAGCATCACGTTTCTTCATTAACCCCCTGCCTCCCAAACCACATTACATCATTACACACAACCCCCCATTCGTCACCGCCCCCGCTCGCCCCGCCCTGTGGCATATCTCAACCCCCAAGGCCTAAAGTTCCCCGCCCCGCGGCTTATCTAAACGCCAAGTCCTAACCTTAACCATCTCCCTTAGCGCAGCGTATTTCTCCAATATTTGTCGCCGGCGTGTCACATACAGTATCAAATCCCACATCTGACACCATGTTACGTAATTTAGATTCACCATATCATGTTTTGTTATATCAGAAACCACATTATTTCGTTACCTTATGGCCCTCGGTTATTTCACATGTCTTCATTAAAACCGGCCCCTACTTCACATACTCCATTTACACCCCATCTCCCGGCTAATTTCAACCCCAAGGTCTAAATCTTAACCATCTCCCGTAGCACGGCATATTTACCCATTATTTCCCAGCCCGCTTGTGTGCGCGCGTCTATTTACACGGCGCACTACGACACGCGCCGACTGAATAGTTACAGTATGCATAGAGATGAACAAAAATGGCCCGTAGAACATTTATGTTCATTTGCCCATATGTTTGTCAATTCTGTACGGTTTTCGGCCATTTATAGCTTATAACCCGTGTCAGGTCGATCACATGTCATAGGCCTAGGTCTTAGGCTGTACGTAACCAAAAAGAAGCAAGATTTTTTGGAAACTACTACCATTAAAAAGAGTAGGATAATAGCTTTAAAATGATACCCAAGTCATTGCTATAGGTAAAATATTAGCATAGTTACGGTCGGGCCTATCACACGTTGATGTTTCCATACACTAAAATTCAGTCACGTCATAGGCTTATTTAAAGTAGGCCTACATTATTACATAGAACACATTCAAAGGTCAGACACCCACCCACCCCCCCCCCCCCCCCCCCCCGCTCTTAATTCAAGTGTATGAACTTGGGATTTGTGAGTTACCTAAGCTAGGTCGGCGCTGAGTGATGTCACATGCTGTTTGCTGATGTAAACAACAGTCGCTTACACGGCCTCACGATCACTACAAATGGTATTGTGGTATGGCTAAGTAGAGTGTAAACACGGATGTGTTAAAAAAATTGCTTTGTTACATATATGTGATGCGATCTGTGAAAACCCGTCGGATGTCGCAAAATGTGAACTAGGGATTATGGGTAAAATAAAAAATAAATTTTTTTTTTTATTTTATTTTTTACTTTTAGATAAAGAAAATTAATCTCCAATACTTTATGTCATCATCTTTCATGAAACATCACCTTCAAAAACTTACTTAAGTCACTTTTATTATTAAACTTATAATGTTATTCTATTGAATTATGTATCTTTTTGGCCTGTTTTCATGATTTCTAGTTTTGTAGCTTTTTATGACATCACAATTTTCATTCACTCATAACTTTTTTTGTAGTGATCATAGAAAAATGATCGAAATAGTTCTGTAATCAGCACAGTTTTAGCTTTCTTATGATATAAACATCTCAAATTTGAAAAATGCCACCATGTGGCGGGTTTTCACAGATCACATCACATATGAGCCTAGGCTAGCCTACAAGTCGCCCGGTCGTCAAAGTATTTTTGTCATTTGCCGTTGACAACAAAGCGAAACTGTTTTTAAAGGAATGTGGAAACAAACTCTTTAAGAAAATGTGCCTATTTATTTTATGCATAGTTTGCTTATGACACAAAATAAAAAGGTTTCTTACGGTACATTGTTTTCTAATTATTTTCAGTTTTCATTACTTTTCCTTTGCCCAGGAGGGATAGCACTTGCATTGCATGATAGCACTAAAACCCGCACAGCGATCCACCGGTTTTTACCGGGAAAAGAAATGCAAGAGGTATAGTGCAAATTACAGAGACATATTCTTACAGCCATGTCATCTGTACATGTAACATAATATGGGCATGCAGTACATGCAGAGCATCATAAATAAGGTTTAAAAGATTGTATGTTTCCTCTTGCTGTGAAATATGTCATGTTTGTTTTTCTATATATGTATAACACCCTACCACTACTGTAACAAAAATGTAATACAAATAAAACGTAAGGTAAGTTAAATTAATGAATAAAACCAAAGATATGCTTGGATTGTTTTCTTATTTTCATTTTATTTTCTATTCTTTACCCAGGAACTTAACACTGATCCACCATCATGGCAGGTACATACACCATGGTTCCATGATCATGCTGATAAATGCATTTACTATGGCTGCAATCTGTCCGAAGTACCCATGTTCTTTGGTGGGCGGTGATGTCTGAACCAGGAACTTAGAAGAAATATTCCAGAAAAACGCCGTTTATGACACGATTCAGAGCTACTTCGCTAGGTTCTTTGACTTTCGTGATTCTGTTGCACGTTCAGTCAAGCGCATGAGCTAAACCCGAATGGGGACCGACCTCAAGTGCCATGAGCACCATTCTTTTTGCAGTATTTAGTAGAACTTCGACGATGATAACGAGCTTGATATTCTAGCTGCGCCAGAAATATTAGCGCCATTTGTTGGGCAATTATCTTCCAATATGCGGATTGTTATATACATGGGGGTGGAGTAGCGTGAGATGAAATAGAAAAAGACGGGGTCATATACGGACTAGCATCGCATATATTTAAGAGATCCGCACAGGGTGGTACAACTTGCATCGCTTATATTCAAGAGATCCGCAGCCAACTGGTTAAACTGCACCAACAAACTTGAATATAGATCAGCATGCAGATATTTTTGAACAATAATTGTAAGGTTCAGAACCGGAGACCTGACCTGAAGAAAGTTAAGACTGGCCAGCTGGTAGTGTTTGTTAACAAAGCAAGCTTGAATTATCAAAGTATGGATCATTTCCTGTGATTTAATGTGACAGTATCATTGTGCTGGTGGCACATTTATAACACTGCAGGTAACATCATGTCATCAACAAATGATGATTGTTGGCAATGGTTCCATGATCATGCTGATCAGTGCCTTTACTGTGGCTGCAAGCTGTCCAAAAACCCAATGTTCTTTGGAGGGCAGCGATGTTGTTGTTCTTGGTGTACTTTTAAGCACTTTATTATCTCAGAATTAATCTTTTTCATTGGATTTTCTGTCTTCATCCCTAACCAAGAATATGGTGTGAAAGTTTCATTCTTTATTGTCTCAAATATGTTCTTTTTCATTAATTTCTGGATGTGTAATAAGTTAGCTTGTGTGATACATTACATTATTCAATGTTATTATGAGTATGTACATAGCGAGGCTAGGATGAGATCAGGTGATGCACTTATGCAAGGACACATGTTAGAGATACATTTAGCGGAAACGATGTGCGTTTTACAAAAAGAAAGACAGAAAGTATCACAAATGTCATTGATGCATGGTACGGAATTGGCAGAATTGCATGAAAGACTTTCTGAACTTCAATATGAAATGGATACATCAACATTTCATTTAACACAAAGAATAAAGAAATACAAGCGAATAATATCGAACCTGGATTCATCCAAAAGTAAGTTAATTGAGGAGTTAACACATGTCAGCCAAAACAATTCCTCATTACGATCACAAAGATTATCCATAACAAGATCCAATGGGCAATTGATGCAACAGCTGTCATGTGCTAACCGTGATAATAAGTCTAAAGATACGCTTGTGCGTAAACTGAAGGATGATGTGTCAACACTTACAGAGAAATGTTCTGCTTCTGAAATCAAGTTGCGTGATCAGATCAAGGATGCCGAGGCCGAGACACAATTAGTCATAGAACTACAGATATCGTGCCAGTCCAAATACCAAACAAAGATATCGACCCTGGAATTATCCAATAGCGAGTTCGAGCAGCAGCTGTGCAATGCCAGCCAAGAAAATTCCTTGTTGCGGTCAAAAAATAAATCCCTGGAATTATCCAATGGGAAATTGAAGCAATCGTTTCAACTCCAACGTAAACTGAAGGAAGATAAGTCAGTGATGCAGCTTAGCATCAAAGCCAAAGATGCCCTTATATTAAAACTTAAAAAGAAATGCTCTGAATCAGAAATTGATAATGGGAAATTGGAGCAATCGTTACAACTCCAACGTAAACTGAATGAAGATAAGTCAATGATGCAGATTAGCATCAAGGCCAAAGATGCCCTTATATCAAAACTTAAAAAGAAATGCTCTGAATCAGAAATTGATAAGCTGCACGATCAGATCAAGGAGGCCGAGACACAACTGATCAGAGAACAACAGATATCATCCCAGTTGAAATCCCAAGTAGAGACTTTGATAGAACAGGGAACAGATATCGGTACAATGAGGAGGAGACAGACAGAAAATGAATTAGCGGAAGAGAAAGACAAGCAACTTTGCGTTGTGTGTCAAGAATCGTTGAGAAATGTCGTTCTGCAACCCTGTGGACATTTGCTGATGTGCGAGAGATGCTCTCAGAGATTGAAAAAAGAAGACACGTACAGTTGCCCTGTTTGCAGAAAAGCCATTTCGCAAGAAATATTGGTGTACTGGTAACTTTAAGACCTAGCGGAATGACTATGCTCATGTTGTAAGCATATGCAGGGCCAGAGCCTATACCCAAACATCTGAACTGTGATAATTTGACCGGATCCAAAGTTAAGGTATATTGATAGTTTGCAATGAGTGTGGGATACAAAGAGTTTTGGAATTATTCGGATTTTTTTGGATGAGCTCTATAGACATGACTTCAAATTGACCAGAGTTTTCAATTATACTGGTATAAACCTTTTTTTTCTGTTCTGAATCAGAAATCAATAAGTTGCGTGATGTGATCAGATCAAGGAGGCCAAGACACAATTGGTCAGAGAACAACAGATATCACGGAAGTTCAAATCCGAAGTAGAGGTTTTGATGGAACAGGGAACAGATATTGGTACAATGAGGAGGAGACACATACAGTTACCCTGTTTGCAGAAAAGCCATCTCGCAACTTAATTGGCTTTAAGACCTAGCGGAATGACTATAACGCTCATGCTGTCTGTATAAGCCTATGCAGGGCCTGGGCCTGTACCCAAACACCTGACAGTGATTATTTGACCGGATGTACAATGAAATCATTACATTACAATTTGTTAGATGAGATCTGTGGACACGATTTCATATTGACAGAGTTTTAAGTTATACTAGAGCATAACTTTGTTATCCCAATCTGTGCATTATGACTATTGAGGACCCTGGGAAAGCAGTCCACCATGATCATATATGAACTAAAGGATTAAAAAAAAACAATATTTCAAGTGTTTTTAAAGGTATAGTTTATCATACTCTTGAAATTAAACCATTTCAAATTGAAAATTATATAGCCTGTGCCCTGTGGGAATGATTAATTTGATAACAATTTGACTTTATAAAAAAAAATGATTTTTCTTTTTTTTTTCTTCTTTTTTTTACCTCCAAAATCATGAAAATCACATTTTTGACACTTTTTGGTCAATAATTCCAAAATTAATAAAGATTTAAAAAAAATTAAAAAAAGTATTAGGAATATAATAAAACTAGTATGAACAAATTTGACAGGATATATTTTGAGTTATCTTTTCCAAACCTAAAATGTCAATTTCATGATCATGGTTGGATTCATTGAACCCTTTTCTGCAAAACAAATGTATACTTTTATATAAACTGCTCACAAAAAGTATCGAAACACTTAGAAATGATCCAATATATAACGGCTTGAAAGGGTATGCATTAATCGAAGCAAATAACCAAGTGCATAATTTTGTTCTGCGTATTTTGACACCTCGATCGATGAGATACGATGTTGTGGAGCGGAGTTATTGTCATTTCAATGGTCGTGGGTCCAATTTCAAAAGTGACAATAATCCTATAGAAAGAGGTTTGCATTACTGTTTAGAATGATCAGATTCATGCTTTTCAATAGGGATGAGTGTCACTTTTGAAACTGGACCCACGATCATTGAAATGACAATAACTCCGCTCCGCAACATCGTATCTCAACGATCGAGGTGTCAAAATACGCAGAACAAAATTATGCTATTGGATATTTGCTTCGATTAATGCATATCATTTCGAGCCGTTATGTATTGGATCATTTCTAAGTGTTTCGATACTTTTTGTGAGCAGTATAGATTAAATGAATGATGAAGAAGTTACGGCAGTTTTACGGAGGCTATACTTGAGGGTCCACACCCCCTTAAGATACCTAGCAATATTGTTTCCTAATTACTTCAAAATCAAATTTTGAAAATAAGTTGTCAGATAAGTCAAACTTTATTTTAAGAGAGACCGATTTTTACACACAAAATAACCTGGGTGGGATCCATGTCAAACATGTCCCTAATCAGGTTTTGTTGATGATGAGGATATGAATGCGGCCTTAGAATGCCATTGGGATCCATGTCAAACATGTCCCTAATCAGGTTTTGTTGATGATGAGGATATGAATGCGGCCTTAGAATGCCATTGGGATCTATGTCAAACATGTCCCTAATCAGGTTTTGTTGATGATGAGGATATGAATGCGGCTTTAGAATGCCATTGGGATCTATGTCAAACATGTCCCTAATCAGGTTTTGTTGATGATGAGGATATGAATGCGGCCTTAGAATGCCATTGGGATCTATGTCAAACATGTCCCTAATCAGGTTTTGTTGATGATGAGGATATGAATGCGGCCTTAGAATGCCATTGGGATCTATGTCAAACATGTCCCTAATCAGGTTTTGTTGATGATGAGGATATGAATGCGGCCTTAGAATGCCATTGGGATCTATGTCAAACATGTCCCTAATCAGGTTTTGTTGATGATGAGGATATGAATGCGGCCTTAGAATGCCATTCAGAAATCAGGTGGAGGTGCATTTTTGAAATTCAAACAACCCAATATCTTTGTGTTAGGCAACAAAAAAAAATTGTTTGTTTGTCCATAGAGTGTCCGAAAAAGGTAGGGTCGGTAGGTCGGATATTCTTTTTTTTAAAGTTTTTTTTTTTTTTTAATTGTGTTTGGGAATATAAATTCGGCATGAATACTGTGAATTGAAGTCGTCCAAACACAAAACACATTACTTTGATAGTATTGAACTCTTTTTCATGAGTTTGTTAGAATTGTACTTTAATACTTTAATAGGCCTACAACTGGTCAACCAAGGAGTTATCATAGTTAATATAATAACTCCTTGGTTCAACTAACCAAATGAACATGTTGTCATGTCGGTCGCCGCCATTTATTACGATTGAAAATTTGCAGAAAGTGAAACAACGTAGTGTTTAAGTTATGTTAGAAATATATATGTGACAGTAGTGCTGTTATAGATACAAAATGTTGTTGTAAAAGGAAACTTCGACATGTCAATATATTATCGATAAAATATAATTGGTTTCCGAATTCTGCAACTATCGTCGCCAATCAAAAACGTCAGATAAAACCTGATCAGATCGGGAACGGGGGAAATATTCATATCAATGATGTACCCCACCAATAAATAACTTGGAAAATTGGCCGAAAAAGTCATTTAAAAACGTTAAATGAAGACTAAATTGAACAAATTCCGAAGTAGCTGGCCGATACGGTCGCCATCTTTTAATTGATGAAAATCGTCCTTTACGTATGCGTGTGACACATCGTGCTTCGGCTTTATTCGATTTCCCCTTCGGCCTTTTCCGAAACCTGATACGAATAACGTATTGCTACGAAAAGTATCCTTACGCATACGTGTGACAATTTGTCCAATCACAAATTTTACTTCAATTTTCCGGAACGGTACGAGTGATGTAATGCCAATAACATGTGCTCGCAACTCATCTCGAAAGGCACAGTTCCCTATAGTTCCACAGATGTGGATTAAGCCTCTGATTGACCAACTGCGCTCTCTGAAAAGCATGGGTTTTTTTTATAAATACCAATATACGACTGGCATTCCCGATGGCGTTGTTATTCAGTATGAATTATTTTGATACTTCTGGATCTGGATCATTATACCCCAATTAAGCAAGTTCTGCGCATTGGGGATGGTGTTTATAAAGACCAGATTCATTATAGCGTACGAAATCAGGAATAAAACGGTCCGTGTGGCCATTTAAATTGCTCAAAAAGTTGTTTTAAAAAAATAATAGAAAATAAAAAATAATACGGTCGGCACCAAGGTACACGGTCGGTCGGACGTGGACAAACAAACAACTTTTTTTTTGTTGGCCTTATCACACAACAAACAGACAGTTATATTTGATTAAATAGTGGAAAACCTTATCATTAATGATATATTTTATTGAGGTCATAATACATACAGTTATATTAAAATATACAAGTATAAACAAATAAAGTGTATAGGTCAACTACCACAAAAGAATGACATCCTTTTCATGTATGATAATGTGTTATTGTTGAGAGAGGACCTTTGATATTCAACAGAACCATTATTCTGCAGCGTCTACTGAAATTCAAACCATTGAAAACCAAAGTAGATGTTTTTGCCTTAGATGAGGGAAAACTGGCAAATGCTTACCCTTTAACATATTGATCTTTACGGACAAAAGATCATGAATAATATTATAATGATTAAAAGGACATGATGTTTTGGTCCTATAGAATCTTTATTCTGCTAGTGCTATATTTAAATTCAATCCCATGACCAATAACAGGTTGTTTTGCAGTGTTATTGTACTGTAAAAGTAGAAATTATTGGCTTCCATTGACTTTTGTTCACAAATGTTGAAAATCGCGAAAATAAAAAATCGCGAACTGCCTGTTATGACCATTTTCGTGAAAATATCTTATCGCGAAAATATTGACTTTTACAATATTCGTTTTGTTAGGGGGTGGGCGGGAAGCAACCTTTGGCAAAGGTGAGCTTCCTTCCAACATGTGAAAATAGAAAACATATTTTTTGTTCTCACTTTACTCGCAAACAGCATTTTTACCAGGATGAGTCCCCTTTTCCATTTTTTCTTTTTTGGGGTGGATGGGGCAAGGTTCGGATGTTAGGTCCTTTCTTAATTATTACACTTTCTTACAGGACATTTTTGTATATTTATAAGCAATTTGCATTCCACTTTTACATTACATGTTGAATAATAGAAGTACAGTAAAAAAACCTAAAATGGCAAACATTATACATCAAATGATATACCACAATCAAAAGCAGATTAAATACTTGGTAATGGTGAGAATACAGTAATATACATATATGACTAAAATATCATTATCAGACAAAATATTAACATTAATTTCTTATAATAAAAAGGTTTTAGCATAAATCGTAATAAAAGAAGTCATCATTAAAGAATGGGATTCATTCTAACGTAGGGGTGTCTATTCTTCTAGAAATACCTAAATTATTCCCCAGCGTTATGCACTTATCAATTGCAAGCCCGGCCCCTGGGGACCCAGGGCATGGCGGGGACCGTACACGAGTGTACGAACGGACGTACAAGCTGTGTCCCCGCTAGCAGGGGCGTGTAGCGGGGACGTACACTAAAGTACACAAATGTACACCCTGGGCGCTTGCTATAAATAAGCTAGAGATGCGATGCGCTTGACGGAATAAGCCTAATAACACATAGGGAACACATAGAAAAAAAGGGACCGTCTGGTCCCTTTTTGTTTTTCCCTTTCATTTGTCTTGTTCCCCTTTTGTG
Organism: Ophiura sarsii; assembly: GCA_035610835.1. Classification (NCBI taxonomy): domain Eukaryota; kingdom Metazoa; phylum Echinodermata; class Ophiuroidea; order Amphilepidida; family Ophiuridae; genus Ophiura; species Ophiura sarsii. The sequence goes on from CM069441.1 coordinate 19,365,495, forward strand.
ATTTTTTTTTGTCTGTCCCTTTTTATTTATTTTTGATGTTCGGGCATCCCTTTAATTTAGTGTTTGTCACTATTGGGTTTGTCCTGGCTCTTCAGCCTATTGTTATAAATAAAATAGAACTGTAGTGGGGACGTACACAAAATGGTGCCCGGTCCTGCGGGGACCGTACACGATTGTAGCCGGGACACCACATGGGCAATTTGTATGTCCCGGCCCTAATCCCCCCAATTGATAAGTGCATTACCATCCTAATTTCAATGCTACAGCTGCAGGGTCAGAATTTCGTCAAAGGTTACGAAAATCCATTTAGATTCCTGCAAAGGTTTTTTTACGAGAATCTATGGATTCGCCTCCATTCAAATTATGTGTAGAAGGAATATCTCTACGAGAATCAACTTGGATTCTAGCAACTTTACCAGCGGGAATCTTTGCGAGAATGGATTCTTAGATTACCTTAGAGTGGCAACCAAACTGACACATAAATCAATCATTTAAACATATAATTAAAAATTGTCTGTTCAAATGCAAATGGGTCAGATAACTTAAAATGACACACAAATGATATAAATAAACAAATACAACGCCACTTCAAGTTTCCAATCAACAACAAAATTGAACTTCTTTCCCAAAGGAGTAAAATTATTCCTCTGTGTTTGCAGCGAATAAGGTCAATTTTGGTTGTTGTGTTGCCCGGAAGAGGCAAAAATCTTGAGGTCGGGTCGGTCAATTTTCTCTTCTTGTTTTTCTTTTAATGCTTAACAAAATTACTGACTGGTCAAGACAAAATTGGTAAATGTCGATTTTACTAGTGTTTCTAATGAGATTTTAGGGTCGGACGCTGATGGCAACACAAAAACAAACAAACATTTCCCGACAGAAGAATAGACATTCCTGTTCTATAATCAGCATTTCAGTTACATGATTTACGTGTACTGTAAAAGTGGAAATTTTCGCACTACATTTATTTTTGTGCTTTTCACGCTGGACACAGTTTCCTCGAAAGTAATAACATGCGAATATATTCCTTTTGCGCATAGGTCTTTATGATGAAGCTACAAATCGTGAATTTAAAACATGCAAAACAGTTCAAAATCGACAAAGCGTTAACAATTAATCGTGTAAAAATGATCACATTTACATTTACAGAAGTTTAATTGTCTTGATAGAACTTCAATTTCTACATGTACACTGTTAAAAAATTTATTTACAGAACCTGTTGTTGTTTATAGTTCACACCTTCATGCTTAAAAAAATAACTTACCAGGTAATGAATATGCTTATAACTCCAAAACTATAACTCTCATATAAAAAATTAAAATTAAATCATAAAATTGAAAAGAAATTTATTCTCGTTAATGTGAGGTTTGACTGACTGAATATTTAATAACAAAGATATGTGTCTAAAACCAAAACAAAGTATTCATTTTAGCATTTGATGTTATATATAATAATAATAATAACACACATTGATAGAGCGCTTTACTTTAGTGAGATCTAAACTCAAAGCGCTGTACAACATATGAATAAAAGATTAAAGCAAAAATACAACAATGATCTTAAAACTACAAAAACATACATACACATAGTCAAATGCATATTTTTAAAACAAAAAACATGAGATATGAAATACAGTGTATGGCATTAAAATGCATTATGAAATGAAAAAATCATGAACAAATACCAAGCAATTAGATTTCCAAGTTAAATAAGTAGGTCTTAAGTCGCGACTTGAACTCCTGAACTGAACCTGCCTGGCATGTCCATTGGTAGAGTGTTCCATAATTTAGGGCCCGGGATGGAGAAAGCTCTATCACCGAAAGACTTCATTTTACTTTTTGGAACAACATCCTCGGTGTATCAATAGGTAGATTATTGATAATTGGTAGAGACCACTCACCGGTCAATAGTAAAATGAGTATGTGATTAATTTGGCCCAACATATAGGCCGTCAAACTATGAGCGTGTTTCTACTGGGGCACTGGAAAGTTAACGCTTAGTTTAATCCCCTCGTTTCTACTCGCCAAAGGTTACCGCTAAGTTTACAAGCATCCTAAACGATGGGCCACAACATTAACCTTTTGTTATACCAAAAATGCCACCCCACCTGAAAAAGACTGCCTTCGTAATTCCTTGTATTTTAATATTGCATGTTAACAACAAAACACCATAAACAAACATGAAATTTGTCGTCAACTCAGAGCCACGATGCGTAGAATCCAGCTTGTATGCGTATACTTCTGGGTCACAAGAACTTAGCGGTAAGATTTAACGGGCTGTTTCTACTGGGAAACTTAGCGTTAAATACCGTTAACAAACCTGGTTTGTGCAGGTTTTTGCCTTTGGAAAACTTAGCGTTAATTAGCGTTATCTGGCTGTTTCTACTATTTTTACTAAGCAACTTAATGATAATTACCGTTAAGTTGCCTAGTAGAACACGCTCTATTTTGCGTGTTTAAAACCCTAGTGCAAAAATGAAAATTGTGCTTTGTATCAATCTTTTTTGGGTAGCATTCGTCTTATTGATTTATGCCTCTGATCCATTTTTATGGATCAGTTAACCGCGTCACATCAGGCATGCCTCATTACTGACTCGATTTAAGTGATGTTATAACAATGTTTTAATTAATGATTATGTTTATATTTGGTTAAGTGCTGGTTTTTTTAGAGTTACAAGCATATTTATTACCTGGTAATTTAGGTGTTTTTTAGCACAGTAAAACAAGATCAAGTTAAGTTGTGTCACTATATTTTGACCAAGTGAGACTTAGGCGACAACCCTACTCCCTGTTTTAACAAATGTTGATGATATTTAGTATCATTTGGAGGGAAAACAAGTCTGGACGACCCTACCTGAGATATCTGTCAGCCCTAAGAACAGGTTTTTTCTATCGCCTTATAGTCATATAATGCTATGGACAGGCGCGGATCCAGAATTTTTTTAGGGGGGGCCAAATAATGAAATTTTGCTGGTACCATCCAACTGCGCCCTCCGAGCTATGCTCGTACAGGGGGGAGTCTGAGGGGGGATGTGCCCCCCTCAGAAGATGTGCCCCCCTCAGAAGTAAAATAAATAAATCAATTTTCGAACTCATTTGGTGCGATTTGGTGTATACTTTTGACCAAAATGTTATCGAAAAGCCACCTCTTCATTTCCATTTACATTTATCAATGCACGAAAGAAGTTAAGCATATACTAATATATTTCATGGTTTTTAAACCATGAAATATATTAGTATATGCTTAACTTAAAAGTGTAGATGGTTTAAAAGCTCGAACAGGGGGGATGTGCCCCCTCAGAAGTAGAATTCTTTTTCAATTTTCGAACTCATTTGGTGCGATCTGGTGTATACTTTTGACCAAAATGTTATCGAAAAGCCACCTCTTCATTTCCAATAAATATTTTGGTTTTTATCAATGCACGAAAGAAGTTGAGCATATATATTTTATGATTTTAAGTATAGATGGTTTAAAAGCTCGAACAGGGGAGTCTGAGGGGGGATGTGCCCCTCTGAGAAGTCGAATTTTTTTCAATTTTCGAACTCATTTGGTGCGATTTGGTATGTACTTTTTGAGCAATATTTTATTGTAAAGCAATTACTTTATTTCCTATCAATATTGGCTTTTTATATAGGCCTATGCCAGAAAGAGTTTAAACTATATAGTTACCTCAGATTTCTCGTCAACGTACGTACGCGTAGGCCTATGTATCCCGACCAAATTCCAATAAACTTCAAACGTTCTTATGTCCCTCGCATAGCTCCTCTCCCACCTTGTTGTACCCCCTCACTCCTCCCCACCCTTGTCTTTTTGTTTGTCCCCTCTTCTTCCTACTCTTTCCTGGGCTCTTTCCCTTTTTTTCCTTCTTTTTTTCCCCTTTTTTTTTGTGGAGGGGGGGGGGGGGGGGGGGGCCCGGGCCCGTCGAGCCCCCCCCCCCCCCCCTGTATCCATGCTGGCTATGGACATAATTCTAGCTATTTCACGCGAGCATGTTTTGTTGTTGTTCATGGAGCTGCCTCCAGATAACAACTGTGCATGCATGCACTTGACGATTTCACGATTTACCAATCAGTACGTGCGGTAAACTTCCTGGTTTACGCACATAAGCACACACGCATTGTTGGAATTATGTCCATAGCATTATGACGCTGACTATAGTGGAAATCTTTGGTAATAGAGCATTCATAATTGATCACATAAATCGTGGTGCATATGATAGCTGAACTGGAGGTTCGTAGTAATGTCTTTCCTTTCGAGACGAGAGGCGTCTTAGTTTGTTGGAAAACGGTCTTGCTTGTCTACGGATAACCACAATGGCAACAATACCAACAAAAAGAGATACAGAGAATATACCGATGACAATTCCAGTGGTCTTGCCAACACTTTTAGTATTTAATGCTGTTTTCCCTAGTTGCGAAGATCCCAAATTCATAAACCCTCCTCCAGGCACTCTGTTATGGACTGCCACATCTGGCCCCGCTAATGGTGGTTTTGCGGGTTTCCGAGGCGGGGGTACAGATCCTGGTATGGGATCGACACCCGGGCCAAAACCTGGATACATCGGAGGAGATCTAACTGCTGGATCTCTCGGTGGAAGTACTGGCGGATTATCAGGGACAGCTGGTGGTAACTTGGGGTTATATGGTGGTAACTTGGGGTTATATGGTGGTAACTTGGGGTTATATGGTGGTAACTTGGGGTTATATGGTGGTAACTTGGGGTTATATGGTGGTAACTTGGGGTTATATGGTGGTAACTTGGGGTTATATGGTGGTAACTTGGGGTTATATGGTGGTAACTTGGGGTTAGCTGGTGGTAACTTGGGATTATCTGGCGGGTGAGCAGGAGCACCCGGAACACTTGGAACACCTGGACCATGAGGACTAGCTCCTGGTATAACCTCAGCACTGGAGTCAATCTTTGGTTTCTTCCGAAACAGAAACGGAGCATCAATTGGTAATCCTGTATATGCTGGTTCAGCAGGTTTGTTTTGCTCAAACCGTGATTCTGTTGGATATATATGGTTCATCCACGGTCCTCTGGATATCCTAGTGCCGGTCAAGGTTGGTCGCAGAAGTTGACCAGTTGAACAGACTGTTGAAAGATAACAATCAAGACAAAGTCAATAATTTACAGTTTTGAGGAGTACAGCGTTTTATAAACTTTTCATGACAGCAAAAAAGGGAGAAATATCAAAATAAATGGATTGATTACTTTAGATAAACCCACAAAAGTAGGATTGCATAAATATGTTATACCCTCGTAGTATTATATTCTAACACTAAAATCCTTAATCCTGCCTGCCCTGTACTAGTATCCATACATTTGAACTTTGGACACCTCTCAGGTACCTTTGGTTGGTCAGGCTTTTTTGGGGGGTGGGGGGGGGGCAGAGAGAGAGGTTGAAATTTGTTTTGAAAATGTGGGTAATTCTCAACATTTCAAAAACTAATTTCTAAAAAAAATTGACATCTTCAACAAATATCCAAACATTTTTCTACACTATACAAAATCAAACAAAACATTTCAAAATTGAACAAAACATCTCAAATTAAATTAACAAGGACCACGTTGGAGGCAGGAGTCAATCTTGAGTTATTGGTATGACTTGAAAGAGCGCATTTTAAGCTTTGGATACCATGTTGAAGGTAATCAGACTTTGTAATCACAAGATTTGAAGAAGCATATTTTTTGTCAATTCTTTTCTTTATTTTACCAAAGATATTGACCTCTATCTCAAAACTGTATTTGCCGACAACATGTCCTTTATGATTGCGACTGGTCACATTAATGGTAGGTGTTATGATTGTTGGCCCGATTTTCAACTTGATGTTTTCTATTCTACATAAAGGGTCATCCTTAAACATATTCCTAAGTTTGAGTTGCATAACTCCAATGCATGGTTCTTATTATTATTATTAGCGATAATAATTGATTTAAAAAAGCGCTTTGGGACTGTGCTTGCATTGTGGAAAGCGCTATATAAGAACGGTAATATTATTATTATTATTATTATTTTATAATCACAAGGTGACATGAAATTTTCCCATTGAGTAGTACACAAACTGGCCGGGTAGTTAACCACCTTTTAGCAGTAATTCACTGCATTTTGGCCTATAACGTCTTAATCAGTAGCGTAGCCAGGGGGGCAAGGGGGGGCAGAGTGCCCCCCTGAAAAATAATTTGACCGGGAAATCGGGAAGGCAGTGGAAAATCGGGAAGGTAAAAGAAAGGAAAGAAAGGGAGAAAAGGAAGGAAAGGGAAAAGGAAAAGGGAAGGAAAAGGCAGTAGCGTGCGCAAAAGGGGAAATTTGGCGGATCAATTTTTTTTCTTTCAGCAGTCGGCTAAATAAAGAAAAATGTTATAGAGAAAACTGATGAAAACATGGTGGATTGGCTAAAACTGTGGGTATTTGTGTACTGCGCAACTTTTTGACTGCGCGATTTTTTTTTTGGACCGTGCGAAATTTTTTGACCTCAACCCCCCCCCACTTACGTGAAATTCACGAGGTGACTGCCCCCCCCCCCCCAAAAAACAAAAAAATTGGGGCTACCTTTTACGCCACCGGGTCGAACTGGTGCTCACCGGGAAAAAATACCTTTGCCCCCCCCTGACAAGTGACCCTGGCTACGCTACTGGTCTTAATGCAACATATCTTGCGCCTACAATTTTACAGAAATAATGAGAAGAATATGGGTTTTTCTTTTGATATCAAAACATTTTGATGTGAGAAAAAAAGCTAAAGTGATCGGAACATACACCTTTAATAAAAAGAAAATAATAGAACAAAAATATGCCGATAAGTCTGATTACCTTCAACATGGTATCGTTTCAAAATGATTAAAATGTGCTCATTCAAGTCATATCAATAACTCGGAGTTGACCGGATTGACAACATGTCCATTTTGATGTGACAGATCACAGACACAATGGAGCATGATCTAATTAATTCTAAAATCCTTAACCCTACCATTTACTGTGAATTTTGAAAAAAGTATGGGGATCAGCAATGCATAAAAAATGTGATGTTTGAATAACTCCATACTAAATATATCTTTATCAACGACTTTGCCAAAACAGTTAATCTTGTTTAGCATTATCCATGGCTGTTTTTTGTAATGTACACCTTCCTGCTGCGTTCATAGTTATACCTCGCCGAATCTGAACAAAAGAAAAGCCCCTACACTGTTATTCTCATGTGTAAAAAAAACGTAACACCCATATCCATATGTAATTATTAAACAAGGTTGTGTATTCATATTCAATTGTGTTAATACTAGGTTGTGTAAAATGTAATTAGATTATATAAAATTGAATTGCCGCGAAAACGGAATTTTAAACAACAGTTGTGTAAACTTTGAAGCACGTGATAAGAATTAACCAATCACAAATTACCCTTGTTGTGACCAAAATTACTGGAAACGAAATGGCGGACGTGTCGGTGTTGCTTGAGCGAGTGGGGTTTTGGAGAGTTGATTGAAGTATTTGACGGTAAAAAGGGTTTCACTTGAAATATTTCAGTAACAAATACGAAGTAGTAAAAAGTATTCAGTGTGTGTGATTTTATCAGTTGGCTTTTTTTGGTAAATTAGTTCAAAATTATAATAACTTAACTTAACCTTATAAGCTTACACACTTTACAGTTTACACTTCACAGTCACACGACGATATAATTTTGCACTAATTTACCAAAAAAAGCCAACTGATAAAATCACACACACTGACTACTTTTTACTACTTTGTATATTTTACTGAAATATTTCAAGTGAAACATAATTATACTTCCCGTCAAATACTTCAATCAACTCTCCAAAACCCCATGCACAACTATTGTGTAGAAAATTAACCAATTCCTGTGTAAACCATTAATGGCCATTCCACAACCCAATAGTAATGCACAACTATTGTATAGAAAATTAACTAATTGTTGTGTAAACCATTTACGCAACTTAATTGTGTAAATTAATGTTACACATTATTGTTTAGAAATATGACACAACTGTTGTGTAGATATTACACAACTAGGGTTTTGTAAACTGTTTACACAACAATTGCTAGGTTCCTATAGTAAACAGCGGTTGTGTAAAATTTTACACAACCGTAATAAGAGTATCTATTATATGTTTTGTAGTATTATGGGATAAACGCTTAGGCTGCTGTGTTTTACAACTAAGGCTGTATCAGCTCGTATCCTTGCACTCAATATATAAGTCATGTCGACAATTATAGAAACATTGATAAAGGACATTTGGCATTGACTGATAGTAAATTACTTCCTCAATATAAATTGAAGTGTCACCTTAATTAAATAGCAAACTACCGGGAAGAGGCCAAAATGAGGCCTAAAAAACCTTTACATTTTTGTTTTACTTATGCGGACGACGTAGCCACAACTCTTTTCTACTGAAAGCTCTGGCCTGGCTCTATTGGGCATATTCACATTTTCTGATGTTATGTTGAGTTCTACTACAGAAACGCTGCGTCTCCTAGGGTTGGAGCCATGGCAAGTTAGAAAAAAGTAAGAAAATAAACTGGTTATCCAGAGGATAAACCCAGCAGAAGATTTTGGTTATCCCCTGGGGGTAATCCGCCATAATTTGCTGTTATCCGCAATTGTTTCAGTTGTTTTGGTGTCAAAATCTTGGTTATCTTTAGGATAATCAGCAAGAAATCAGCTTAATTGATAAGTGCATTAGCATTACGAAAACTTCTAAAGCATCAAAAACCACACAAATAAAATAATTTTACAGATTGAATTCAATAATAAGAAGGGTGAATTCATCAACCATTCATAGTAAGCTTTTAAGCTTCTTTATTTTTTTAAGCTTAATTATCAAAAATTGTCTTATGAATCAACAATTGCGGCCCCCAACTCGTGTTCAAGGGTAATTATTCAAAATGTAAAGCAACATTTGATGCTTTTGTGCATGAGTTCACATCATTTACATTATATTTTCATTTTGATGGGCATCTGCGTGTTGCCATGCATTAAAAGTGCCTCCACTAAATTTAGTAAGTGCATCCAATGGCATGTTCAAGGGCCCCCACTCAAGCAAAATTCTGCCCCTTGTTACCTGGTTACCATGCCACATCACAAAAAGCTCTCTATCGCCAGGGCATTGTTGTTGTTGCGCATACAAAACAATGAAGAAGTCTTGGCAATCCAGATAATATTTAAATTACCTGAATTGTGCGCCCATGTTTCCACACAATTTGAGTGGAAGCGCATATGTGTACTGACGTCGCAAAAGGCTGCAGTTGTCAGTCAAATGCATTATGATATTTTGATGGAATAAGGCATGGAAAAACAAAGAAAATAAGACAATGTTACAGTAATTTCTCTTATTAAAATCAGACAGCAGTACCCAATCTTAACCACAAAGGTGTCATTTTGAAGCATTCAAAAAGCTCCTTTCGTTGGTATTAAGTTTTCTTTGATAGACAACTGCACCCTTTCGCGGCAGCCTTACACATATTCATAATACACCTATCTGTTGTAAGACGCACTATACGACCCCCGGGAATGGTGCGTCACTTTACCGAGGTGCGTCAACTTCTCATGTACCATGACGCACCCTGTGTCAAAAAAGTGACGGACCTTTGTCATACAATATACGCACCCTCAGTCAATTTTATGATGTACCAATGCTTGATTCTGACGGATCATATGACGCACCCCCATTGGCGATTATTGTTTTCGTACATGATCCTAGTGAACAGGCCTGTCCTCCTACCTATGCTGTGGTCAGACTGTTCTGCGCTTGCGTGGTATTGCGGAATGCTGATCCCCTATATGATATGTGGCAGTACTCTCAAAATGAAAGGTTTTCGGTCTACTGTCGGTTCCTTGTTTTTTCCGTTTGCCAAATTCTTGCACACTTGCACGGCGATCGAGTGATTTCAGGCATTTTAGAACATGCGGTATATCGGAAAAGTGTTGTTTGCCGTAAAGTAAAGCCTGGTTGGTGGTATAGTAAGGCATTATTTAAATTATAAAGTAATTCGTACTTTGCTGTTCGTAAAAAATGATGTACACTGTGACGCACCCATGTAAAGTGACGGACATTGACGCACCCTTCATCAATTTTGTGACGGACCAAAGGCTGCCACTGACGTACCCTCCGTCAAGAATGTGTTGGTAAACGACACACCCATGACGCACCTCTCCCGGGGGTCGTATAGTGCGTCTTACAACTGATAGGTGTATAAGTTATTAATTGGTGTATAATGGGTTAAGGAAGTAAGGAGGTAAAACTGTGTTCTTCATGTTCAGGTCTAGGGTAATCGGTATGGTAATGGTAAGTCAATGAAGACAAGATTATGGATGAGGTAGAGGAAGAAAGAGCATCAAGCTAGGCCTCTATAATACCCCAAAGGGGTTGACACTCTATGCTGTAATCGGTGTCAAAATCCAAAATGTATATCTCATCTGGTTATGCCATCATTGTGATAAGCGCAATCTGTTTGCTTACGTAATTCTCTCTTATGGTCAGATACTAAAAAACATCATAACAGGTATCAAATCCACTATAAGTTCCTAACAGCTTGTTAATTCAAGTGGATTAACAAACTCAAATTAAGATTTAAATGATAAAAAACTTACCGGCAAGTGTTGTTAGAATTAGCGCTTGTAGGCAGGTGAACTTCATATTACAAAACCTCATAATTCCAAGTGAGTATTGTAGACACTCCTTGCTGAAACCCGATTCCGATGTTATGGATAGTTAATTATCAAAGTCTTTGTGTCCTTATTTGTCATGTTCACGGTCAAAGAACCATTCTTAACCAACCAAATCAATTGTTGATTACAATACCAGAATTCACACCTTCTGAGCACTCCTATACCTGGCTAGTGTGTGGGTGGCTGATTCTTAAGGCTCTTAGTCCACTAAGGTGAATTAGGGAAAGACCCAATGAAAAACGATAGGCTGACAATCCTCAAGCACCTTATTAAGACTAATTAAACACGCTAAAGCTATTCAAATAATTGCTGACATATATGATACAGCTGGCCTCAACAAATGTGTCATCTTCATAATAGATTGAGACTTTATACATAATTTGAATTGGGCGGTTGCTAAATAGCGAGTAAACAAGTGGAGAGTTTTGTTGTCCATGGTGAGTTAACCATTGTAAAGCGAGATAAGGCAACAACAAATTCATTTTTTACAGGCAAACAATCCTTCAAAGAAGGGCTAGTCAATCAGAAATTTGTTCAATCCATAACTCAAAGAATATTACCCTTTGAAAATATTTTTCAAAAAAAAAAAAAAACCTTTGTGTTGAGATAATTTTTCAAAATAATATCTTGAAAATGTTTGAAAGAATAATCTCAAATGTGCAAATATTGGTAAATTGGCAATTCTATATAGAAGGTAGGAGATTGTTAACTAACATAGTGTGTGCATCTCATACAAAAGTCAAAATTGTCAAGAGAAAGACAAATTATTTAAAATCAAATGTAGAAAATGGTAACTCACAAAGATCAACCTCTCTAAAATGTCATTTTGCCATGACATGTTTATTTAGATCATGTGACATGATCTAGCGAAATGAGTCACATGTCGGCAGTTGAGAATTTTGATATTTGTACATCATTTAAAAGCAGGTGAAAGATGCTAAAGTGTGGTCCATACCCTACTCAAATCGAACTTCTAGTTTTTAAGATACAAACAATTTATCAACTGAAAAAACCCAAAGTAAAACATAAGCATCTGGGACTTCTTTTTACCTATAACTCAAATTCAATATTCCCAACATCCGACTTTATTGGGTCACATATAGTAAGAGGAAATCTAAAAGGTTACATCTTAATGGTGTCCATTACAAGTTTAGCCAATAGATCCATATGGACTAACAAAGGATTTATATTATTGGAACAAGATAGTTTCAACAGAAGTGTTTTTCTTTCTATTTTTCAATATGTGCTCACAACAACACATTGGTCCTATATTCTTTAGATCAGTGATTCATGAGTTCTATTCTATGGTGGCCCGGTGGGACACTCCACTTTTTGGTTGGATTGTGTAAGCCATCTATTACCAAATCAGGGGACTGTCAACAAATCAGTGCAAAACACATATTGAAAGAAAAAGGCAAAATGTAACTTTTTAACTTGTAAGTTAAAAATCATATTTTTTTCATGTTTCTTGTGATAAGCACAAATTTCCCCCGATACTAGATACTAGATTTCTTAGTCGAAGAAACAATAATGATAAACATGTTAAATAAATGTTCAAACAAGCTTAAAAATCCCATGACTCAAAATACCGACTATTACTTAGTTAGAAGGCAGGTGGGAAATGGGGGCACCAGAGCCAGGCATCAAACCTGAGTGTAGTCCAAGCTACAAATAGCTTGTTTGTGCTCCCAACAAATACCAAATGAATTAACGATTATGTCATTAGAAATAATAATAGGTTGATTAGTAACATAAAGGAATGGTCTGGTTTAAGCATCTGGTGTAACCATAACTACTGGAAAGCACTATAGTGTAACAGAGCAGTTTTCTTGGGGGAAAGATGATTCAAAGACGGAAATATCATTGTATTTATGTCACAGCTCTTCGATGGAGGCTCAAAGGTATACAAGATGTGAAATATCAATGAAGCTGATAAGAATTTTTGCGTACAAACCAAATCCCATAATTTATGGGTGGGGTGGTTGGTCAACTCAAAAACGTAAAATGTTGGTAAAACATGTTCACAGTGGTCAACTTGTGCTATACATCTCTCATATTAAACAAACATGTAAAAAGTCAGGAGCGTAGCCAGGGGGCAAGGGGGGGCAGAGTGCCCCCCCCCCTGAAAATAATTTGACCGGGAAATCGGGAAGGTAAAGGAAGGGAAAGAAAGGGAGAAAAGGAAGGAAAGGAAAGGGAAAAAAGGGAAGAAAAGGGAAAAGGAAAAGGGAAGGAAAAGGCAGTAGCGTGCGCAAAAGTGAAAATTTGGCGGGTCGATTTTTTTTTTTTGCTGCTGCGCAGTCGGGTAAATAAAGAAAAATGTTATAGAGAAAACTGATGAAAACCCGGAGGATTGGCCAAAACTGTGCTGTTTTTTGTACTGCGCGACTTTTTGACTGTGCAATTTTTTTTTTACCGTGCGAACCCCCCCCCCCCCCCCCCCCCCACTTACGTGAAATTCACGAGGTGACTGCCCAAAAAAATTTGGGGCTACCTTTTTCGACGGCAAATAAAAAGTTACATGAAAAAACATGGCTACGCCACCGGGTAGAACTGGTGCTCACCGGGAAAAAATACCTTTGCCCACCCCCTGACAAGTGACCCTGGCTACGCTACTGTAAAAAGTGTCCACTTTTGATGACAATCCTCCACAAATTCCTGGATACTGGCCTGATTCGATGTGACCTTCGAACTTAATTCACAATGGTGTTTATCTCAATTTGGGTCTTCAAGTTTAGCAACTAGAGGCCTGTTCAGATGGTCACTAGTCTCAAGACTAGTTAGTCTCGAGCTTTAAAATAATCTACCGCTAATCCAGAGTGCCTGTCACATCCCTTAGAGAGGAATTATTTTCAAGACGCCCTCGTTTGACTTGCATGTTGCTTTACTTTTTTTTTAAAAATGTGATTCTAAGCGGATTCGAACCAATCAAACAGCAATCTTTGCATTCATAGACAGCGCTCTTATCGATTGAGCTACGGAGGGAACTGCCAGAGGAGCGCAAGATTATAATCTATAGGTATTACATTCTCAAAATCGATTACTGGTGTCACTATAATAGACGATTTAGTTAGCCGATTTTAACGATCTATACACAAAATTGCTGAGAAATCGACGAAGCTCAACGCATGGTAATACATGAAAATTAAATCTGATGAAGACAAATTAGGAAAGTTTAAGCAGCTGCTGTATTTCTTCGGATGAGCAATTCTCCACGAAAATGTTTAGCGTTGAAGTTCAGTATTTTCTTCATCCAATGCGTCAATGATCTAAGATCTATCATTGGTGAATTCTCTAATTTAATGTCACCTTTCATTGTTTCAACACCTGTAGCGACCTATGTTTATAACATGTATGCCTGTGGTCGTATATATTGTCATCCATGAATAACGCCACCAGGCTCAACACAGTTGAACTTTTTTGTGATAAAAAATCAACAGAGGGCGGTTGCTATTATGTCCCAAATTTCAAATTTCTAAGGGATGTGCTGTCCAGATGACAATCATAGCCTCGAGTCTAATGATACCACTGCGATAGTTTTGAGATTAACTCAGGGTCGTGCGATTCTCAGATTGCCGGAAGTTATGCACTTATCAAAAGCAATCCAGGCCCCTGGGGACCCCCCGGGACATGGCGGGGACCACGCGGGGACTGTACACGAATGTACAAAAAATGGTGCCCGGCTATGCGGGGAGTGTACGAGGATGTACAAACTGTGCCCCCGCTAGCCTGGGCGTGTAGCAGGGAGCGGGCGTAAGCTAAGGGTACACAAATGTACGCTCCGGGCGCAGCTATAAATAAGCTAGATATGCGATGCGCTTGGCTGAAAGCCTAATAACACATAGAAATGCATTCCGTTATGGTTACAGGAAGAAATAAGCAACCCGTGGACTGTAGCCGGGGCGTACACTTTGTCCTGGGTAAGGGTGGCCGGGACTGTACACTTTATCCCGGCCACGGGGGGCCGGGACTGTAGCGGGGACATACACAAAATGGTTCTCCGCCCTGCGGGGCCCGTACACGACTGTACCCTGGACGTCACATTGGCAATTTGTACGTCCCATCCCTGCCGGGGATACAATTGATAAGTGCATTAATGCATTGATAGGCAATGGCCTTACAAAAATTTCAATTATGGTTAACATGGATAGACATGGTTGAAGGATTCACACGGCAAACACGCTCTCAGCTAATTCTCGGTTAGTGCTTTGGGAAGAGTTAAAACCGCTAGATTTTTTAGGGTTACAATTCCAGCATTAGACTTGAGGTTAGTTAACAATGACATGATTCACACAGCCATTAACCAAAAGTTTAGTCTTGAGACTAGCTAATCTCTAGCTTAGCACCCATTGTCTGAACGCTTCTTAGTTCACATTATTCTCTCCCTTAATAATGCACTTATCAATTGCATCCCCGGCCCCGGGGGAACCCGGGGATAGCAGGGATTACGGCCGGGGCGTACAAATTGCCAATGTGACATCCCAACTTTACAGTATTCAAGCAACCAATTTGAGATATTATTTATGGAACATCATGTAGGCCTAAGTATTAAATGATAAATATATGCTGAACTAAAACTTGTCAAGTGTCCAATACAGCTTTGCAGGTTAGGATATTATAATCGGATCATTGCCAATAATTGATATAAATAGTTTCATGCTGTCAAAGTTTGGACAAGAATTTGAAAAAATAGACCAGTTTGTCCTTGAATGCTTATACTTTTTGAAATCTATTCTTAGTATCAGTTACTTTTTTTTCCATGCATCAAGGAAAAGCTAATAACATAAACAACATGTGCAAACATTTGTTCCAAAACGGATGCATTTTTTTACTTGTCTGCATACTTTTTTAATGCACAACAGGCATGTGGAACTTTTTGTTTCTGTGAGCCACATTGTGATTTTGACCCAGAGAGACTACTCATGTACACAAATGTTGAATGTCAAATTACTTAAAATTAGCTTAATATTTGTCTGATATGTCAAATTCAGAACAAATTAAGCTTATTTCAGGGCAATTTTTACAATAAAAGCCAAAATCTTTGTGTCCTTTACATGCATTTTTTCCCAGATTTGTTCCCCCCCCCCCAATTTTGTATGCTGGTGCTGCCACTGGGCCATAAGCCAATATTTGGGTATGAGTAACATTTGCAAGCTTATGCCTAATACTTCCTTTAAATCATTAGACCATTAAATTATAGACTATTAAATTATTAAGACTGTTAAATCGTTAAGACCATTACATAATTGGAGACTTTATTACTGTATTGCCTGCTGCAACAATATTTTCTTGGAAATTCCAGTGTTTTCACCAGACAAAACTCGTTATGCACTTAAATTCACCATTTGAGTAAACAGATGTATCAGAAACCATTCCCAACTTTCAAAGCATATCTCTTTAATTACTGAAACAATACTAGGCATATTTGTATTCATTTCAATGTATTTCTTGTGGTGATTCCAAATATGGTGATGAAATTCAATAATTTTGACATTTTGAAAATATTCTGTGAAATGATGGAACTGTCATCTGCAGACGACTGCCGTGTGAAAAGTGTTAAGATGTTCACATTGACAGGGAAAGCTTCAAAAATAATTTGGCCTCCAGGGTTATATGATAGTATAATGTGTACAGAGCTGGAACTTCAGATATTTTCCACCAGCCAGTCGGACAGGTAACTCACAAACAATACCAATTCCACTAGCCAGTGTAACTCACTTACACTGTGAGTTTGACAAATGTGTCCTGCCAGTTGGGCGGGTGCTTTTGTATCTTCACCCGCCCGACGCAAAAGTTGCTTGGGCGGGTGCTACTTCCAGCCTTGCACTATAAATATCGATCTCTGTCAGGAGTATTTTGTAGAAATGGGTTCCATAAATATATCTGGGTTGTGGAACTTTGTTTCCATATTACCAATATGTGTGGTGGTATGGGAAAACCCGTCGGAAGTCGCTAGTGTTAATATTGAGATATCTGGGTCATACAAAAATATTCCTAACAAATGAGTTCCAAGTCAATTTTCCAACTTTGGTCCTAAGATAGAGATTATACCTTGAACTTTAGTCTCCAGGAGTTTTTTATGCAAAATTCCAGATGTTAAGTTTATTTTAGTACTTTTCTGAACCTTGTTTATCAAATTTTATGTGTAAAATGCTATGTTTACGTAAAATGACATTGTTACCATGGTAACCACGTGTAAATTCCGACAAAATTATGCATTGTAAAGATTTTGAAAGTGAAGAACTTACAATTGTTAATAATATCGCAAAAAACTAGGTTCATATCAAAAGTCCTTTTCATATGACAAGCTATTCTGTGTGATATAACAATGTAGTTTTATTATTATTAGAGCATTTAAAAGATTTTGTGTACACCTTTGAATTGTCAGTTTCAATTTTAGTGTTGCGTTTAAACTTGCCGACTTTAAAATACTGTAACTGTAGTTCTAGATGGAAGTTCTGAAACATTTAAACAGTCCTATACTCAGTAGAGTATGAAGCTCTCTGCCAAAGCAAAAAACCAAGTTGCTAGAAAATGACCATGTGAAGGGTTTTCCCATGCCACCACACATATGTGATGCAATTTGTGAGGATCATCGTGGGATTTTTATAAATTGTAGATATTTATATCAAAGGAAATCTAAAACTTTGCTGATAATAGAACTGTTTCGATCATTTTTCTGAGGTCCCTACCAAAACAACAAAAAAGAAGTTATGAGTGACTGATGATTGTTATAGAAAGCTACAAAACAAGAAATCATGAAAACAGCCCAAACAAGATACATAGTCAAATAGAATAACATTATAAAGTTGATCAGAAAAGTGACTGAACTAAGTTTTTGAAGTTGAAGTTTCATGAAAGATGATGATACAAAATACTGGAAATGTTTTTTTGTTTTTTAAATAAAAAAATATTTTTTAAAAACTTTAAAAAAACACCATAATTCCTATTTCACATCTGGCGACTTTTGACAGATTTTCCCAGATTACATCACATATAATGTTTGTTTATCGTGGGCGCTTTAATTAGACACAAATTTATTTTATTGGGTTGCCCTCACCGAGCAACCCTAAAATCTCAACAATCAGGGTCACAATTTATTTTATATATATTTTTTTTTAAGATTTAAATTTTACCCAATTTGTCAAAATATTACTATTTTCTGCTTGAAAGGAATAAGTTGCTTGAATAGATTGCTTTTAAACTATTATCACACCAGAAACAATTGGTCAACAAATTGACGTTTACCAATTTTGTCTTCTCATGAACCACGATCTGTCAGTAATATTTGTCAGCCAAAAAAAAGAAAAAGAAAAAAAAGATGGATAATTGACCGACCCACCAAACTTGAAGATTGTTGGCGCTTAAGGGCAACATAGCAACAAAAGATTGTTGGCCTTGCAATAGATCTCTGCCCAGAGTACGGGTTGTATGGGCTTTGTAAATCTCTCTGGATTATAGGATATTATAGGATATTACTCCAATATTGGTCATGTAATGTGGGTGTATCAAATTCACTATAAAATAATTTGAAATACTGTCCAGATTACTTTCTGTACTTAGGCCTACGCATCGATATCAAATAAAACGTTTGGGCCTCTGTCATGATGATTGTTCATGAATCGTGATAATTAGTCATGATAATTAGGGTCACATAATGTTGCATTCTGAATAAATGGGCCCCTGCCTGGAACGAGGAAGTTGGATATGTTTTCCAGAGCTTCTCGGTCTATTCCAGTCTATTATTCCGTTTGCAAAGTATATTGTTTGTGTTTAGCATATGATATTTTATTTGTATGAATTTATTGTAATTTGATAGTCCAACTATATGTGGCGTCTGCAAAACATATACTGTTGCCTTGGTATGTCTTTTAGTTCGAGTGTCTGGAGGTAACATAATATGCTATGAACTTTCGTTTCAGGAGTTAATCAAAGTTAATAACAGTCATATAGTACAGTGTACATTATTATTGCTTCTAGAATACACAAAGTTGTGAAAATTAATCAAAATCTACTTACACAGATTGAAGAATTATGGTGAACTCCTGTTAAATTCACCCACTCTGTAAGTATTGCAATATTTGCCGATATTTGAATGAGATGGAGCTTGTAATTCCTGTGATAGTGAGAGAAGAAGACCATGAACAATATAAATGTAAGCTTTTTTGTAAGAAGATTAACATATATATGAGACATTTGGTACTCTCTTTGCAATCAACAGACTTTGTTCTATTATTGTGAAAATCTTAATCTTACAACAATTAAGACACATTCACATATTATACCAACAACACCAAAACAGTACCACTTTTCAAGTAATCTGTAAATAAGTGTTACCAAATAGGTTCATAAGGATCGTTGATTTGAATCAGATATGGGATGTTCATTTTACCGATCCAGTGTACGGTACTTACTTAAAGTGTTCTGATATGTCTGTATCCTTTGTCAACACTTTTGGTAGTGACGATTTTGACGATTCACAACGCTTTTTGCAGTCTTGAAGTTGCCAGTTGATTTATCATCTGGGGATTTTTTACAAGATGATAAAAGATAAAACAGTTCTGCGATACACCCCTCACCCACATTTTGGATGATACTACTGTAAAAGTGGAAATATTCGCGCTACGTTTATCTTTGCGCATTTTGCGCTAATATCAGCAAGCGCGAAAATAAAAATGCGCCAAAAGATTCATTCTGTATGTAGGTCTATGTAAGGAAGTAAAATCACAAACAATAAAAACAAGCAAAATTGTTCAAAATGGCAAAGCGTAAAAAATTACACGCATGAAAATAACCACTTTTACAGTATATCATCTGGTAAATAATACCCAGATGATAAATCAACTGGGAACTTGACTCCAAAACTGCAAAAAGCATAGTGAATTGTCAATATCGTCACTACTAAAAATGTTGATACAGACATATCCAAAACTAAGAGTACCTTATACAGGATCAGTAAAATGAACATGTAAATAAGTGTATTTTTTATTCTATGACCCAGTTTTGGTTGCAATTTGTCTTTGTAGACATGGTAGAGGAAAAGACAATTTTACAACTGCGGTATTCTTTTAAAAAATGACCTCAGATGATTTTGACCTTTGTATCTGACCTTTAACCTTGTCAACATATGAAGATTCCCATGTAGAACCTATGACCCTTCTCATATGAAAAGGATGGTTCACAATGTTCATTCATTTGCAGTAAAGCTAATTTGGTTGCTGCTTCTCAAGCATTTGCAACGCATACAACATCACAAAATCAAGAAATATAGGTTTTCCCGGGCCAATTTGAAAATTTGATCAACCAAATTATCCTTCCAGTATTCAAATTCGCACTAAATTAAATGATTATCTAAACATATATTTCTATTTCCTTATAACAGCATTCAATTTCATTTACGTAAATTCTATTTCATTTTAACATCGACCAATTTCATTTTCAAGTATTTAATTTCATTTTAACGCATTCTATTTACGTATTGAATCATCACATGTATAAACAATGCATTCAAATTCGCTTATGTGTACGTGCACAAGGTTTAATGGTCATAATTACATTTTCATTTATACGCATTCAATTTAATATTTTGTAGATTCTATTAAAAACCGATGCGTTCAATCAGGGACAGTCGACTGTCCCTGGTTCAATCAAACCGCATTTGTCTTAGGCTTTCACAGAAAAGAGGCCAAGAGTTGAGGAAGGGTTCGGGAACATTTTGATTCATTGTAAAAAGGGTAAAATGGTTATTGAGATGTATTAGGCTGACTCTTGCAGGGGTAGGATTCTGATAGAAGGGTGTTCCGAGTGTTTTCCTCTCAGCAGGAGGAATCGACTGGATGTAAGACGCATTCAAAAATGTTACAATTTTAAGAACATGTCACATGGTTTTCATATAATCAATTTTCCACTAGTTCATATCGTCTAACAGTCAATGGGTGACATTCAAGGAAAAGTCAATTTGAGGCCTATCCTGCTTATAAAAATTGTTGGTGGCGGAATCATCAACGTTTAGTTGCGGAGGGGCGGAGACCATTTAGGAGGGATGAAAACATTTTAAATGTTCTATGTGGTACTTGCCGTTTTTTAGATTAGGGGTGCAGACGGGCCGTGAAATTTAGGGAGACACGTCCCCTCCCCACCCCACCCCCCCCCCCCCCCCTCCACCAGGTTCCGCTGCATTATAGCATGTCTATGAAAACGCACTCTCTATCATTTCCTTCATATTTTGCTATGCTGATTTAAAAGTGTAGCAATTATTGGTTACACCAATGTAAACATTTATGCCTATCTTTCATATTTTTCTTCTCTTTTCTCATCACATACATTTTTTATACATAATTGTATATTTATTACATATCATTAATTTGTGATAAGGTCTTTAGGGATTTTCATCACTGTGTTTGCGCTTTTTGTTTTTCGTTTGACGAATAATGATATGAATAATAAGGCATAAAATAGACCCTTTGGTATTGCTAAATCGAATGCATTAATCGGGTAATTGTTTGCATATAAATGAATTCGAATGCACGAGATGACACGTGCCGCGATCGCTTGCGAATTTTATTGCAGTAATATTTAAAAGCGTGACAAAAACATAACATTGATTGCTTATATTCCGTTGCAAACTGATGTGAGTAGAATGCTTCTATTTGAAATTGACATTCATTCTAAAACGTTAAATCAATTTAGCGTGAATTGAAACTACGGAAATACTAAATAGAATGCTTCAATTTTTAAATTGATCGGGAAAACCTATAGTTGGAGGCACAAAATCAATTAAATGACCTAATCTTGTTTAGTATTGTATAAAGCAAAAAACACAAAAGTTTTGTTATCGGATGTTTGTTTTGAAAACTATGAAATAATATTAGTCTCATTGGCATTGAGCACATATACATGCATCAGGCAATCTCTACAGAAGGTCATACAAGCTATTTCCCCTCAAAAATGTATGACTCACTAACGCTTTTCCTGTAACACTATTTACAATATTCTTAACACTTTCCACACGGATATTATTTTTACCATACACAAAACAGATTGTTCAGAGTTCTTCCCAACTGTCAACGTCTATCTCAAGGGTTACTAAACCAATACTAGGAATATTTGTACTTAAACTAATGCATTTCTCAAGGAGATTCCAAATATGGTAATGAAATTCAATAATGTTGACATTTTTAAAACATTTTTTGAAATTTTGAAATGTCGTCTGCAGCCGCCTGCCACGTGGAAAGTGTTAAGTCATAGCTTATGTTCTTTCCTCAGGATTCCTGAAATAAGTGCTGGACTTTGTCCAATATGGTGGATTACATTTGACTTAGCTTCAATAAAACCAATGATATAAAGTGCACTCACAAGGTGAAAGGGATGGCAATAGCTAATCTTTCCTCATGGTGGTTGAGAAATGAAAGATTCATTTTCAGAACAGGGAATTGACCCTGGATCCTATTGCATAAAACTTAAGATTCATCATAAGAAGAGTTACTCTTCTGAGTTAATCTTCATGATATAAACCTTAAGTCAAACTTTATAACTTGGCCCTGGCCTTCTTCATAAAGCTCAATTTAGAAATAATTCTTAAATATTCATCTTAACCAGGCTTAAGAAGAGTTCAGACTAATTCTTCCTAAGCTCACTTAAGATTAATTTTATCTTTTATGCAATAAAGCTCTGGAACTTTCCATTTGCTCTATCAACTGAGATTCTTGGTATCAAAGCATTAGAAATGCTTCTACCAAAGCATTATAAATGCTTCGATCAAAGCATTATAAATGCTTCTATCAAAGCAATCAAGCATAAGAAATGCTTCTATCAAAGCATAAGAAATGCTTCTATCAAAGCATAAGAAATGCTTATATCAAAGCATTAAAAATGCTTCTATCAAAGCATAAGAAATGCTTCTATCAAAGCATTAGAAATGCTTCTATCAAAGCATTAGAAATGTTTCTATCAAAGCATTAGAAATGTTTCAATCAAAGCATTAGAAATGCTTCTATCAAAGCATTAGAAATGCTTCAATCAAAGCATTAGAAATGCTTCTATCAAAGCATTAGAAATGCTTCTATCAAAGCATTAGAAATGTTTCAATCAAAGCATAAGAAATGCTTCTATCAAAGCATATCAAAGCATAAGAAATGCTTCTATCAAAGCATAAGAAATGCTTCTATCAAAGCATTAGAAATGCTTCTATTAAAGCGTAAGAAATTCTTCTATCAAAGCATAAGAAATGCTTCTATCAAAGCTTTAGAAATGGTTCTTTAGAAATGCTTCTATCTGAATAAGAGTTTGTGAAAGTCATGATAACCCAAGATTATTGATATTGGTCAGTTATGACAAAATATACTGGGTCACACGTTATGAACTCGCCTCCAAATAGGGTGGTGCCGTTACATTTTTTAGTCTCATTCTGTCATATTCCTCAAATAGTTTTAAAACCACAAAAGCTATCTCAACAAATTTGGTATCATCTTAAAGCCCTAATAACAAGCTATCTGCCTGCAAAATGGCATTTGTACAGCTAATACAGAAATGGAGATACAGCTGTTTGAAGTTTGTGGACCAGGGGTGGTGCTGGAAGGGGTGCCGCCGGAAGGGGTGCCGCCTGTACAAACTCAATGGGGATAATCCCATGCTTTGTTCTTTTTACAATAACTAGTCATTCCCTAAAGTTACAAACACCATTCTGGTCCCATTTTAAAGGATATTTAGTAGTCTTTAAGTATGTGGTTCAACAGACTTGTCAACTATTTGTAACAACTAATTAATTATGGATAAGACCATGATCATCAGCTTTCTTCCTATTCGCTACACAGTCAACATGAATAATCAGCCTTAATTTACCGGATTTATAAAAATGACTATAACAGAAAAAGTTTTCAACCTATGATAGCAAAAGTATACATTTTTGGAAAGCTTGTAACAAGAGGAATTCAGAAATGCAGTTTAGATCAGGAAGGGTTCATCCTTAAACAAATATTCCTGAAAATTCTAAAAATATATAAAATAAAAATTGGAGATATTCACTAGCCGGGTATAATTACCATACCGACATAGTAACTTTGACAATTATATATCATCTAATGGGTAATTTCGTGAGGAATTCAAATATGTAAAGTAAATAATAAAAGGGGTAGGTATAAAAATATATGGATCTCAAATGAAAAATGAAAAAAACTCTGATATTTTTCCGAACATTTCTGATCATACCCTTTTAGTTCTTGCACGTACTATAATTTCAATGGCATATTTGGTTTCCTCATGCAATTTCCCTTCAGAAAATGTATACTTTTACCACCTCAGGGGTATACAAGCAAATATAAATGTGTAAAGTTAAAATCATGTCGCGAAAGCCAAAATCCGTGTGTAACGCGAAAGGAGGCGAGCTTAAAACACATGACCACTGCTATCTTTTATATTACATGCCATTATCAAAGGGGCGGTGCCATGTCTAAGTTTCATGAGGTCTTTTTTTAAACAATGCCTCATGTAGGTCTGTATGCTATCATAGATCGTTGTTGCTATGGCCATGTGTTTTGAACTCGCCACCCTTCCCGTTGCATGTCCAGATTTTAACATTTTACACCATCTGAGATTCGAATTAGCATATCGCAATAACTACTTGTTCTACCCCATAAAAAGTATATTTTTTCTGAACGGTAATCTCACAAGGAATCTAAATATGCGATTGTAATTTGCATAAGACCTAATGGTAACATGTTGTGATTAAGAATGTTCAAAAAATATCGATTTTTTTTCATATTTTGATTAAAGCTCAATATTTTTTTTATTCCTATCCAAATCATCATTTTACTGTGCATATTAGTTCCTCATGCAATTTACCCATCAGAACATAATGGTTGTCAAGGGTAACTTGTTGAAATATACTATATCTGGAAGTAAATGAGCACAAACGTTTTCATTTCAAATTTATTAGAGTTTACACATATATTTTTTTGGCTATTCACCCTATCCTATTTTAAGATTTCTGAATTCCCCTATTCGAGAGCTTTCCAAAAATGTATAATTTTGCTATAATCGGTTGAATAATTTTGTTGTTATAGTCATGTATGTAAAACCGATGAATTAGGGCAAGTTCACTGTGTAGTGAATAGGGAAAAAGCCAAGGACAATCGATTCGTGATTACAATTGTTACGTAAGAGTTGACACGTTTGTTGAAACAGAAACTTATAGAATATAAAACAATCTATAAAATGAGAGCAAAATCATGGTTGTACCATACAGGGATGAGGAGTTATAGTAATTTGAACGTAGAATTGGGAACATTTTCTATATTCCCCATAGAGATTGTACACGACGCCACCGCCACCGCCGCCACCGCCACCGCCGCCACCCCTGACTTTCGAAGTATAATCAATCATATCTCAGCCAAACAGTTATAGAAACACCTGATTTATTCACATAGTATAGCTAGATAAATAAGCTTTCAAATGACACCTAAACCATAGCGCTACCACATGTAGTTGTTGAGTTAATAGAGAGAGATGGATGATTCGTCACCAAAAATGCAACGCCGCCACCCTTTTTGGGTGGTCAGTTCAAAACACATGGCCCTATATAACTGTATTTTTATCTTGTTTTGTAATTGTTTTGTCATAATATGCTTAATAAATAAACTCAATGCATTTCGCTGCATGCATCACTGGACAAATATACCTTTCCATTTTCATATTTTTATGAACTAAGTTGGTAGGTTCTTTGCTTTTTCCACCATTATTTATAATGCTTAACATTTACTTCCTAAAACATTCGTAAAACATTTTTCGACCACCCTATACTATACATATAATTTGCGGAATGCTGATCACTGATATGTATGGTTTCGTCATATTTATTAATAGTATATCTTTTAAACTAATATTATTGAATTAATTAATGAATTAATGAATTAATTAATATTGATTCATTAATTAAGTAGTATAAATTAATTAAAATTAATTAATGAGCTATTATTAAACATAGTGTGTCCAGATAGAATCAGATATAAACATTGAGTGCCTTTATCAAATCATAAGGAAACCTATTACATGCAAGAAATGTGACTAACACTTATTATATCTGCCGACCACAATTATATAGGCAAATGAATACAGGCTTTCAGACCCCATGACAAGGATTTAGACCATAATAAAAGTAACGTCTTTTATGAAAATAAAAAGGTGGTCATATTTACTTTAAAATTGTAATTTTTAAAGAAAAATATTTTCCTATCCTATTTGTTGGAAATCTTTATCAAACAATGTGTTTTATTTTTCGAGATGAAAAATAAATGGGCAGACCATTGTCCTTCCCTATTCAAAGATTTGTCGCACCATATTTAAAGGCACATTATGTGATCTTTTCCAGAGAGCGCCCTCTATTCATGATTTTTTTTATAGAAAGTAGATTTTCTTGCAGATTTACATTTCTGATCATAAATCGTACATACATTCCAAGTTACAGAGCGATACGATTCCTAATTACCTCAAAATCATGGTTTTAGAGTGAATTTAGACAGTTTATTTTCACTCTAAAACCATGATTTTGAAGTAATTAAGAATCGTATCACCCTGTAACTTGGAATATATGTACGATTTATGATCAGAAATGTAAATCTGCAAGAAAATCTGCTTTCAATTGTTTTTTCGATGTTGAGGGCGTTCCCTGGAAAGATCACATAATATACCTTTAATATGGTATAGTGACTTGTTGGACTTGATTCCACTTTGTCAAATTGGTCCAAATGTTGGTGACAATTTGTCGCATTAAATGACACCCATGCAATAGATTGAACAATTGCATCGCCTGATGACAATGACAATTAGCCTATACAGTGGCAGATCCAGGGGCCTGCCCTCCACCCCCCCCCCCCCCCCTCCCCCACCCCTAAAAAACAAACCCTATTACATGCAAGAAATTTGGCTGACAATATCTCCCGCCCACATTCATATAGGCAAATGCATAGGGATTTTAGAGCCCTTGACAAGGATTTAGACCATAAAAGTAAAGTCTTTTAACCATAAAAAGGTGGTCAAATTTACTTTAAAATGTTTGTAATTTCTTTAAATATTTGCTATTTGTTTAAAATCTTTATCAAAAAGTGGCGTAGCTCAGGGGGGGCAGGGAACTGCCCCCCCCCCCCCCCCCCCGACAGAATTTTTTGTGCCCCCGCCCCACTCTTCGGATATAGGGCTTATATGCGTTTGAACCATTTAAAAATGACCATTTTCGCCTGGTTTTGAAAAATAAATGACATTTTTTTTGGAAAAACTGCTTAAAGCACTGAGGATTTGCCATTATTTGTTGACTGTTGTGCCTTTTGGACTGCGAAATTTTGTGATTGTGTGAAATTTTTTGACCGTGCGAATATTTCTTTTAAAAATTGACCACACACCCCCCCCCCCACCCCACTTACGTGAAATTCAGGAGGTGAGTAACTGGGAAACAAATTGGGGCAACCTTTTACGAACATTTTAGAAATCTTGCCCCCCCCCCCCCCTGAAAAAAATCCTAGCTACGCCACTGGTGACATCAAATGAACATCCTTCTGTTGCGTCAAATTGGTCCATTTGTTGGTGACAACTTGTCACATCAAATGCCATACATGCAATAGTTTAGGTAAATTCATTCATTCACGCCTGATGATACTCGTCAATGCATAAAGGGTTTTCTACGGTAGGCCTATATAACAGGTTATTTCAACCATAAAATTGATATCTTTCTGTACATCAAATTGGTCCGTTTGTGGGTGACAACTTGTCGCATCAAATGCCACACATGCAATAGTTTAGGTAAATTCATTCAATACATAAGGGGTTTTCTAAGGTAGGCCTATGGTTATTTCGACCATAAAATGGACATCTTTTTGTACATCAAATTGGTCCGTTTATGGGTGACAACTTGTCACATCAAATGTAACACATGCAATTGTTTAGGTAAATTCATTTATTCATGCCTGATGATACTGGTCATTGGATAAAGGTTTTTCTTACGCTTAGTATATAACAGGTTATTTTTGACCATAGAATGGACATTCTGTACATCAAATTGGTCCATTTGTGGATTACAACTTGTCACATCAAATTCCACACATGCAATAGTTAAGGTAAATTCATTTATTCATGCCTGATGATACTGGTCAATGCATAAAGGTTTTTCTTAAGCTATAACAGGTTATTTTTGACAATAGAATGGACATTCTGTACATCAAATTGGTCCATTTGTGGGTGACAACTTGTCCCATCAAATGCCACACATGCAATAGTTTAGGTAAATTATGCCACACATGCAATAGGCCTAGTTTAGGTAAATTCATTCAATACCTAAGGGTTTTTCTAAGGTAGGCCTATGGTTATTTCGACCATAAAATGGACATCTTTTGTACATCAAATTGGTCCGTTTGTTGGTGACAACTTGTCACATAAAATTCCACACATGCAATATTTTCTCATTTGTTGGCAAATATTTAGCTAAATATTTATGGGCAACATATGGGCAAAAATATGAAGTTACCTAATGTTGGTGAATTCTTGAAAACCAGAATTTGGTCTGATTATGTGCGACATGACAATTTGGTCACACATAATCAGACCATTTTGCCATGTCATACAGAATTGCCATGTCACTCATACTTGGACCAGTTTTCCATGTCACACAAAATCAGACCATTTTGCCATGTCACTCATAATCGGACCAAATTGCCATGTCACTCATAATCAGACGAACTTGCCACACATAATTATGATCTGCTTATTGATTTTCTTGAAATGATGCCACACATAATTATTTAGTAGATTCCCATGTCTGTGCACGAAAATCCACCAAGAAAATGTCTGTTAATTTATGGACAAAACCAGCCATAGCCAGTGAGATTTAGTGCCACTTTTTTTTCTGTATAAAAATTGGTAAATGGCACAATTTCTTATCGTTGCAATTTCTTATCGTTTCTAGCTGAAAATTATTTAAATCCATCAAATATTTGTGGAAATATTCTAGTATATGCTCGGGGGGGAACTTACATATTGGGGTGGGTGTATACACTGTTATTACGGTTGTGTACAATTTTACACAAGTTGTGTACAATTTTACACAACCGCTGTTTACTATTGGAACCTAGCAACTGTTGTGTAAACAGTTTACACAACCCTAGTTATGTAATATCTACACAACAGTTGTGTAATATTTCTAAACAATAATGTGTAACATTAATTTACACAATTAAGTTGTGTTAATGGTTGTTTAAAATTCCGTTTTCGCGGCAATTCAATTTTATATAATCGAATTACATTTTACACAACCTAGTAATAGTATTAACACAATTGAATATGATTACACAAACCTTTTTAATAATTACACATGGTTGTGTAAAAATCTTTTTACACAACGTTTTTTTACACATGAGAATAACAGTGTATAACAGGTTATTTCGACCATAAAATTGACAACTTTCTGTTGCGTCAAATTGGTCCGTTTGTGGGTGACAACCAGAAGCGTCAAATGCCACACATGCAAAGGCTCAGGCAAATGCATTAATTTATGCCTGATATGATACGATACTGTTATTTCAACCCTAGGCCTAGTATGAACATCCTTCTGTTCCATCAAATTGGTCCGTTTGTGGGTGATAACTTGTCACATCAAATGCCACACAGAAGTTTAGGCAAATTCATTCATTCACGCCTGATGATACTGGTCAATGCATAAGGGTTTTCTAAGCCTAAGGTGTGTAATAGTTACTGTACACTACGAACATCCTTTTATTCCGTTGCGTCAAATTGGTCCGATTGTTGGTGACAACTTGCCACATTAACTCAATGATGCATAGAATCTAAATTTTGCTCAGAGGATAGGACCATTTCTGCATGAGGATCAGGATTTTTGGGGTAAAAACTTTACCGCTGTAGCATCGGATTATGAAATTCTTTTCTCTTATCCTAGGCTGACATGTCATCAACATTGTTCACTTGATTCCTTCAGTGGCTCTTATCTTGTTTGGTTTTAGCCAGCATGCTTATTACATTATTTTAGACTAATAAAGTCTAAGAGTTTGTTGAATCTCGTCCCTTAGTCCTAACCCTACTACAATACCCATAATGTGAAAAAGCCATGACACTGCACGGCAACTGTGTGGTTGGCCTCTTTGTATAACCTGGCGTTGAAGTTATTCGGCTAAAAAAGGGTGGCTTTCAGGGTCACGTTTCTCTGTGGAAAAACAAATCTGAGTTAGGGTTAGTATACATATATAGTCATGGCTACTTCACTTTATGAGTATGTAAATTCAAACTTTATACAGGAAGTCTATTATAGCATGACTATTATTTATAGACATGTGTGAATCATGCAAGAAAAAAATTGTCTTTAAAAGTGGATAGCGCCATCATGCATTTCAACATGTAACAACTAAATCTGGATGATTTTCAAGAAACTGAGGGCTCCCTTCCATAGTCAGTGTGACATACAACTTGGTATGTAGGGAAGAGGGAGGGGACTGGTAAAAGGAGAGTTCTCCAATTATCTTTAAATGTAGACTTATTATTTTTCCTGATAGTAAATTACAGACAATTACATGACATCGATACTGACGGGATATGGGCCTTTTTATTCTTTATGCGAAAAAAGACAGAATTTAGACATGTTAGAGGTGAGATCTCTTTGACACGGACTAAAGTTCAATAACCGTAACACCACTATGACTTACAAAATCATACGCCACCAGGAGCACTTGTTTGTGCGTGCACACAAAGATCATTCATTCATGTCTGATGATACTGGTCATTGCATAAGGGTTTTCTAAGGTATGTAATATAGGTAATTTAGACAATGAACATCTTTCTATTCCATCTCATCAAATTGGTCCAGTTGTTGGTGACAATTAAATCAAATGCCATACATGCAAAGATTTATGCAAATTCATTCATGGTATGTAAATTTAATCTAAGTACAAGAAGTCAGTTATTGCATGACTGTTATCTATAGACTTGTGTGAATCATGCCAGATACAAATTATTTGCAGGGAAGATTGAGTGAACTGTCAATTAAATGCGTGTACTTTCTACCGTATAATCCAAGTAAAGGGTGAAACCAGCAACTGGAAAAGTGCTCAACCCGAAGGGAGCAAAATAGATAAATAAATAAATAAATAAATAAATAAATAAACAGATAATCTGTTTTGCAAGAAATCATGAATGTATTTAGCTTGTTGACCTCAATGATTTATTTGATCTATTGCTGGCCTTACATATTTAGTAGTTTTTTTTGTATATATTAACCATGTGTGACACAAATAAATCAGTCTGCAATTTGTTCCTGAGGAGTGAGGGTCTATATCGGGCCCTCACGAAACAGTTCTGTAGAACAATATGTGATTGCTCAAGTCGTTTTTAATTATCTACTTTCTACCGTATACAGCTTAACCTTGATCTTGATCCATAATAATCACAGGAAGACCAATAATTGATCTTACTGATGAGGTTTTATCTTAAAATAGTTCACTTTTCCATGGAGAGTAAAAGATCATTGGCATTTTTTGGTGGACAAGTTAACTTGGACACCTTAGTTTTCAAATGAAAGGTCATAGGTCATTATTATTGTTTCAATTAGCTAATGTTGACGTGAAACGTTTCAATTATTGTATTTACTAAAGTATTTAAATTGTATTATACATAGAGGAATAAGTATTGATAGGAAAACGAACTTTATCTGTGGTTTCAGGCAATTTGAGCTGTTTAATATGAGTCGGCAGTAGTTTGGTATAAAAAAAATTAAAAATTGCTAAAATAGTGCCAAATTCACATTTTCAGTGCGAAATTAGTATTTTAATGATATTTTATATTATATGTATCTATTTATGGTGATTTAATGAACAATGTGTTTAAATATAATATTTTAATTTTCGATTAGCACTAGCAGTCCTGAGACAATCTCAACAAATCTATACTGTTGAAACAACACTGAATAACACGAAGAGCCTGTGTGGTGCAGTGGTTAGGTTCATTACCTCCCACGCACGAAATCAGAGTTCGACTCCGCAGAGGAGCACTTTTTTAATGTAATTTTTGTGTCATCTAACATTAACTTTTTTTACTCTCAAATTAAATAGACATATTAATAACATTCTTGTTTGCACATTTCATATTCTTTTTTTCAATACAGATCATTTAAAAATATTTTTTGGGATCAAATGGTTTTAATTTTCGATTTAGCAGTAGGCCTATAGTTTATTGAGTGAATAAACCATTGCATGCATACGTTGCTCTCAGACAACTTGTTCATGGCGAAACGGTCCCCAGCCAGTGCGCGCCCCGGGAAATCCAAGTTATTTTGTTGCACTTTTAAATTTGTCATAAATTACGTTTTCTCGTAATTAAACATTGGAATTTAAATTAAATTATAAATAATGATATTTTTTCTTTCAATTCTTTTTCTTCCATAACTTCACCACCACAGCTCACATTACGTCTCGGTGATTTCCTTCCAGAAACAACACTAGTGATCCAAATTTTGCACTTTTGCGATCCCACAATGCAACAGAAAAGGATAATCAATGGCTTTTTTCGATTCGCGATAAACCTTATTCAACAGATCCATTCCAAGTCTTCTCATCCTTTTGCCACCTTAAACACTCGTCCCCCCCCCCCCAGTTTTTTAGAAGACCTTGTTTTGTATAATACATTGGTACTTTTTGATGTTCCATTATATTAATTACTTACAATATCATTAGTTTGTTTATTAACGAGACTCTTTTTTTTATCTATTAATATTTTTTTATTTTTTGTTGTTAATGAATATAAATTATCATGATTTTCTTTTTTTGATTCGGCTGTTGTGTTGTGAGGTTCGTGATTTATTTTTACAAAACGATTGACTATAGTATTACTAATTAGTATTATAATAATTATCCTGGCGCCCCGGGAAATCCAAGTTATTTTGTTGCATTTTTGAATTTGGCATAAATTACGTTTTTCTCGTAATTAATAAACATTGGAATTTAAATTATAAATTATGATATTTTTTCTTTCAATTTTTTTTCTCCATAAACTTCACCACATCCATATCGCTCACATTTATAACGTCTCTGTGATTTCCTTCCAGAAACAACACACTATACTCTGTTCGGCAATCTCGAGACAGTGGTGAACCGCATATTCTACTAATTGCATCACATAACGCGCGCGCATACTCGCGGCACTGGCGTACAAACACAAGCGTTGAAAGGCGGAAGATACACATGCGTGCGTAAAAGCTGCGCCTGTTCAGTTACGTCACTGTCTCGAGATGGCCAAACAGAGTATAGTGATCCTCTTGCCGACTTCCACAAAATTCAACAGATCCATTCCAAGTCTTCTCATCCTTTTGACACTAAAAACACTTGTCCACCCAGTTTTTTAGAAGACCTTGTTACTTTTAATACAGGATTATAGATGAAAGTACATGAATAGCAAATCTGTGTCATAAATTAATATGATTAGCAAACCTAAAGTCTCATTCTGAGCAGCTGAGTAGGGTGGACCTCTTGATCAATATATTTTGGTAGAAATCCTGTTCTGTCTGATTTTGGTAAAAAAGTATCGCATAGACCTATTTGACAATACAAAATAGTTTGGTGTGACGTCTTTTTTGATTGTGTATGTTTGTCACATTTATCGGACCATACTGCCGTGCAGTATTGCTGTTTCCTCATGGATTTTTTCAAGGGGTGATTTAGGTGGAATGTTTTTAAAATTTGTCGGGGGCACTTATATACCATGCCAGTGTAAGCGTTGTGAGCTGAGCATCTTCCATTGTGGGGTTCGGGGCCCGCTTAAAAGGACCCCGAGAAAATGTTGGATTTAGACGCTCTCTGAGGGCATTTTTAATCCATTTCAGACCTAATTATTATATATTTTAAAAACCAATGTTGCTATAATGACCGCTGGAAATTGCATTCAGATAGGTGTCAAGAGATGTTCCCAACTAAGGGCCCCAAGATGTTTGTTTGGGTGCTTGCTGAGGGCATCTCTAAGCCGTTTCAAGGCTCACAAATCATATTATAATTTTTTTCCTTTTTAATATGATATGACATTTTGCTCATCATTTTGCTTGAATATAGATGGGTGTCAAAGGGTTCCACCTCTGGTGTTATATTGAGTACACCTAATGCGGTGTGGGCATAATTTGAATTTAGGTGCTCGTTGAGGGCATTTCTAAGCCGTTTTAAGGCTCACAAACTATATATTTTCCTTTACATTCCAGGATTATTTTGGACATTTTTGCCTGGCATTTTGCTTTTAAAATATAGCTGGGTGTCAAAGGTGGTTTCCCCTAGTCCTGTTGTGTTTGGGTAGGCCTAGCGAGTAAACCTATGCGGTGTGTGAGAACATTTTGAATTTCAATACTCTCTGAGGGCATTTCTAAGCCATTTCAGACCTCATTAACTCTTATTTTATAAAATATAAGTGTTTAAGGTTGCCAAAAAGGGGCCGGTGGCATTCCCTCAGCTCCAAAAGTGGGGAGGGGGAAATGCACTGCGCGGAGGGGGGATGTTCACTCCTTATTTATTCCCCTTTTTTTTGGACAGATCCAAGGGGGGCGTTTCACACCAAAAACACCCCCCCCCCCCCCCCCCCCACCACTGCATACGCGCCTGTCCTCATGACAACACAACACTTACGGAGTCTAGATGGACTCAAAACCTTCAGGATATGACTTACAAAGTAAGAAGTGCCTATATTAGGCCAAAAAAAAGCTTGTTTCCAGTGAACCCTTGCATTTTGTTTTTGAGCCATTTTAGTGACATTTTGGTTTTTTACTTGAAAATCCTCATTGTAATGCTATTTCAAAACAAAAAAAAATTCTTTTGGAAAATCACATAGGGGTGAGCGGGGCGTGTTCGCCCTATTTTCATTTGAAGTGGTCTAGAGACAGAAAGATTGAATGGACCTATTGACGTTATGTGAAAGATTGATATCTCGGCTACATACGACCATAATGTTGTGGCGCTGGGCGGATTTCAATTTTTATACAGAAAAAAAAGTGGCACTAAATCTCACTGGCTATGGCTGTTTTTTCCATAAATTAACAGACATTTTCTTGGTGGATTTTCGTGCACAGACATGGGAATCTACCAAACAATTATGTGTGGCATCATTTCAAGAAAATCAATAAGCAGCTCATAATCTATTGCATCAAGACACGGTAGCATTTATTGTCTAAAATGTTTGTTAATTTTATGGACAAAACCAGCCATAACCAGTGAGATTTAGTGCCACTTTTTTTTCTGTATACAAATTGATAAATGGCACAATTTCTTATCGTTGCATTGTCTCAAGGCCAACAAATTTGGTATCAAAATGTACCTAACAATTGGGTGCATCTTTCTAGCTGACAATTATTTGAATCTATCAAATATTTTTGGAAATATTCTAGTATATGCTAGGGGGGAACTTACATATTTTGTTGGGTGTATATAAATCTCTATTGGCGAACCTGCCCCATCATTATAGGGCGAATGAGCACAATGTAGCACAATAAGTGCACACTTATAAAACTCTATTGTACATTTCACGGACATAAATTATGCTAATGAGCTCATTAAATGACGTCACTCACATCATCGGGTTTCCCCGATGATTGAAATACGTTGATTGAAATTCTAGGTCGAGTAAAATGATGTTCTTATTTGTTGTCTGTGAGCTTTTCTGATTTTTTTCCCGTATTGGAGTATTTTTTTATTGAAAATAGACCGTTCAAATTAAACGTTGGTTCCAAGTTCAACTGACAGCACATGTATTAAAGGCGACAGCAACGGCAATATGCAAGCAACATTTGAGAAAAAACGATGCCCGACTTTGCAAGAAAGTGTACGGGGAAGTGTACGGGTGAACATGGCAAACCAAAACAGCCTAGTAAATAATCACCTCCGTGGCGCAATTGGTTAGCGCGTTCGGCTGTTAACCGAAAGGTTGGTGGTTCGAGTCCAGCCGGGGGCGTTGTTACTTTTTGCATTTAATGCAGATCGACAAATCACAGTAAAAATATAATATTGACAAAATCACAGACCACTTACACAAAAATCGCATCTGCGCATGCTCCTGTCGTGATCGAAATCCACCACACAAGCAATGGGCGAGTTTTATAAGTGGTGCATTGACCTATACCACGGATGTCCTACATAATTTGAGGGGTTGCTAACTGCATCAAATCCATAATCAATCCCATACCTTCGTAAGGATAATTTACATTAAAAATCTATTCAACAAATATCTTTAGAAAAAAAATCAATATGAAAAATGGAAGAAAATTCACTTTGGATTTTGGATGACCATTTGACAAACATGTCACGGTGATCCGCCACATTACTGTGTGAAGCTTGCAACATACTTCTCGATCTATTGCGTATTGCTCCAAATTCAACCAGTGGGCAGTGGCCACAATGATGAGAATCACTGGTGGGCGAACCTGTCCCTAGGGCGCACACACCCCGCTCTCCCCTAATATATTAGATTATGAGAAAAACTTACTTCAAACATTTCAGACAATTTATACATACAAAATGCAGTCAAAATTGGATTAATCATATACAAATATCAGCCAAAACAAAACATGCATTGGCAAAGTGGATTAAAGGCATATTATGTGATCTTTTCCACAGAGCGCCCTCTATTTATGATTTTTTTTATAAAGTACATTCCAAGTTACAGAGCGATACGATTCCTAATTACCTCAAAATCATGGCTTTAGAGTGAATTTAGAGTGAAAATATAAAGTGTCGTGTTATCACGACAGTTTATTTTCACTCTAAAACCATGATTTTGAAGTAATTAAGAATCTTATCGCCCTGTAACTTGGAATGTATGTACGATTTATGATCAGAAATGTAAATCTGCAAGAAAATCTGCTTTCAATTTTTTTTCGATGTTGAGGGCGTTCCATGGAAAGATCACATAATATACCTTAAGGCACAAACTGCCATGTTGGTGGACCAGGGTACAATTCTCACTGCCAGCAGTGAGGGATGTTCCCCCTGTAAACTGCCCATTTCTTCCCCTGATAGTTTTATCCCTAATCCCAAAGGGTTAAAGGAAACACTCTGTGTCACCCTTTCTATGAATTACCACCAAATTAAATCATAAAGGTGACAATCTCATTTATACGTACGTGTTCCGGAAATTGATGAGTTTGATATGTGGCCTTGCATTGCCTCACACCTTATATCACACGTGCACAAAGGTTCAAGCAGTTAAAAGCTGATGTCATAATTGACAGAAAGGGGTCTTTTGGTGAAAGGAATCCATGTCCACAATTATACGTGTCCCATGATATCTATTTTTGCTGTGTGTCATTCGTATTAGACATGCTATTCCCTATACAGGAAATATTGAATTTATCTCCTCAAAACTTAGAAAAAAAGGTGGCTTTTAATTTTTTTTAAAGTAAGAACTTTTTAAATTAATTCTGTATTACTTTGTTGCAAAAATCCAACCTCCAAAAATTGACGAGCACTATCGAAAATATCATATGCTCCTCTAAAGACAAAATAATTGTTGCTTTGGCTTAAACTTTGTGTGAATACATTTTTATTTTTGATACCTGGCTGCTTCTTCAATCATCGGAAAATAGACTCATGAACAAATTAGTTGATTTGTGGGTAACTTAAACCAAATGGCATTAAAAGACCTATTATTGAATTATTGTAATTATATAAAAGTGTTTACTTAAACCGACCCATGGATCTTTGATCTCTTATCCATTAAGTGTAAGGGTAATAAGACAAAAACTATCTACTGCACCCTGATTATATGCTATATTACAAACCATGAAAGCTATTGCCTGTCTGTCATAACACCATTTAGAAAACACAATTGGAGCATTGAACTATTTCAAATAGACATAAAACAGCAAATGGATGCAGAGTTCAACAGAATCCTCATGTCAAATTCTGATAGCATTTATGTGTGACTGACCCAAATCTGTCTGAATGTTCCTAATAGAGAGTGTCCCAAAATGTGAACCCTCGGGACATACAGATTTTCTTAAAATGAAATGTCAGGAATAAAGTAATGTATGTCCAAGCCATGCATTTCACAGAATAAATGTCATCATTTAGTTAATATGTATTGAGGCACTCACTACTGTATAATCACTGCTTTTCTGGGACATAACATCAATTTATCTGAGATGTCCTACGAGGCATGTGTTTGGTATGAAATGAAAGCAAAATGGTTTAAAAACTTTCATCTATGAGGAATGCGATGATTGCATTCCTCATAGATAATCTAAATTAGAAGATATGCTCCATCAAACATCAAGTTGATCCATTTGTTTTGTCTATTAAAGGTGCTATTCATTGAAAATTGAAATATAGCCAAATTAGCGTTTATTAGCGGTTTCTTCCCCAGCAGAAACATGCTCATAGATAATCTAAAGTGGAAGATATGCTCCATCAAACATCAAGTTGATCCATTTGTTTTGTCTATTAAGCTTTTGACATGCATTACATAGCAAAAGCAGTATGCAACACACAGGCAAACTAGTCAGTTGGACTCCTTCATTTTTTGGTTTCATCAAAACATTAAATAAACCATCTGCCACATCATACTGTCCGATTTGATGCACCATTATCTTCCACATCACAAAAAGATCTATTCGACGCAACACACTTCTTTAATGTTTGATTATTTTCTTATTAAATATCTAAACTCATCAAAAACAGGTGCTGTTGGATACTTCGTGATATATTCATATTG
Organism: Ophiura sarsii; assembly: GCA_035610835.1. Lineage (NCBI taxonomy): Eukaryota > Metazoa > Echinodermata > Ophiuroidea > Amphilepidida > Ophiuridae > Ophiura > Ophiura sarsii. The sequence continues at coordinate 19,403,893 of CM069441.1, forward strand.
TGTTTCATATAAATGAAAAAGCTGATGTGTTCCTCTTTCCACAAGTATCTTATGCATAGCAATTACTTGTTTCAGTGCTTAGCCACCTGCTTGAGAATGTGGGGAGGTCTATCTCATTCAAAATGTGCAAAAATTAACCACTATTTTGTGCTCAAAACAGCTCTGTGTGGACTGTTTAGTGAAGTGTTTGTTACATTGACAACTACAGTGCAGGAGATGCTGTATTTACTTTTGAGCATAAAATAGCAGGGATTTTGGCACATTTAGATAGAGACCGCCCCATATTCACAGGAAAGTTGCTGAGCACGCTCAAAAAAGCGATTTTATGTGCAAAACACTATGAACTGATAACATAATATAATATGAAATTAAGGTAAATAAAAAAATCCGAACTTTTTTTGAGGCGTTTATACAAAAAGGATGATTTTTATTTCATTTGAAATTTGGATGTTCATCTTTTTAATTAACGTTGATTGATATTATATCAAACTTATACATCTGTATATAAAATGATCATTCCTCAAAACGAATGTTACATCGAATAGAAAAGTATTTTGTAGTGTTTGGGAAGATCATGGTTAAGGGTACAAAATGTGGGAAAAGCATGGGGACATTGTTGAAATACATGTCTATTTGTTTAGGATGGGTCACAAAAATACTTGTTAGAATCCTCTCTGGAAGTCCATACACTAGTATTTTATCCTCTTTTGTATACAAGTACCCCCCGAGACAGCAGTATACTCCACTGTAAGAAATGCAACTCACACAGAGATCAGTAAGCATCACTAAAACCAGTATATTATCTTATTGCAAATAGAAATCGTTACCAGATAGAAGACCGTCAAGGACTATCGAATCCATGTTTGTTTAAGGCACACATTCAATATGCTATCATGGAGCTATTTTAAAGTAAAATGAGCCTACTCGGAGAAGATGAAAGCTTTTCGTGGGCATATCAAAACAACAAAACTGCTAACGCTTATGTTTTAAAACTATACCGTCAATCTTTACTTCAGACATCTGCGGTTAATATAGTGTCTATATTTGAATTCTTCATGAGGTTGAAAAATCTAAACTTGAGAACTGAAGGTCTGTCATGTTTTATTTATGCCTGGGGCTGGACCTCATCAAGACAATCTTACATGATTGCCCTTGCTTATCACCAGTAGTGGAGTGTCTAAAGGGGCTGGGTTACATATACTTTGACAATCTTTTAAAAGGAAATTGCACCTCATTCGGGGGCATTTAAAATTGTATTGGTTTTAATTAATTTCTATCCAATTTTGCATCAGTTAATAAAGGTCTGAATTTAACCGAAGGCCCACTTGCTTATTCTATATTAACAAAATGAAATAGTGGCACTTAAAAGCATATGTAACAGAGCTTTTTAAGTTGTTGTTTTTTGTTGCTCTCTACTCACAATATTGGCCAATCACCATATAACCCAGCACCTCTGCTTTGGTAAAAATAGGAAATGATCATGATTGTTGTTTTTGTTTGTTTGGGTGGTTTTTTTACATCTAATGGGGGCAAAACATTTACCACTTCTTACATGATAAGTTATTTATCAGGAATCAAATTTAATGACAATTCATCAAACAAACAAACAAACAATCGATCCACAACAAAGTATATATTAGTGGTTCAACACTTATGCTATATATACAGCTTCCCTCCCATTTGGGCAATAGAGGGCATACTATTCATATTCAAGACAACACATTTTAAGCATGAGGGCCTACTATTATGGTGAGTACAAACACAAAAGGAGTAGGACATGGTTGTAGATTTTAACTGATTGTTTTAGGACAATATATCTCAACTTCATTCTAATTATGATTTATATGCTGCATGAATCTCAAAGTGATTTCCCATGCATGTGAATTATTATCATGGTTAGTTAAGATATATTTTGACCAATATCTGACATTTTAAAATTGTAGTGCCAAAGAGAGTGTACATTTATTAGCTGTACATATGGTTGTACATCCCTGCATGATAAGTTTATATGCTTACTATAGGCCTATGTGATGCTAAAGATTCAATTTGATAACACCAACCTCCCAAAAAAGGTGTTTTTTTACAAGATTCTAGTCTACTATACTATGTCCCCCGTTGATACAGCACTCAAATCAAATTTGATAAGTTTCTAAACATTTCTGATAAGTTCAATATAATAGCATGTGCTAGCAATAGAAAAAGGCTATCTACTGCTGATGGCAATCCACAAAATGTGCTATCTATTTCTGATAGAAATCCAAGAAATGTGCTATCTACTTCTAGTTTCTAATCTTTTCTGATGAGTTTAATATAAGAGTGTGCTAGCAATCGAAGAAAGCCTATCTACTGCTGATAGCAATTCAAGAAATGTGCTATCTACTTCTGAAAGCAATCTTAGATTTGTGCTATCTACTGCCAATAGCAATGCTAGAAATATGCTATCTACTGCTGATAGCAATCCAATAAAAGTGCTATCTACTGCTGATAGCAATCCAGGAAATGTGCTATCTACTTCTAATAGCAATCCTAGAAATGGGCTATCTACTGCTGATAGCAATCCTAGAAATGTGCTATTTACTGCTGATAGCAATCCGAGAAATGTGCTATCTAGTGCAATCCAAGAAATATGCTATCTACTGCTGAAAGCAATCCAAGAAATGTGCTATCTACTGCTGAAAGCAATCCAAGAAATTTGCTATCTACTGCTGATAGCAATCCAGGAAGTGTGCTATCTACTGCTGATAGCAATTCAAGAAATATGCTATCTACTGCTGAAAGCAATCCAAGAAATATGCTATCTACTGCTGAAAGCAATCCAAGAAATATGCTATCTTCTGCTGAAAGCAATCCAAGAAATGCACTATCTACTGCTGAAAGCAATCCAGGAAATGTGCTATCTACTGCTGATAGCAAATCAAGAAATGTGCTATATACTGCTGAAAGCAATCAAAGAATTGTGCTATCTACTTCTGATAGCAATCCTAGAAATGTGCTTTCTACTACTGATAGCAATCCAAAAACTAAGCTAGCCTATCGACATGCTGATATCAATCCACGAAAGGTCCTTTTCAAAATAGCAGAATAGATACCCAATCATCCAACAGAGGGACCTATCTATTGTGTACATTTTGTAGTCTGTGACTGCTCTGAAGCCATTAGAGGATTGCATTACACGCATTGCTTTCCCTTAGTACAAATAGGGAAAACTTTTCATACACAACACACAATCACACAAGTAGGTATCAAACGCAACCTTCAGTATACACCGATACACCAGGGAGAAAGGTACGTTCCTCACATGGTCTTATCCAATTCCCTTTTCAATCTATCACAACTCCACAGCTAGGCAAGGAAGCATTATGGTGTAAGCTGACTCCCCCATTGATGTGTTTACTAATGCATGGGCCATGTACAAAGCTGTAGTATGCCTTTCAAGTACCAACTACTTGTCCTACATTAGTGTCACATCAACATGCGGCTAATCGGCCACAACACATTGCCTGGCTTGATGCCTTTAGGGACTTGCTATCTGTTGTATGACATCTAACTATGGTGTCAAAGTTGGATTTTGCGCCCACGGACACACTAATGAAACCTCCATACCTGTATTATTAAGTTTAGGCTGTAATATTTTCTATCACTAGATATTTGGTTATTTCTTTTTTAAAGGCACAACCAGTCATTTGGCAAAGGGTAACGTCTTCATTTTTCTAACTACACTGCAAATACAGTGCTTATGACACAGCAAATACAGTGCTTATGTGTTTAAAACACTTGCAGGTAAACTTATTGAGTTATATTCCTAAGCACTACTATTTTGTGTGTTTAATCTTAAAGGGGCGTTGAGAGATTGCCGAGAAAAATGAAATTTGAAAAAAAAGGAATTGTTTCAATAGGTTCGTAGAAACCCTGAATGTAATGATTCATGGGAAAATGGTTGAATAATGCCTTCTAGATTGAAATTTGGTTGAAGCATAATAGGTGGTGAGTGATGCTGATAATATAGATGTGATCTACATCGAAATGACCAAATTGTGAAATTTTACATGATAGACGGCGAATTCAGGTAAACGGTTTCAGATGGTAGTTAGTATATATGCCTAAGTATTACATGTGCAAAAAAACTGATTTCCAGAAAAATTGAGGGTGCACTGACTGCACTCCCATACGTATCTCTCAGTGCCCCTTAATCCACCCCTTTCACGTTTGAATAATAAAGATATTAGATTCTAGTTTGATCTAAATATTTACAAAATACAGACTAAATTCATGCTTAGATTTCACGTTTAATCTTCAACATTACTGAGTGTACTTTTAAATCCTTCCATTTTGTTTTCTATATTTAGATTCTTTTACGCACAATCTGCAGCCAGTTAAAATATTGCAGGTTGAAAATGAACCAAGCACATACCTGCATGTTATTGCAAAAATGTGTTTACAGCCTGACATCCTGTCCTATATGCTAGATGTGCAATGGGACTTTAGTTTCATTTATTTCACGGAAACAATCAAGGAAATTAGAACATTGTCACATGGTTAAGGGGGCAAGATAGGGCTGAAATACAATTCAAAATGAAATAAACGCCATAGTTTGATTATCGATATAAATCAAAATGAAACCTTTTTTTGTGAAAAAAATGCAACCCTCTATGCTGAAATCTTTACCAGTGCTCACCCAATGCATGTTTGCTCCCAAACAGGGACGCATGTCTGGTACTATCCATACTATGACCAGTGGCGTAGCCAGAGAGGTGGTGGGGGGGGGGGGCAAAGGGGGCAATTCCCCCCACCCCCCCCCCCCCCCCCCCCCCAAGTATTAGAGTCGTGTCGGTTAAGACTTGCCACTGTCGGTTGAGATTGGCACTGTCGGTTGACATTGGTATTGTCTGTTGTGATAGGTACTACCGGTTGAGTTTGGGTTTGGACTGTTGGTAATTCGGTCTTTGAATTACCTGTTTTTCTCGTGTCCGCCCCCCCCCCCCACCCCCCCCCCCCCCCCTCATCCCGGCAATTCTTTTAATGGACTTCCTGGTACAGTCCTTGTCGGTTCACTTTCAGTTGTGTTGCCCCCCCCCCCCAATATGAAAAACCTGGCTACGCCACTGACTATGACAATGGGAGGGTATCTTGGCCATATTCATCTAGGACCCCCTATGCATGTGTTTGCACCTGTCGCGTGAGCATGGACGATCCCCGGTGGGAGCAGTGCTCGATGTTTGACAGCAGAAACAAACACACAGGCATATAGTTAAGCTATCCGTTTTAAATGTACAAATCTGTTAATCAGCAGTCACCTTTTGTAAACATGAACAATAACTTTGCTATAGGTGTAATACTTGCACTACAGGAAATTAATTAGATTTACCCAAATATCAGGAAAAATTGACGGGTTTGGACGAGTTCAATAATATAAGGTCATGTTTTTTATACTGGGTACAATTTGTTCCTTTTTTAAATTAGGTTCCTTTTTCAGTTTATGCATTATATCTGAAAAAGTTTACATTTAAAGTTGGTAAAAGTATACATATTCTGAAAGCATATACTGTAACGGATGCAAATAGCATACAATCAAGTTGATTATACAGGGTGGTCCGAAATTGTACAGGGTGTAACAAGCAAAATCTTCTTAAAAAAGAAGGGTTACAATAATTACTTCCACTATGTATATGAAGTGATGAGAGAAAAGTTCAGTACAGATTTAAAGTAGTTTAATAAAATACCCATCCAGACATATGCAAATTAAATTTCATTACGAATCTGAAATTCTACATACAGGGTGTCTACAAATTTGTTTATTTAGTTCCAGAAAAATGCTTCTATTACTACATACATACAAAGACTAGTATTTTAACAAAATTCAAGTAGATTTCAAATAAAAATGCATCAATTACATGTACATGAACATTGATTGATTTTAAAAGTCACCCTTTTCTAACATATAGGGTGTTTAAAACATTAATTTATAGGTATACATGATTATCCACAACTCATTAAATTGAATGAATTTATATTTGCATCTGAAACATGATTTTACATTCCAATTTGATGTGGCAAATGCTTAAAGTGGTATGAGTTTCAAATAATGTTCAATAAAAAGGGGCCCTTTAACTACAGGGTGACTCAAATTTTCCCAATGGCACATGTTTAGTGGCATACAATTAATTGCGTTCATTCTTCTTGTACCTTCATGATGTGCAAAGCACATTCAAATGAACAAATTAGGTTAGTTTCCATAATGTTTGAACCCAGTATTCAAATTTCAAGAGTCTGATTTAAGTTTGAAATATAATTGTTTTCGTTTTAAGTTGTATTCAACATATAGGGTGATCCAATGTTGATTGGCAAACTGCTTATGCTGGTCATCCTATACTAGGTCAGGTCAGTTGCATTCCTAAGAATTTAATAATTCTCCTGAGTTTACAAGCTTGATGAAAACCAGCAGTTGTTTACTTATTTGGTAACACAGTTAAAAACAAGTAATAACACCACACTTAACGCATTTAACAAAATGTGCTAATTAACATCCAGACAATACAGAATACATGAGGTCAATTACATATCTTCTTTTAATTTTTAATTAAATAGTTAAATTTATTTATTCAAAAGGGTACCTCAACCTTTCTATATATTTAAAATGGACAGTTTGGGGCAGGCAAATGTTTGCATACATTTGCAAACTGCGACCAACTTACGTTTCTTAACATTTTTTTGAGCTTCTTATTTAATGCTAATTAATGATTCCTTAATTAACTAATTATATTTTTAATTCAAATATACTTCAATAATGTTATGTTTTCAATATAGAATTGTACCAAGAGTGAAACCAGTGCATTTTATGTTTGCCCAATGTATATTGCACCATACTTGTTCAACTATGCACTCCTCCTCCTCCACATACTCCTCCTCCACATACTCCTCCACCCCTGACTAATTAGGTTTAACGAACTATTGTAATTAACAGAACCATGGTAGTTTATATTTTTCTTTTTAAAATAAAGGCCAAATACTTTCTCATCAAAATAAGACCAAATTTAAGTATGTGTGATAAAGAATAGCCAAAATATATGCATGCAAAGTAATAATATGTAGTGCAAATGTAACAGATCCACCTTTTTTGGGTACCCAGTATAAAAAACATGACCATAAGGGTAAGTTTGTAGAGGTATAGGGTAGGCTATATGCCTATCGCTTTGATGGGTCTATCAGTTTAATCAGAAAAATACAAAATGCTATTCATTTCAACTACCATCCATCTTGACTTTTTAAAGACAAGACGTCCAAAAACCTTCATCTTCAGGGATACATAACTTGACATTTAGGCTCTCACCCAGCCATTGGCATTGTGACGAGCATTAGTGCTGTCCAATATATCATTTAAATGCCTAAACATCTGTTAATACATGAACTATTGTATACTTTGGAGTTAGATTTCAACGTTTTGGCTCCTGCATTGTAATGGGTTTCAACAGTGATGAATGAATGGCAAACATGCCAAGTTAAAGGTAGTGTTCTTTGCTATTTGACCGTTTCCAACATTCTTTCAGATAATTAAACATTTCCTCTTTGCTATTTTCGAAAATCAAACAATCTAAGTAAAATATTAAGTTCAATTATAGTAACACTGAATTATAAGCTATTCTTTTACGGGGTGATTTCAGGTTCATAGCAGAATTGGAATTGTAACTGTTCTTCACAAATTGTTTAGCGCCAGATAAGATGGACCTGTGGACTGGAAGAGCTACTTCTCATTTGATTGTGGGGTTGTTTTAAATCTATCTACCCCTGGACACAGTGGCGGCACCAGCATCAACATTTGGGGGAGGGAACATCAGGGGTGGGGGAAAGAAAAAATATGTGGGGGGGGGGGGACGCACCAAGCGCCTGTAAATCTTTCTTTTTTTGTGTGTAAAAATTACTTGAAAAGCTTAATTTGGTCTGAATTAGACATTCCAGACCAATTTCTTCGTTTCTAAGTTCGTAGAAACCCTGAAATGTAATGGTTGATGGGAAAACGGTTGAATAATGCCGCTAGATTGAAATTTGGATGAAGCATAATATGCAGTGAGTGATGCTGAAAATATATTGATGTGATCTACATCAAAATGTTACATGATAGACGGCGAATTCAGGTAAACGGTTTCAGATGGTAGTTAGTATATGCCTAAGTATTACATGTGCAAAATAACTGGTTTCCAGAAAAATTGAGGGTGCACTGACTGCACTCCCATACGTATCTCTCAGTGCCCCTTTCACGTTTGAATAATAAACATATTAGATTCTAGGTTTGATCTAAATATTTTCAAAATACAGACGGAATTCATGTTTAGATTTCACGTTTAATCTTCAACATTACTGAGTGTACTTTTAAATCCTTCCATTTTGTTTTCTATATTTAGATTCTTTTACGCACAATCTGCAGCCAGTTAAAATATTGCAGGTTGAAAATGAACCAAGCACATACCTACATGTTATTGCAAAAATATGTTTACAGCCTGACATCCTGTCCTATATGCTAAATGTGCAATGGGACTTTAGTTTCATTTATTTCATGGAAACAATCAAGAAAATTAGAACATTGTCACATGGTTAAGGATGCAAGATAGGGCTGAAATACAATTCAAAATGAAATAAACGCCATAGTTTGATTATCGATATAAATCAAAATGAAACTTTTTTTGAAAAAAATGTCAACCCTCTATGCTGACATCTTTACCAGTGCTCACCCCTATGTGTGTTTGCTCCCAAACACGGACGCATGTCTGTACTATCCAAACGTGGTCTTTTTTGTGTATTTTATGTAAAATATGACAAATTGCAATAAATTGTGGACTGTACTATCCAAACGTGGTCTTTTTTGTGTATTTTATGTAAAATATGACAAATTGCAATAAATTGTGGATGATATACTATGACCAGTGGCGTAGCCAGAGGGGTGGGGGCAAATATTAGACAATGGGAGGGTATCTTGGCCATATTCATCTAGGACCCCTTTGCATACGTTTGCACCTATCATGTGAGCATGGACGATCCCCGGTGGGAGCAGTGCTCGATGTTTGGCAGCAGAAACAAACGCACAGGCATATAGTTAAGCTATCAGTTTTAAATGTACAAATCTGTTAATCAGCAGTCACCTTTTGTAAAAATGAACAATAACTTTGCTATAGGTGTAATACTTGCACTACAGGAAATGAATTAGATTTACCCAAATATCAGGAAAAATTGACGGGTTTGGACGAGTTTAGTTTGTAGAGGTATAGGGTAGGCTATGATGGGTCTATCAGTATAGTCAGAAAAATACAAAATACTACTCATTTCAACTGCCATCCATCTTGACTTCTTAAAGACAAGACGCCAAAAAACCTTCATCTTCAGGGATACATAACTTGACATTTAGGGTCTTATCAAGCTGTTGGCATTGTGACGAGCATTAGTGCCGTGCAACATATCATTTAAATGCCTAAACATCTGTTAATACATGAACTATTGTATACTTTGGAGTTAGATTTCAACGTTTTTGCTCCTGCATTGTAATGGGTTTCAACAGTGATGAATGAATGGCAAACATGCCAAGTTAAAGGTAGTGTTCTTTGTAATTTGACCGTTTCCAACATTCTTTCAGATAATTAGACATTTTCCTCTTTGCTATTTTCGAAAATCAAAAAATTTCAGTAAAATATTAAGTTCAATTAGGCCTTAAAAAAAAGGTGTTTGATTGACCTAACATGACAAAAACAAATAGGGTAGGTCGGTCGGGATTTTTTTTTTTTGATTTTTTGATTTTTTTTATATATATTTGTTTTAAACCTTTTTTTTAAACTTTTTAAAAAATATTTATTGTTATTTTTTTTTTTCCTCCCTCAAAATAATAAAAAATATTCAGGGTCGGCGATGTATTTAGGGTCGGTCGGGTTAGGACAATCAACCCTTTTTTTTTTAGGCCTTATAGTAACACTGAATTATAAGCTATTCTTTTACGGGGTGATTTCAGGTTCATAGCAGAATTGGATTTGTAACTGTTCTTCACAAATTGTTTAGCGCCTGATAAGATGGACCTGTGGACTGGAAGAGCTACTTCTCATTTGATGGTGGGGTTGTTTTATCTACCCATGGACACAGTGGCGGCACCAGCATCAACATTTGGGGGGGGGGGGACATTAGGGGTGGAAGAAAGGAAAAAATATGTGGGGGGAGGAACGCACCAAGCACCTGTTAATCTTTTCTTTTTTTGTAAAAATTACTTTAAAAGCTTAATTTGTTATGAATTAGACATTCCAGACCAATTTTAAACTAAACTTAAGTTATTTTGCTATTTTAAGTCAACATTTTGGATTGTTTGGACGAACAAAATGGGGTGGACTGGGTGGAAGTGGAGGAAAGGCTGTGACTGCTGGGAGGCATTTTCCCCCATTTTTGTGAAAAAAGGAAGGGGTAGTTAGTGTTAGGGTTAAGAAGCAATTTTTTTGTCAACATTTTTTTCAAGTTTGGTTTCTATAACCCTTACTCTACCAAATACCACAAAATACCACAACACAGGCTGTTTCTATAACCCTGCATTTTTCGATGAAATAATAGTCCCAGCATATATATTTTGCGCAATACTTGGTGATAATTTATTGCCAGTTCTATCCATAGCCTTAAAAAGCTTCCCAATCTTGAACTGAAAGTGGGTGATCATGTCATCAGGCCTTCACCTAATGTGCGCAACCTTGGGAGTGGTTTTTGATAACAAAATGAGTATGACAAAGCAAGTGAACTCAATCATCTCCTCTGCTAACCTCCAAATTTATAACATCAGAAGAATTCAGCGCTATCTTGACAAGGACACTAAACATCATGTTGTCCGTGCTTTGATTTTATCCCGCTTGGACTATGCTAATACCCACCTATATGGCCTCAAATCTCAAGATCTCTGCCGCCTTCAATCCATCCAAAACAAAGCAGCCAAACTTTTATTCTCTGTTCCTAGGCTGACTGATCCTGCACCATTAATAAACAATCTTCAGTGGCTCCAAATTTAAAACTGGATAAAATTCAAACTCTGCCTGCTCATCTATAAGTGTCTCAATGAATCTGCCCCGACCTATCTCATCAATGCAATCAGTTTAAAACCTGCTCTTTCAAGGGCCCTCGGAAGTATATTTTGTATGGGTGCTGTAATTTTGTAAGTCTTCACCACTACAACGTGGAGTCCAGGGGCAAAGCCCTTGGCGGGGGTTCAGGGGGCAGAGGCCCCTGAAGCTGCTGGGTTTTGGCATGTTTGAATGGCCTAGGAAAGCTCTCTTTGCTATAAATAGGCATATTTACATTTATTTTTAATAAACTTTGGCTTGGTTCATAAACATACTAAAAACGAATGAAAGATGAAACATGTTACATTAAAACTACAACGCGCAAAGCGCGCAAAAGAAATCAATTTTGTTAACTAATATGGTCCCAAAAACATTCCTGAAGCCATCTTGTTATGCTTGAATAATTAACCATTGAAACTAATGAATGTGAAGCGCGCAAAAATTGTCCACTTTTTTAAATGAATATGATCCAGAAACGTTCCTAAATCTATCTTTGTTATGCTTGAATAATGAAATATTGAACATAATTATGCGTGAAGCGCTCAAAAATGTCCAGTTTTTTAACTAGAATGGTCCAGAAAACGTTCCTGAAGCCATCTTGTTAGGCTTGAATAATTAAAATTGAAACTACTACGCGCGAATCGCGCAAAAACAGCCAGTTTTTTAAAACTAAAATGGTCCAGAAAACTTTCCTGAAGCCATCTTGTTATCCTTGAATAATTAATCATTGAAACTAAAATGTTTGAAGTGCGCCAAAAATCCAGTTTTTGAAACTAAAATAGTCCAAAAAACGCTCTTGAAACCATCTTGTTATGCTTGAATATTTATCATTAAAACCAATACGCGCGAAGCGCGCACAAATTTCCATTTTTTTGAATATAAATGGTTCAAAAAACGCATCTTGTTCTATGCTTGAATAATTAACATTGAAACTAATACGCGCGAAGCGCGCATATTTTTAATTTTTTTATCTAATATGGTCCAAAAAACATTATAGAGCCATCTGGTTATGCTTGAATAATTAAACAATTGAAACTAATTTTGCAGTACATGTTCAAATTTCTACTTGGTCATATTAAATCATTGTGCAGTGTAATACCCTCTTTATAATACAATATATATAGATTAGTAAGCCTACCCTTACCTTCCCTCCAGACTCCGGCTCTTGAACTTATTATTGGACACACACTGTACACTTTTTCAAAAATCTTGAAATCTTAGCACCCCTTGAAACAAAAACAGCACCCCTACTTCCCAGGGGCTTGGCTCTCTCCAGTGGTCCTGTTACCAGATCAGCCCAGGACAGAACTCGCCTTGTCATTCCTGATTGCAAGAAATCCATGGCGGCACCAGCACTGGACCTCCACCCGGGAAAAACATTCTAAAAAAAGGAGGGGGTCGTGTTAGGGTTAATGTTTTTGTTTCAAAAACCTACACTTTTGAACATGTTGAACGCTGCTAGTACTCCATGAATTATTTATGATCATGATTACTATTTTCTTTAACAGTATAGTAATAGTACTAGTAGGTTAACTCTGGGGAAAAGTGTCAAATGATGTATGTTATTCACGAGGGAGATATGTTCGGTCCATCAAATGCTCCTTTAATATTACCTAATGCATGCCATGACACGCCACCACAGGCAAAATCTCCCATTCCAGACAGGAAAACTATGAACACAAGCCCTTGGAGAAAATATCCCTTCTTATCAATTTGACAGTCATATCACAACACTGGATTCTACAAATAGTTCATTAAAATGGAAAATAAAGTTATGAGACCTTTAAAAAAAGGACGCTTGATCCAAGTAATAGAGTAAAAACCTTCTGATCTGTGAGAAAGGTTGATAGACCTTTTAAAAGGTCCCAAACACTTTCAAACCTCACTAAAAGGTCGTAAAACATGGATGTATTTTTAGACATAATGTTCTTAGAATAAGAGTTGCAGATAGATGTATATTTATTTTTATATCTCCTAGCTACTGTAATAGTTGAGGCTAGTTTTGTAGAATTGAGATGCCAGGTTGAGATTCCGATGTAATGGTTGAACAACCTGTGTAAATGCATGGCTTCTTACCAAGAACTTGTAAAAGTTGCCATTGCCTTTGGAAAAGGTTATAACTCACTCACTGCAATGTTACAAAACCATGGGGGTGTCTAAATGGCGAGTTGTGAAAATGCAAGTTGTACTTCAGCCAGTTGTGAGGCAGTTGTGGAGAAAACTATATCAGTTGCAATAGTGCAACAACTCATATCACAACTTGTCTTACAACTCACCAAAGTACAACTCACATTTTTATAACTCACATTTAGCCATCAGGATAGAACTTAACAAAATAATGAAGCCGTCTTGAAAAGACTGTTATTAAAAAAATGGAACCTTCTTCAATGGAATATTCTTAAATGGAACCTTCTTGAAATGGAATGTTCTTATAATAGACCCCTCTTGATGGAATGTTCTTAAAATGGAAGCTTCTTGAAATGAATTGTTCTTAAAATGGAATTAAAATTAAAATAGACCCTCTTGAAATGGAATGTTCTTAAAATGGAACCTTCTTGAAATGGAATGTTCTTAAAATAGACCCTCTTGAAATGGAATGTTCTTAAAATGGAAGCTTCTTGAAATAAATTGTTCTTAAATATAATCTTCTTGAAAAGGACTGTTATTAAAATAGAACCTTCTTGAAATGGTTTTGATATAATACATTATTTGCAGCAAGAAGAATGCTGCATCCATGGACAGACAGTAATCTCAAAATAGATTTTCAATCCCCATTGATTTCAATATAAAAATGGATTTTGATTATATGATTCCAGAAAAGTCATTATAATGTATGTTGGAAATAAATAATCTTGCCTTTGCTCCACTTTGCTTTTTATGTTCATATAACATTCCTGCAAGTTTCTGTTGTGTTCATGACAATAGATTCCTTCTGTAATACCGGGGCACAAAAAGATCATGATATAATGAGTAGTCCTACCATAGAACTACCCTATCTGACCCTAGAACTGCTCCCAATCCGAGAACCGCTATCACCCGAGAACCGCCCTGTGGGTAGTGCAGAGGATGGCCAACAGTGTTAGTAATATCCCTGGATAGGCTGGTTTTGTAACAGTGGCCCTACAAGGAGGGCTAAAAATGGAATAAGTCTGACTGCATCACTTTGAAAGGGAAAGACGTGACTCCTTTAAAATATGCGCTCACCTCAAAAATAATGATGCTCTCTGTGTCCTGGTAATCACTGATGAGTAAGATGATACATTTAGATCACCCTAGGCGTCTGTTACTGATGATGCATAAACAGGATGCAGGAGACAGGAGGAGGCATATTAATGAGTCTTAATGATGAATTAGCCAGACTTCTTGTACTTTTGTGCCAATTTCCTTTATTATATCTGAAAGAAAAACAATTAAGGTGAAGATGTAAGGTATTATGGCAAAGTTAATTGATAATATTCCAGGGGTCTCAGCATATTCTCAGGGACAGAGACAATTTGGTGCAAAAATGGAGTGAAGATATGACCAAACATTTTTAAGCGAGGTGAGATGTGATGAGATAGGCTGAGAACGGATAGGTTGAGACAGGGTGAGGTAGGATGGGGTGAGACAGGGTGAAGTGGGGCAGGTGAGACAGGGTCAGAAGGATAAGGTGAGGCAGGGTCAGGTGGGATGGGGTAAGACAGGGTGAAGTGGGATGGGGTGAGACAAGGTGAAGTGGGATGGAGTGAGACAGGGTGAAGTGGGATGGGGTGAAACAGGGTGAGATGGCACGAGGTAAAACAGGGTGAGGTGGGATGGAGTGAGACAGGGTGAAGTGGGATTGGGTGAGACATGGTGAGGTGGGATGGGGTGAGACAGGGTGAGGTGGGATGGGGTGAGACAGGGTGAGGTGGGATGGAGTGAGACAGGGTGAAATGGGATTGGGTGAGACATGGTGAGGTGGGATGGGGTGAGACATGGTGAGGTGGGATGGGGTGAGACAGGGTGAGGTGGGATGGGGTGAGACAGGGTGAGGTGGGATGGGGTGAGACAGGGTGAGGTGGGATTGCGTGAGACAGGGTGACGTGGGATGGGGTAAGACAGGGTGACGTGGGATTGGGTGAGACAGGGTGAAGTGGGATGGAGTGAGAGATAGTGAGGTGGGATGGGGTGAGACAGGGTGAGGTGGGATGGGGTGAGACAGGGTGAGGTGGGATGGGGTGAGACAGGGTGAAGTGGGATGGGGTGAGACAGGGTGAGGTGGCACGAGGTAAAACAGGGTGAGGTGGGATGGAGTGAGACAGGGTGAAGTGGGATTGGGTGAGACATGGTGAGGTGGGATGGAGTGAGAGATGGTGATGTGGGATAGGGTGAGACAGGGTGAGGTGGGATTGCGTGAGACAGGGTGATGTGGGATGGGGTAAGACAGGGTGACGTGGGATTGGGTGAGACAGGGTAAAGTGGAATGGAGTGAGAGATAGTGACGTGGGATGGGGTGATACAGGGTGAGGTGGGATGGGGTGAGACAGGGTGAGGTGGGATGGGGTGAGACAGGGTGAGGTGGCACGAGGTAAAACAGGGTGAGGTGGGATGGAGTGAGACAGGGTGAAGTGGGATTGGGTGAGACATGGTGAGGTGGGATGGAGTGAGAGATGGTGATGTGGGATGGGGTGAGACAGGGTGAGACAGGGCGAGGTGGGATTGCGTGAGACAGGGTGACGTGGGATGGGGTGAGACAGGGTGAGGTGGGATGGGGTGAGACAGGGTGAGGTGGGATGGGGTGAGACAGGGTGAAGTGGGATGGGGTGAGACAGGGTGAGGTGGCACGAGGTAAAACAGGGTGATGTGGGATGGAGTGAGACAGGGTCAAGTGGGATTGGGTGAGACATGGTGAGGTGGGATGGAGTGAGAGATGGTGATGTGGGATGGGGTGAGACAGGGTGAGACAGGGCGAGGTGGGATTGCGTGAGACAGGGTGACGTGGGATGGGGTGAGACAGGGTGAGGTGGGATGGGGTGAGACAGGGTGAGGTGGGATGGGGTGAGACAGGGTGAAGTGGGATGGGGTGAGACAGGGTGAGGTGGCACGAGGTAAAACAGGGTGATGTGGGATGGAGTGAGACAGGGTCAAGTGGGATTGGGTGAGACATGGTGAGGTGGGATGGAGTGAGAGATGGTGATGTGGGATGGGGTGAGACAGGGTGAGGTGGGATTGCGTGAGACAGGGTGACGTGGGATGGGGTAAGACAGGGTGACGTGGGATTGGGTGAGACAGGGTGAAGTGGGATGGAGTGAGAGATAGTGACGTGGGATGGGGTGAGACAGGGTGAGGTGGGATGGGGTGAGACAGGGTGAGGTGGGATGGGGTGAGACAGGGTGAAGTGGGATGGGTGAGACAGGGTGAGGTGGCACGAGGTAAAACAGGGTGAGGTGGGATGGAGTGAGACAGGGTGAAGTGGGATTGGGTGAGACATGGTGAGGTGGGATGGAGTGAGAGATGGTGATGTGGGATGGGGTGAGACAGGGTGAGGTGGGATTGCGTGAGACAGGGTGACGTGGGATGGGGTAAGACAGGGTGACGTGGGATTGGGTGAGACAGGGTGAAGTGGGATGGAGTGAGAGATAGTGACGTGGGATGGGGTGAGACAGGGTGAGGTGGGATGGGGTGAGACAGGGTGAGGTGGGATGGGGTGACACAGGGTGAAGTGGGATGGGGTGAGACAGGGTGAGGTGGCACGAGGTAAAACAGGGTGAGGTGGGATGGAGTGAGACAGGGTGAAGTGGGATTGGGTGAGACATGGTGAGGTGGGATGGAGTGAGAGATGGTGATGTGGGATGGGGTGAGACAGGGTGAGACAGGGCGAGGTGGGATTGCGTGAGACAGGGTGACGTGGGATGGGGTGAGACAGGGCGAGGTGGGATGGAGTGAGAGATGGTGATGTGGGATGGGGTGAGACAGGGTGAGGTGGGATGGGGTGAGACAGGGCAAGGTGGGATGGAGTGAGAGATGGTGATGTGGGATGGGGTGAGACAGGGTGAGGTGGGATGGGGTGAGACAGGGCGAGGTGGGATGGAGTGAGAGATGGTGATGTGGGATGGGGTGAGACAGGGTGAGGTGGGATGGGGTGAGAGATGGTGACGTGGCACGAGGTAAAACAGGGTGAGGTGGGATGGAGTGAGACAAGGTGAGGTGGGATGGAGTGAGACAGGGTGACGTGGGATGGAGTGAGAGATGGTGACGTGGGATGGGGTGAGACAGGGTGAGGTGGGATGGGGTGAGACAGGGTGAAGTGGGATGGGGTGAGACAGGGTGAAGTGGGATGGAGTGAGAGATGGTGACGTGGGATGGGGTGAGGCAGGGTGAGGTGGGATGGGATGAGACATGGTGAAGTGGGATGGGGTGAGACAGGGTGATGTGGGATGGAGTGAGACAGAGTGAAGTGGGATGGGTGAGACAGGGTTAGGTGGGATAGGTGAGACAGGGTGAAGTGGGATTGGGTGTGACAGGGTGACGTGGGATGGGGTAAGGCATGGTGACGTGGGATGGGGTGAGACAGGGTGAAGTGGGATGGGGTGAGACAGGGTGACGTGGGATGGGGTGAGACAGGGTGAAGTGGGATGGGGTGAGACAGGGTGATGTGGGATGGGGTGAGACAGGTTGAGGTGGGATGAGGTGAGATAGAGTGAGGTGACCAGAACTATTACAGGATTACATAAATTGCACGTTCGTTGATTTGGTGTGGTGCCCACTGAACCAGACCTCAGTACGCCACTTTACTCAATGGACAGCAGTAAATTGGTAATAAGCTTAATCTACAACTTGAATACAGTTCATGATTTGATTTGATTTTCAAATTTGTAATAGTTTTTTTTTTAAATATTGTAATTTCTTTTCTTTAAAAGCATTAAGTAATTTGAACGACTTGCTGCATTTTAGAGTTTCAGACTTTAAATTTAGCATGTGATTTTATAGAACAAATCACATCACAAAGTTGAATCACAATGTCAATATAAAGCAAGACAAATGGAAAAGGCAGATATTTTTATACTATGGATTGCACACGCTCTGGCAAATTAAAACAATGTCATGTGCTGTTAAATTCACAATTTTATGCGCTATATATAGATCTACCTACTAAAGAAAAATGCCCACGTTTGAACATTCTGTGCATTGTTATGGGGATAAAGAAGACTCTTTTAAAAGTGTATAGCCAGCTGACGGGTGACACTTTGCTCCAAGCTGCAACATCCATGGGAAAATGAGATGAAACCGAATTGAAAACACAAATACAAATCATTTCACAATGAGAGCAAAGTTTGCCACATTGGTAAACTACAGGGACTTTGATATCCAGAAGTCTGAAAGAGCAAAAGTAGCCTATTTCCATCCTTTCCATACCAAAGCAAATATCAATCTTTGGCATCTATCCTTGAGATCTATTCATAAAATTCATCAACTATGCGCCATCATGATCACAAAGAGATGGGGTCTTTTCTTCAGGGACAAATCGATCTGACAAAATTGTTAACAGCAAAAAAACAAAGAGAGAATAAAAGAAAAGTTCAAAGTTCAATCTCCAGTTCTGTATTAAACAGTCAGTAAGCCGTCAGTAAGATAACAGTCAGTAAGATCGAATTAAAAATATGAATTTGTTAATTCGTGTTCGCCTACTGGTGGCCGCCATTTCATTTTTACAGTATACCAGTGTCCCGGATGTACACAGGAAAGTATATAGCGATTACAGGTTTTTTTTAGTTTTTGGTTGTGGTGAACTTCTATGAATTAGGGTGGATGGTAAAACTTGTGAACCAGGGCCGTCAGATGGGGGGGTGCGTTGGGTGCGGACGCACCCCCCTTGAATTTTTTTTTTTTTTTTTTTTATGGGTAAAAATTGTGTTTTTCTTAGTTTTAAATTTGAATGATAGTAAAACTACTCATAAAACATTGACTACAGTGCTTTTTGGACTGCGAAATTTTGTGTCCGTGCGAAAAATTTTGACGTGCGCATTTTTTTGACTTCATCCCCCCCCCTCCCCCCCCCCTCCCCACTTACGTGAAATTCACGAGGTGACTGACTTGGAAAATTTTTGGGGCAACCTTTTACGAAAATTCCACCACTGCTTTCGGTAAAAAATTGTGAAAACGCACCCCTTGGGCAAAAGTGTCTGACGGCCCTGTGAACCCACAACCAGTAGTTAAATATATTAACTAAATTCTCACCGACGGAAAGAAAAATCTATCGACTGAAAAAGGAAACAAAAAAATAAAATTGCAAAAATGGGACAAATCTTTTCGCGTAGGCATAGTTTTGTCACTACAAAATGATGTCAGGTGTGTGTTGGGGTCAATTGACTGTAAAATAGAGCACCTGGAATCGAAATTAAGCCAAATTAAGATTATTCAAAGATGAACTGGGCACGTCATTCAAGGAAAGGAAAACAATCGGCGTGATTGACAGCAGCTATAATGACGTCACATAGTAAAAATGGCGGCCTACAGGAATCATCCGCAAAAATTGTATTTTTTTATTTAATCTTCTTACAGACTGTTAAAAGCCTTTACTCTATGTACATCTTTCTGTTTGTATCTCTGCATACACTGCTCCCAACAATGCAAAACTTCCACTTATGACTGAAGAATCATGATTCCTTAATCTTCAATCACTTGGTTCTCATTATTCACATGTTAGCAAACTTTGTGTCACAACATGATGCTGACAGAGAAAGCTTCTACAGGGATGTCCCCATACATCCTGCATTACACAGCACGCATAATGTACCACTGTTTTAAAATCAAATCACAAAATGGCTTACTTTATGCGTTTATGCTCCATTTCAAACACGTTCTCTACCTTTTTGAATAACATTCATGTAGCCACTTGAAAACATGTTTTTCTCAATGCAAATGTGTAAGTGGGTCGTCGTGAGTATCCACTCCAAGTAGTCAAAGCTGGGCCAATCTAAAATGCACATTTTAACCATTATTGCCTTATTAAATGTGAGCTCACGGATGAGCTTGGATCAGTGGAGTACTGTAAAACAAGTTAATTTTGCGGCGTGTTTTTTTCACAAATTGCTAATCATCACAAGTTTCGCGGCAACTTAAGGGGGGTGTGGACTCTCAGGTACAGCCTCAGTAAAACTGCCGTAACTTCTTTATTATTAATTTAATCTATATAAATCGACATCTACATTTTCTTGAAGGAAAGGGTTCAATGAATCCAACCATAAACATGCAATTGACCTTTTTGGACAAAATTATAAAAAAACATGTTTTTGACCCATTTTAGGTTCGTGCAAGATAACTCAAAATATATTTGGTAACATTTTGTCATACTAGTTTTTTTATAATCCTAATAAAATTAACTAGGAGGCGTTTTTTTATTATTATCTTTTTTACTTTTTGAATTAGGCCTAGTAAAAAAATAAACATGTTTCCCGTCCCCGCCCGCCTCCTTTTTGGCCGCCGCCTCCTATATTTTACTATTTACTATTTCCGAAAAATTCTGTAAAAAAAATAATTATTATTATTATTATTATTTTATTTTTTTTAAATATTTTTTTTTAGTGATTGATCCTTTGCCCATAGGAATGGGCAGGTGTAATATAAATGCTGTATCATTTCATAGCATGTTCATGCCATGCATGACACAGAAGTATTGACATGGCTTCTCAAATAGTACCATGGGGACCAATACATGTAGGCCTACATCCTTTCGATCAATGATGTTTTGTTCCTCATTCAACCTGAAAAATGAAGAAAACATAAAGAAACAATGTGTACTTGGCTCTATATATTAGGTCAACCTTTTCATATTTTTATTCCTCTGGCAATTAGAGTGGAAAATCCTGTTTAGGAGTGTCTGCAACACAGTCAGTTGGTCACTTTCGACTTGGCGGCCATCTTGAAAAAAAATAGTAAAAAATGGGAAAATAGTAAATAGTAAGACCCTCCCTCCTCCTTTTTTTGAAAAGTCCGGACGGGAAACATGTAATTTTTTTTACTATGCCTTATAGACCAAAAAGTGCCAAAAAACATTTTTTACCTCTAAAATCGTGAAAATCACAATTTTTGGTAAAAAATCACATTGTTTGGATATAGGGGAGGGGGTTTGGGGTTGATCCAAACAGACCCTCCTGACCAAAAAGTGGGATCTGACCTCCTATATAGGCTTAATTTAGTGTTATACTTAAGTTGAACTAACTGTACAATGTCTCTCCCACCCCCCTTTTTTATATCAGAATTTCAGAGGGTGAAGTTCTCCCAACACTATAACAGCCTGACCCAACATTTGTATCACTATCCAGGTTTTTGCACCATATCTCAAATTAAAACTTAAACAATATAGTTGCCAAATGCTGCCAGCAGACCAAAAGCTTTTAGCTTATTGTGCCATTCATATGGGAATTGTATTACTTAAAAATAACTAAGCAGCCTTGAAATGTTTTGATCTGAAAAATGATAAATATTCTAAGATGTAATTTTAGAAACTTGAGGTTTGTGTTTTAAATTAAATGGTTCTGTTTTTGTGATGGATGCCTGATGAACACTGAAGTATCTGTGACCATCTACAGTCATCACAATAAGTAACTGACCAGGTAATAAATGTGCTGATAACTCTAAAAGTATAACTCCTACATAAACATATTAAATTATAAACATGTTGAGAAATTTCTCTTCTTGAATTTGAGATATTATACGCTAAGAATGGCTGATTATTAAGGAAGTTACAATCCCAAATGTACTGTCAAATCTGGTTTTCATATTCACATTTTCATTCTCAACACGGGGACTCAGACCGGCAAATTATTGATTACTGGTAGTGGTAGTGCCACTTCACCCGTCGATGGCCTGGTTGTTGGATAGTCGGCCGGTGGCATTGTTACGGTTGATCAATACGGCACACACGCTTTACATGTCATACTCTCCCCGTGTTAAAAAGAAAATGTTAAAATGAAAATCAGACTTGCCCTAACGTTTGGGATCGTAACTTCCTCATTAATCAACCATTCTTAGCGTGTAATATCTCAAATTCAAGAAGAGAAATTTTTCAACAACTTTATTATTAAATATGTTTATGTAGGAGTTATACTTTTAGAGTTATCAGCATGTTTATTACCTGGTCAGTTACTTATTGTGATGACTGTATTTATACAGAGAGATTATATATTTATACAGAGAGATTAGGTTCAAATCCCCAGATACGAATTCTACACAGAGTTTCATTAAAATCCAATCATTTTACTTATACAAAATAATATGATGGTTCCTGAAAACATTCAGTAGGATTTTCCTCAAATGACCATTACTTTACAGGAATAAGGGTCAGTGATAATAATTAATCTTTCCCTCATGGTCAGTGTTACAAACCAAGTATCAAATTAAATATGAGGACAACATATTATTGGATTTACAATTTGTTTTAATTGACCCATGATTTCTTTAGTTGTAGATCTTGTAAATAAGTAAAAAGTTCAGAGTAAAAATCTGGATTTATTTAGTAATTACTTATTTATTCATTTATCTAAATATTAATTCTTGATACATCCAGTATTTAGAGAGAGATACCTTTAATCCATGTTTGTGATGGCTATTGAAGTCTCCCCAGGCTACATCAACAAACAGCTAAATGACGCATTTGATGCCAGTTGCTGTCCATTTGTAACATACACTGACAGATATCAATGACCAATCAGATCCTTGTATCGCCTTATGGCAGTACACAGGTAGATTTGTTTTATCCTAAGCATGCTAAGTAGTGGATCAGGTTGATTTGTTGGTTTACAGTGTGTCAATATATTAATTAGAACTCACAATCCTTGTGTTTTCTCTACATATTCAGAGGGGTAACACCCCAGCTGGCCATTTAACGTTTTGTACGAATTTGGTGAGAAAAAAAAAGTTTCAATATAACGTGTTAAAAACGTATATGTGTGGAGTTTTTTATGGGTTTTAATAACGTTTCCATGTAATGTTTTAGAAACATTAAT
Source organism: Ophiura sarsii (assembly GCA_035610835.1). Lineage (NCBI taxonomy): Eukaryota > Metazoa > Echinodermata > Ophiuroidea > Amphilepidida > Ophiuridae > Ophiura > Ophiura sarsii. The sequence goes on from CM069441.1 coordinate 19,426,931, forward strand.
ATAACATGAAAATAACTATTTGTAATTAGTTGTTCCAGTAAGATGTTTCAAAAACGTTCTAAAAACATTTCACAAAAAATTAAACCTAATTAAACCCAATTTAAAACGTTTTTTGAAAACCTATATTAGGTAATTGATAATTGACTTGCAATTGAAAGAACACTTCAATTCAATAAAATGGCTTTTTATTAACATTCTCCAACAAAATTGTTCATGTGTACAGTTTTTTATGAAGTAATGTTCTTACTTGCCATTTACTTATGAAAAGGTGCATGATGCAGATCGAATCATTATATAAAATGCATAAATATACAATCCATGGTGTTAAGAAACCAATATAACCATGCTAAGTTCGCATGCATGGAATTTCCCACGTTTTAAAAACGTTTTAAAAACGTTTTTAAAACGTTTCCTAAAAACGAAAATATAGTCCAGAATATTTGGTTTAATTTAGGTTGTAATATAACGTTCTATAAACATTTTGATTTCGTTTCAAGTATGTGTTTGTTTATGAGTATTTTGACAACATTATTTTAACATTTTTATAACGTTTTGATAAAACAATTAGCAATAAGAAACATGCTTTTAAACTGTGACGTTTTTAAACGAAACCTTATTAAACCCAATTTAAAACGGTTTGAAAACATTTTGTGTTTACTGAGATGACCGTTCCATGAGTTAATATGTACCCCCTACTTAACGTCGTTTAATTTTGCTCATTTGACCCCTTTTTTATTCAAAAAAATGAGGACATTTTGCCTGGAAAAAACACCCCTTATGTTATCATTTCAAGGACACTTTCTAAATAGTCCCCCTTGTTGTGCAAAAATGCAGACACAGCTGGTTCAAAATACTCCCTTTTACAATTCGTCGCTGTTCTGACATACCCGCACATCACTTTACTTAATTCTGTTGTGATGTGCCGGTATGTCAGAACAGCGACGTATTTATGCACAGAGGAGCGAACATGGGGTCTTCATCAAATATAATCAATGATAATAGGCCCACCGTTTTTTCCCTTTTCCGTGGACATAGCTTCAAAATTTGGGGAAAAAGCGGACATTGGTGCGCGCATAGTGTGCAGTGGTATTTTTAACCCATGCTTTTTATTTTTATCCCATGCTTTTTATGAAAACACCCTTTATACTGAAAAGTCATATCCCACGCTTTTGGGTTTTCCACTGAGGCCCGCAAAAATCATGATAAGCAAACAAGCGTTGTGTGAGTATAGTGTACTCAACGCACATGGACACAAATTGTCTCTACGCGGGATTCTTTCCTCAACGTATATGTACGAGCCTGTCCAACTGGTTGGCTTGTGTCCAGCCAGTGGACAGGTCCAACGGCATTTTATATTATGTGATTATTTTGTAAACAAACCTGCGCTGCATCACGGTTTCAGCTGGGGACCAGTTTCAGCTATTTTTATTAATTGGAATGTTGAAAAACTAGGTTTGCGCGATACCCGTTGCTCTTAACATCGATACCCCCATCAAAACCGTGCATATTTTCTTGGTCGAAAGTATCAGTCGCGCCCATCCCCATATCAGGCCATCAAAGCCGCTTCAGCAATGAATTCCCTAAATTGAATGCGCGAATGGCCTAACACTATCAGAATGCATGAGCGTATACATTTTAGAAACACTTGCGAAACACTTGCGACAAGGCTGATTGGCGGTGTGGCGGTAAATTTACGATACATCGATAGAAATGCATTTTCAAGTCCTTCAGCTGGCTATGGCACGCTTTTTATTTTTAATCCACGCTTTTTACACAAACACGCTTTATAATCAGATTAACATGTATTACATGTATGAACTCCTATAAGGATTAAGAAAAATCAGCCCTCTTTGTACAAGAAAACGTCGATTCAAAAATGCTCGTAGAGCGGCAACGAGCATTTTACGCCCGACAGTATCCCCCTGCAGTACGAGTGATACATAACGCGAACCATATTTGCATAGAGGGCGTTTTTCAATAAATAGCGATGATATTGTTTTAATCAAGTTTTGCTGTGTTTCTGTTAGTAGAAACAACAATAATGGCAATTTTGAATGTTCATCTTGAATTCTGAAGTAAATTTTTAAACATTTAAAATTGTCAACACCACTTAATTAATGTCCCTTTAAATATACTTCCTATAGCACATATTTCACAAATGTCATAGAATAGTTTCTTGCTAGCTAGCTAACATTTATTTGGGCTCACAGAGGATGGATTTCTTGCCTCATGCGTTGTAATAATCTATGCTATTACCTCAGGATATTTATACTTAACTTCACTGCATGGTTTAATAATGCCAAGACATTGGTTTTGATATTCCTCAAAGGTTGTTCCGTATCATGAATGATAATACTATATTCTAATCAATTCCAAATTGGCGAGAAATATTTGTTTTTTATCTCTCCGTGCGCAAAAGTAATCCAAGCTTACTCGCGCGATTATGACCACATGCACACAATTTGGGCCGCACGAATGCGTCTCGCATATGATGCAGTGCGCTTGTTGCCTACAGTGCGCTCGCATCCTTCAATATTCATTCGCTGCTGTAAGGAGTCTTCACCAATTTGGAACTGGTCAAACTATAACACATTTGCCTAACTTGGAACAAGCGCATATGTATGATGAGAGTTGAAATTTAAATTCAGAAATAGACTTTTGATAATGATACATTAAAGTGTTGTTAAATGTTTGATACCCATATCACTGTGCAGTGTTCAAAGTTTTGAACAGCATTGTATTTTGTTTAATACAAGACATTTTCATCTGAATATAACTTTAGATCACATTAATTTAAACCATACACAGCGGTTATCTATGTATTGGATTAGCTCCCATCTTGTCGGGAATAATAACTGCATTTGCAATTTTCAGAAAGAGGACACACCTGTTTCATGATATGTATGCCAATTTGGTAGCACGGTTCATGCAATAAATTGGACGTCACGCACCGATTCAATTGAATGTAGAACAGGTTGGTGTGCAGATTCTCTTATGGCCATGTGTTTTGAACTCGCCACCCTTCCCGTTGCATGTCCAGATTTTTACATTTTACACCATCTGAGATTCGAATTAGCATATCGCAATAACTACTTGTTCTACCACATAACAAGTATATATTTTCTAAACGGTAATCTCACAAGGAATCTAAATATGCGATTGGAATTTGCATAGGACCTAATGGTAACATGTTGTGATTAAGAATATTAAAAGAATATTGATTTTTTTCATATTTTGATTAAAGCTCAATATTTTTTTTATTCCTAATCCAATCATCATTTTACTGTGCATATTAGTTCCTCATGCAATTTACCCATCAGAACATAGTGGTTGTCAATGGTAACTTGTTGAAATATACCATATCGGGAAGTAAATGAGCACAACGTTTACATTTCAAATTTATTAGAGTTTACACATATATTTTTTTGGCTATTCACCCTATCCCATTTTAAGCGAGATTTTTGAATTCCCCTATTTGAGAGCTTTCCAAAAATGTATAATTTTGCTATAATCGGTTAAATATTTTTGTTGTTATATGTATGTAAAACCGATGAATTAGGGCAAGTTCACTGTGTAGTGAATAGGGAAAAAGCCAAGGACAATGCAATCGATTCGTGAATACAATTGTTACGTAATAGTTGACACGTTTGCTGAAACAGAAACTTATAGAATATAAAACAATCTATAAAATGAGAGCAAAATCATGTTTTTACCATACAGAGATGAGGAGTTATTGTAATTTGAACGTAGAATTGGGAACATTTTCTATATTCCCCATAGAGATTGTACACAACGCCACCACCACCGCCACCGCCGCCACCTGACTTTTCGAAATATAATCAATCATATCTCAGCCAAACAGTTATAGAAATACCTGATTTATTCACACAACGTAGCTAGTTAAATAGGCTTTCAAATGACACCTCAACCATTGCTCTACCACATTTAGTTGTTGAGTTAATAGAGAGAGATGAATGATTCATCACCAAAAATGCAACGCCGCCACCCTTTTTGGGTGGTCAGTTCAAAACACATGGCCTTATGTAGTCTGTTGTGCATGGCTACATGGATAACCTCTATTGTCATGTTATATTATATACATGATTATGATAGCTTTCTTGGATCCACTTTAAGATTCTGCTCCATTCATCACGCTATACCCTGCTGCAAGGTATCCCTATCCAATGTTATGGTTAAACTCACTTGATATTTCACAACTTGTAATACAGCGCCTGTGTTTGCCAAGAGCCAATGCAATAGCGAAAAAAGATCAGATGTCTCATTCATGCAATCCAGAATAACACAGCAATATCCTTGCACATTATTAACATCGCAATGACTGTTTATTTTGATCTTACACTTAGAATTGCCCATGCTGCTCGTATGGCGGATTCCCACTGTGTATTATTGATCGCCAGAAGGTCCAATATACGCTATTCAAGCTGAAGCACAAACTTAACACTCAGTGCGTATTCAGGTGATCAATAGATAGATGACAAGATTGTCTTTCATCATGCGAGTTCATCCTAATACAAAAAGTCCCGGACCAGGTGCTTTAATGTTAGCTCTTCCAAAATCAATAATCGGTACAAAAAATCTGAGATATACATGTAATGAGCAACTTTTTTTTTCTCTCCGTAGTTTGATAACTCATTCATATAAATTGAGTGGATAGTTATGAAGTATGATTGTTTCAATGACTACAAATACAAAAAAATGCACTAAAATGGAATTCTATAGGATATCATTGCTTAGTGTGTGATTATGCAGTGAAAATGTGTCTGTGTGAAGACTCACAGCTAATCATCATTAAGTTCTCAACTGTACCGTTTGCATTTATTGGTTTCTTCAAACGAGGTAATCAGACACTTGTGTCTGATCCTATTCTGAACCAGATTTCTCCACTGCCTGGTTAGAATTCCACTCAGCTCTGTTAAAGTAGTATCTCTAGTAACTTTCTTGTTAGCCATTTGTGTCCACAAGTTTTCAAGAGGGTTTAGGTCTGGTAAATTTGGTTGCAGCTTTTTGCAGATGCAACTCTTGGTCTTCCTGATCTTGGTTGATCTTGAACGTCTCCTGTTAGCAGAAACTATCCTGCCACCTCTTCACAGTTTTACGCGTTGTATTTCAACCGGCTCGCAGCTGACAGAAAGTCCTCCTTCTAAACATTATTCTTCCCCTTCCATGTTGCTTGCATGGAGCCATTGCTGGTTCATGCTATCATTAATGTAACATTCTGACTTACCGTATTATCCCTATTTAGCGCCCAGGGCTCTTATCAAAGTCATTGTAGGTGGGCACTTATTAAGTTACCTTTTTTTAAATAATTTATCGTCGAAACTGTAAATTGGTTGCAAATTTTGATGCATATTTTTGGTGGAAAATGTGCACAGCGCGCCGATGCGTTGATCGCCAACATGTTGTTGATGCCGGGACCTTCGGACGCTACTTTCATGCTTTATATTGAGCAACAGTGGCTAAAAAGATGGGCGCTTATAAGGGCATGGGCGCTTAATAGGGATCATATACGGTATCTTTTTATGATGGTCCTAAGATTTTTAATTCATTTTGCCTTTTGTTTTAACCCATCTATGTTTTTTGAAAGCAAAATACTTTAAATCGTCACAGCTAATTACACACTACCCATTCATCCAGATACCTAACTTGTTCAGACAGCACAATGTCAAGAGCAAATCGTGTAGTTATATAGAACAGAACATCATACTTATCACAAAAACGAATAAACTGCCATCTATCAACATGCAATTTTTTAATTTTGCGGTGATCGAAAGTCCCTGTATCAATGAAATAGATTTTGGATTAGCAAACATCTAAGTGCTTGGTCCAGGACTTTTTGTGTTAGGTGTATGCCAGTGCATGAGAATATAGTTTAGTTAGTTCTCAACCTGGATTTTTGCTTACAGCAGGGAATTAATATAGAAGAGCGTGAGCGCACAAAATGCTTGAATGACGCAACATGGAGCACTACTAATCATTTGCATGACGCATACGTATGCCTAAATGTGCTTTGATTAATTTTACGCGTGAAGAGATAAGAACCACATATTTCTTGCCAATTTTGAACTGATTCAACTATAGAGTCAAATACCCAATGATGATAAGCTGCGATAACTTAAATATCACATACCGTAAACATTTGTATTGAAGCATATATGCCTATTATATAATTTGTAAGAGTCTGTAAGAGCCGGAATGTGAGTTTTGAAAGCTTATTAGGGAAAGGTCAACAAAACAATAGTTCGGGAAGCCGCCTTACAGCAACGAATGAATTTAGAAGGATGTGAACGTGCCTGAAGGCAACAAGCGAACTGTAAATCATATGCGTGACACGTGCGTGCGGCCAAATCCGTGTGCGTGTGGCATAATTGCGTGCGTACACTTGAATTTGGGTATGCTTAACGCATGTGATGTGGGGTCCCCAAAATGGCACGAAAAAACCAGATCGATAACTAATCAACAGTGCTATGGTAACCCACAGGACACAAATTGGTGCCTTCACACCAACACCACACACTGTATTTTACAGAAAATTAAAAAAAACAGATTCATCCTGATCCATCAGTTGAAGGGTTTAATCAAAAATGTATCTGTAACCATGTGCAGGCAACACATTTTTGTTCTTTGCCTGTCTAACTTGTGAATAAAAAAATCCTAAATTGTACTTTGTACTGAATAGTACCTCAGGCATGGCTTTTGGTTTGAGTACCACAGCGCTGGTGCCATTTAACTTAATCGTGCAAGGCTGCAAATGAAACTGATTAAGGCTGTAGCATTTATCGTCACAGCACAATGTGAAGAACGTCTCTAGGCCCTGCAAATGACGTAGTCTTTGGAATCATGGCGGACCACTGTACATTGTTCAACAAAACTATAAGAAGCTAAAAAAGACACATACTATTATTTTGACACATCCCTCAAAATCTTTACGGTATAGGCCTATACTTTTGTGGAATGCAGTATAGCTTGTGTAGGTGAGACTTCAACAATATATGAACCTGTCAAGTGCCTACCTGTGAGCAAACATACAAGGAGTCTTATTGCTTTATGGAATAAATGTTCAGTCAATGTATGTTAGCCATCTTGGTATACGTAAAAGACCCTTGATGATCGCCTACTCTTTTTTCATTAAGAATTAACCGCATCTTTTATTATGCTCGCAGTTGATTTAATTGAAATTCAAGATCAACATTTACATGCATTTTTTAACTATGAAATATTCGGTATTGATTGCATACAGTGGTTTTATTCTTTTGATGCAGATAAGTTTTAAATCAATCAGGTTTAAAACCTTCTTTTTTTAATCTAACACTAAATTTATTCATTGGCTTATTTTACTGGTTGACATACAGGATGTGCGAACTAATGCTTGCAGAAAAGTTGTAGTTTAATGAAAGCACAACTCCCTAAAATATTTAAAAATTGAATGCTTTTGCTCAGATCTTTTGGTACAAGTTATACCCTATTGAGAGCATGTGTGGTCGAGTGGATAAGGCGCTGGATTCATGATACAAATGTTGTGAGTTCTAGCCCTGCTATGGCCAACGTGTTTGAATCCCTGGGCAAGATTCTTAGTCTCTATTGCCTTGTCGACCCAAGTGATATTTGGGGAGCTGTTCTAATACCCTAAAGGGTATCAAAATCTAAGTACCGTATTATCCCTATTAAGCGCCCAGGACCTTATAAGCGCCCACCCCTGTTTTTTCTCAATGACTAAAAACAAACAATCTCTTATAAGCGCCCACCTTTTCAATTACCGTAGCACTGTACAACAACATTCTTCACGGCATCCTTCAGTAAAGCAGTACCAGTAAAAGCCGTGGTTAAATCGCCGCCATCTCTCCCGATCCCACTAGGCACTAGGCTACTGATACCACTACCTGTACAGAGTCCCCTTTTAATCGCACGTGGTAATTCCACTAGTGCAACAGTTCCGTGTATCGTAGTCATTCATTGTGCCATTCATTTGTTCAGAAACGGACACGACCACAAATTATTGCGACATGCGTAGTGAGGAATGCGTACAAATATGCGCAGTGTTGTATTTCACCACAAATGTAAAGCAAAGATGGCCGCCCACATGAAAACCAGATAAATATTGATGGCATTTTTGTTTTTATCTTACGCAGTTTTTGAACAAAATTGTAACAAATCGTTAGCGATTTGTCTTTCACAACTATTCATGGAATGTGATTGAAAAATCATATTTTCCTTTTTTTCTATGAGCTAAAACATTATTGGTATGTTTACCCATGGCAGGTAATAGAGGAGGAGGCCAATCGCGACACTACTCAAACGAGATATGTTTGTAGCCGCCTATTCATTGCTAGGCTTAGGCGTAATTCACTTATTAACGTCGTAAGAATAACCCTCCTTGAAGTGGCCTTTGAAGACTATTGTTTAGCCGCGATCGACCTCCATGCTCGAGCGGTTTTGATGTCACTTGTTTATCATGTCTATAGAGGCCTTGCACGGGATTCGGTCGGCTTTACAGAAAGGAATCAACCACGCGTCGTCATTCACAGCATTCATACAATCCATTCAGTCTATTCTTTGAATTGACGCGGGACTTTTGAACATGATGTAGACTCGCATGGATACAATGGGATTTTTAGCTTCTTATAGTTTTGGTGAACAAAGTTCAGTAGTCTGCCTCGATTCTGCTAATTAATGTAGCAATATTTGATTCAATATTACATTTTTCGGTCAACTTCGGTCACGATCATATCATCATAAATCGGTACGATATACGAGTAAGTTTATTTTGAACTATGTCTGAATTACAGGAAATTGCAGGAAATATGTGAAAATGACCAAATTGTCGTACTTATTTCCTAATAATTCAGTTTGGGAATCAAATTTCCCTAAACAGAATGACGTATTCAATAATTCGTAACTTTCCGAATATACCGCCGATTTCGGTAGATGTTTTGCTGAAATGTTTGTTTCCCTGAGATCTCTTTCGGTGGTGTAAAATATTATCACGCATGCTTACGAGGGACCAAACATCCATTATCTTAATTAAGAAAATAGATGTTATGCCACTCGTATGCATGCGTGATAAAAATTAACAAATAAAATCTAGAAACAGTTTTAGTGTGATACGTACACGGGACATCAAAACCACTCGAGTGTGGAGGTTGGTCGCGGCTATACACATGTCTTGAAAGGCCGATTCAAGGAGGATTATTCTTACAATATACAATAGGGTGATAATTGATCATGAAAGAAGGGAACAGGATTAGAAATAGGGCTAATCTGCGAGTCAGCTCCTCCTCTATTACCTGCCATGGTTTACCGAAAAAAATGTCTTCGCAACCTTGCCGAATTCGACAGTCTCAACGATAAATGAGTTTAAAAAAAGGTAATATAATAAGCGCCCACCCAAAATGACTTTGCTAACCGCCCTGGGCGCTTAATAGGGATAATACGGTAGTGCTGATAGGCTTGTGCACTGTTGGCCGGTAGCCGCCTAAGTGTAGCGACCAAATGGTTCTGATCTAAACTGGCAACGATAATAATTGGTCAAAAAGCGCTTTGGGACTGTGCTTGCATTGTGGTAAGCGCTATATAAGAACGGTAATATTATTATGTATTATTATTATTCCCCGGTCTCCACAAATAATGTGACAAATAACTACACTACAAATTCTTAAGTAATTTTATGTGATCTTTTTCAAACTTTTACACTCTTATAATGAAGTGTAACTATCAGGGAAGACATGCCTGGAATTCACAAATCACAATGAAAATCTGCTTCCAATTTAAGGGATTTGTCAACATATTTAAGACCTTCTGTATACTATTGTGTTTACTTGTGTACAGTTGCGATCATAGCCAGAAACACTGTAGGCTTAACATGGTGTCAAATTCTATTTACGAATGAAAAGCAAAAATCATAAAATAAGTTGTCAGACTTAAAGGGGCACTAAGAGATGTGTTGGAGGTTGCGCCCTCAATTATGATAAAAACTGGGATTAGTAAATTCATACAATTGTACTACATGTATGAACTTACACCTATAAGGATTAAGAAAAATCAGCCCTCTTTGTACAACAAACGTCGATTCAAAAAATGCTGATCGGGCCCAATCAGCATTTTACGTCAGACAGTATTCCCCTGCAGTACGCATGATAAATAACGTGAACCATATCTGCATAGAGGGCGTTTTTTAATAAATAGCAATGGTATTGTTTTAATCAAGTTTTGCTGTGTTTTTGTTGGTAGAATCAACAACAATGGCAATTTGTAATGTTCATCCTGAATTCTGAAGTAAATTTTTAAAAATTTAAAAATGTCAACACCACTTAATGTCCCTTTAACTCTGACAGTTTATTTTAACCCATTCAAACTATGATTTTTAAAAAACATAGGAAACATACAGATCTGTAACTTAGAATATATTTTAATTTCATGTTTATTAATGATATTTGAGGAAAAACTCAAAGATAGAGGGCATTCCATGAAAAAGATGGCATATTATGCCTTTAAGATGTAATAAAGTATAAAGCCAAAGATATCACATCCAGCAAGGACTTATGAATACAAACATTTATAAATCAGCAAACATTAATAATAAAAAAATGCAATACATGCTGAGCGCTGTTGAATTATCAAAACATTTATGGAGAAATTTGATGACTTTCATCGGTAGGACATAAGCCGCAGAGCATAGCTTACATGATAAATAAAACATCATGAAACTTGAGACGGTACAGTGAAAACTCAAGAATGAATGAATAATTAAGATGGACCTTGAACCATTGTAAAAAATGAGAATTTCTTGACACAAGAAACTCTTTAAAACTGTAAAAGATGTTTTAAATATCAAGGTGCATTTTATGATGACATTTTTAAAGAGTGTTCTATTACTTCACCTATGACAGGCTTATTACAATGTTAGTAAGTAAATCATCTATAAGCTATCTTCAGTAGATAGCAAGTACATATGATAGGCCTGTTGTAATGTTGTTAGCAAATTAACTGTCTATGAGCCATCTTCAGTATAATATTAATAGCAAGCATACATGATATGGTTATCAAAATATTAGCCAGTCAATTATCTATGATCTATTTTCAGTAGATAGCAAGTACACATGATAGGCCTGTTGTAATGTGAGCAAGTCAATTATCTATGCGTGATCTTCAGTAGATAGCAAGCATGAATGATAGTCATATTCTACAGTTCACGTGTCAACTGTTTACACACTTTAACTGAACATAGTGCATATTTATTACCAGTTATGTTCATCAAGGAGTTCATTGATAGCAAGTACACATGATGGGGCTAACATGATGTTAGCATGACAATTGTCTATGGGTAAGCCAATCATCTATGAGCTATTTTCACATGACAGGCCAATCAGGAGGTATCATTGCAAATTGCTTATGAGCTAATATCATATTAATTGCAATTTATTATTTTTCTCCAAACTGACAACATTGAAATATGATAATTTGTTGCTAAATAAGTCATTGATAATACATCATAAGCACAAGCTGTGAAGATCATGCCTAGTAACGTAAGATGCAGTACAACTCCTCCGTATAATAACACCATCAATCATTCTGTACTTTGGACGGGTTGCTGTATGTGATTATACCATCTTAGGCCGAGAAAAAAAAGGTTTGTCTAAAAAAATTCTTCAATTTAGACCTGATTGTCATTTGTTTGGCCAAAAAGTTGGATTTTGCAAGATTTTTTGGAGAAAATTGAAAAAAGAAAAAAAAATTGGGAAAAAATTGGGAAAAAAAAGAAAAAAAGAAAAAAATTGAAAAGAAGAAAAAAAACACTAAAAAAAAAGCTTACGGGCGGTTTCGGGAATGTACGCGGGTCATTTGAGACAAACTTTATTTTTTGGCCTTAGGCAACACAAATACTTTGGCTGCTAACACATATCAAAACCGTATTTCCCCAACTGACAAAACACTAAAACCTTTACATGTAGGCATACACTCTTAATATGATGGGTTAAATTGACTAAGGAAGCTGTCAACTATGCATAAGTTGACCCCATTTCTTAGGTTGGGTGCATATTCAACGCGGCTCTCAGTTAATTTTACCCCATCGTTTAAACAGAATATATCATAGACAGTCCTTGAAATTACTAGTGCAGTGCAAAATTAAGAATACACTTTTTTCAAGTTGCTGCCGGATACAATTTGCACCACATGAAATGCGACTTCATCTCAATTGAAAAGTATAGTGTCGAGAAAAAAGGAAATCTGAGGGACTGTCTTTACGTTTACACACTTAAAGGGGCATTGAGAGATGCATCGAAATACTAAATGAGCAAATAACGTAAAGCTAATCATCAACATAGCCCAAATCCAAAATGTCATACAATTCCGACATCGCCTTCATGCCAAATAAGCAAATAACGGCACTTCGCATGTAAAATGATAGCATAACTTCTGAATTTGGCACCTAGTTTCGATATCATCATATCGAAACTAAGAAAATCATGAAATTTTATATGATAAACGGCGAATGTTGGTAAACTGTTTCAGATGGTAGTTTCAGGATAATTGAGGGCGCATTCTCATACATATCTCTCAATGCCCCTTTAAATATTTCATACAACTTGTTCAAAGACACCTTTACCAGAGCTTTCGAAAGTGTTTTTAAAATGTTAAGAGTAATGATGGGAAATAAACTCCTTAAAAATGGCAATATTTTGTGCTATATTCGTTTTGTGTTACATATCAATGGAAGCTTTCCTCTTTCCAATGATATCACATTTGAAGCAATTTAGCTTCAGAATAGGGGAGGTCTCAATCAAAATGTGCCAAATTCACTACTATACTCTGTTTGTCCATCTCGAGACAGTGACGTAACCGCGTATTCTACTAATTGCATCACATAACGCGCGCGCATATTCGCGGCGCTGGCGTACAAACACGAGCGTTGAAAGGCGGAAGATACACACGCGTGCGTAAAAGCTGCGCCTGTTCAGTTACGTCACTGTCTCGAGATGGCCAAACAGAGTATACATATAGTTTGTGCTCAAAAGAACAACTCTGTCCTCTGTTCAATGAATTTTTACAATGACAACTACAGTGTAGAGTGATGGTATATTTGCTCTTTGCATGGATCCGCAATTTGCAAGGAAAGACTCAAACTGGTATCCCATTGAATAGGACTATTCCATAACATAATGTAACTAGTTCAACTCTCTCTCTCTGCACAATTTGACTGGTTATGCAGCGAGACATTTTGAAATGATGCAACACTTTCGTTCAATCTGATTCCAGTTCGAGGCTCTATTAGCAAATGGCGGATCCGTGCAAAGAGCAAATGACTTTTGAGCACAAAACAGTGATGATTTTGGAGCATTCAGATAGAGACCTAAAAAGCAAGTTGCTGAGCACTGAAATAAGTAATTGCTACAAATATAATTTGGTATCATTGGAAAGATGAACACACCAGCTTTCCATTTATGGACAACACACTATGAACATACAACTGAATATACAAATATAGGTGATTGGGGGGGGGGATCTTAACTCTTTTTGAAAGGTTTGTAAGAACAGCTTTCATTTCAATTTGAATTCCATTGTAACCTAATTACTGTCATAACTGCAGTGGCGGTGCTACAGGGGGCAAGGCCCCCCCCAAAAAAAAAAAAAAAAAAAATCTGTTCCCCCGCTTTGCCCCCCCCCCCCCAAAAAAAATAAATAAATAAATAAATAAATAAATAAATAAATAAATAAATAAATAAATAAATAAATAAATAAATAAATAATTTAGTTAAAATTATACTAAATTTGACATTGTTAGCATAACAAGGCAATTTCTGTCCGCGCATCGCGCACATTTTCTTACCAAATCAGGTTAAACTAGACCAAATTTTGACAATTTTAGCATAAAACAGTTACATTTTGTGTGCAAGCGTGCATTTTCATACCAAATTAGATAGAATTAGACCAAATTTGACAATTTTGGCGTAAAATGGCAAAACAAAACAAAATCTTGACCCCCTCAAAAAATTATAATGCTGGCACGGTCACTCCATAACTGCATGTTTTGCACTGTATCTTTTAATAAAATTCCATTAAAAGGCTAATGACTTGGAGAAATAGAGTCATCTTTAGAGGACATAGTGACTATTTATTGAAATAAAACCTAGACTAAGATAATATTAGATGAAACCCTAGACGTGGACAATACTCACCTTTCATGAACACAATCTACGTTGCGTGAAATGAACACACTGTATATGGTCTATTTATGGTCATATTTCTTTTAATGGTTAAATGTTATTATACTTATGCACATATCAATTGTAGGCATGGAGCCAGGTCATGGGGGAATAACTCCACACTTAGGGCTGATATCCAAACTCTCAGCGGTGTTACACCGGTATTACACCGATGTTATACCGGTATTACACCGATATTTGTATAGAATATCGGTGTAATACCGGTATAACATCGGTGTAATACCGGTGTAACACTGCTGAGAGTTTGGATATCAGCCCTTAGGTAGGCTCTTCACGGATAGATCATGCTGGGTTTATTCTGTTATAATACTGATGCACTCATCACATGTAGAGGTGCATAATCTACAATCCTGAAAAAAAGTGTTGGAACACATGCGCGTGACTAACAGAAAAGTGTCACCCCACTCCCCGTACAATGTTGACCATGGCCAGTGGCTCCTGCAGCTTGCCAGAGTGTCCCAACTTTAATCGATGGGGGTGGGGAAGGAAAAATCTCATTTGAACAATTTCCGTTTATAACAGAAGACACTAATATCAATACATGCATACAATACCAAACACGTGTGCTCTGCGTTCGCGTTTCAACGACTTTTTTCCAAGATTGTAGGTTACATGGCAAATAACAAAGAGACCCAATGGTCAGGTATGTGGGTTTTTTATTTTTATAATGATACTCTACTGAAATTGTATTCAAGTCTTGGTTACGTGTAAGCCAAGATTTTACCAGCCCACTGACCCCAATTTCGCATATCAATTTTTTTAAAAACCAAAACATTTAAAGGTAGATGACCCGATCACATTTTCGTAACACAAAATTATTTCAAACATACAGAGATTTTCATATCATATGAAAGCTCATATTTTTCTCATCATCATACTGAAATTTGACGGCCTAAATCGGTACACTGCAAAAACTCTGGTGTTAAACTGCAACACTGAGCCGGTGTTACGCTCCTGGTGTTAATGTTGGTGTTAGGTCAACACCATAGGAATAACTGATGTAACACTTCTCATGGTGTTAAATTTCTTGTGTTAAACTTGGTGTAAGAATAACTCCCATGGGTGTCACTATTCCACACATGCGCACGGGGGTGGGTTATATTGGTTTTTTAACACTTTGGATTGTATATTTATATATTTGATCTAGTGATTCGATCTGCAACATGCACCATTCCATAATTAAATGGCAAGTAAGAACATTAATTCACAAAAACGTTCAAGTTTTAATAAATTTGAACTGTTGAACAGTGAAATATGTTATTTGCAAGTATTTTATTGTTAAAGTACTTCAACTTATCTAACATTAATATTTTAACACCAGAAGGTGTAAAGTTTTTAATGTTTTAACACCAGAAGGTGTAAAATTGTTACTGGTGTTGTCATATTGTAACACCCATTGGTGTTATATTTAACACCAACGTTGTAACACTAGTGATGGTGTCATTTTAACACCAGGTGGTGTGGTCCTATAGTGAATCCGTAACACCACAGTTTTTGCAGTGTATAATTACGGAGAAATCGATGAAATTACGTTGAATTACCGCGAATGGTGGTAACCACCGATATAGTTTGTGTACTACTCAATGGGTACAGTTCACAGCATCTTGTGCGTCTAAAATAAGAACCATTACAGCTATGCAACTCAAACTTTGGAACACAACCTTTTTAAGGATGACCTTCATGTAGAATAGAAAACTTCAAGTTGAAAATCGGAACATCTACCTTTAAAATGAAATAAAAAGGCTGATCAATTTTTTTTTAAATAAAGACATTTAAAATGAAATAAAAATTCTGATATCCTAACAAGTCTTTTTACGCAAATAGCAACCATTATGGTGCATCCAAATTAAAGCAGTCAAAATACTTTCATGTCCACAGTTTTTCCTCCCCCACATACCAATTTTGCCATCAAGAAAGTAAGTCCATTAACTCCAAAGAAACTTGTAAAATGTCTCCATCACTTTAGATTACAATAAGTTGCCAGCTACTAAGCACTGTAATCTTGATGGAGAAATGACTACTTTTCGTCTTGTAACATCAAAGGTTGTCTCTTCATTCAAGTTCACCTGTTCAAATTAAATTAAAGGTGCACTTCAATTTTCAAGAATGTATGGTCTTACAGAGATGGAGGTATATATTCATCCTAACATACCCATAGGGTGGATGTTGACCTTAAAAACATGGAATCTGTTATCTAATTAATATTTGTCATCATGGCTTTTATTTAAAAATCATCATTTGGGACCTTAATTCCAGAGTAAAAGAAATGGCACCAAATAGTTATTGTTTAAGTAGATATACAGGGTTAGTCAAAAAGAAGTTGTATAGGAATGAATATTTGTTTAAAAATAGACTAAACAAATTTGACAAACCAATGAGGCACATATTCAAAGAGTAACATATTCCGCTCATATGACAAGGAATCATTGAAATAGATCAATTCTATCAGGAGCAATGCCTGTTTAATAAAAGAACCTCTTTTTTAGCTGTTCACGGAACGCTTAATCCTCTTGAAATCTATCCACTCCAAGTGGTCTATTTTTAAACAAATATTAATTCCCGTACAACTTATTTTTGACTCACCCTGTAGATGAAGAAAACTGCACACATGAGCTACTACATGTAGAAACTAGAAAAGGCCTTGAATGAAAACATCCATTACTTCCCTCAAACCAACAAACAAATGCATCTCTGCCCAAGCGATTTCTCTGATCACAACAACATGATTATTTAAATGTTGGAAGGCATGCATTGCATAACCTCGGCTTAATGTTACTTTAATTCTCCCGTGGAAACACGGAACATGTTTGTGTCATCCTGCAGGGAATTAACAACATTCTATAATCTAGATGTGCTACGTACAACAGGATGATCCAAATCTTAATGGTATTTAAATATCTGCATTATCCTAAATTCTGCAGCAGTAATAATAATGATTATTAATTCTTGTTATTGCTCCAAACAGCTGAAAATTCAATAACCAAACCCAGTTATCAATTATCCTAACATTATTGTTTAGATTAAATTTAAAGAATAAGCTGCCAATCGCTCTGTTATCTGGCTGAATGATCCAAAAAGAAAATCAGTTTTTTACAGCCTAATCACCTTATTTTCACACTCTGAAGCATGATTTAGAGAATAAATACCCTCGTCGCGGTTGATGATTTTGGCCTCCTGTCTGCCTATCTATGATCCACTGTTAACACCTGAGCTTGGGATCGTGAATGCAAGCAAATCTAGCTGTAAAACAAGTGGATCAAGTCACTACCAAAGAAGTCTTCCGAACGGGAAGACGAAACTAGCATGTGAGTAGCAAATTGGATTTGTACAACATAAATTTTTAAACACAGAACATGTGTCTATAAAGATATGTGCAAAGTCCACCAGCGCCGTCCTGCAGGGAATTAACAACATTCTATAATCTAGATGTGCTACGTACGAACATGATGATCCAAATCTTAATGGTATTTAAATATCTGCATTATCCTAAATTCTCCAGACAATATGCTTACTGCCGCTCTGTATGTACTAACAATTAAACATTCTTGCTGCTGCAACCAGCTGGTAATTCAAATATTGTTCAAACCAGTTATCAATTTTTACTCATCATACAACTAAAGTAAATTAATAAAAGATATTGATCGAGCTATGAGTTTAAAAAATATTGTGCGAGACAAGTTTTTACAAATGCATTGAAAGAATAGGACGGAAGATTCTCAATGCATAATAATGGTTGCAATCGGTCTTTGCATGAAAAAGAAATGGGAATTTGTTTATGTTTTCAGCTTATTTTACAACATGACCTCAGATGACCTTTGACCTTAATATGTGACCTTTGACCTCATTGACATATATGAAGGTCACCATGTTGCATCTTTGTATCAAGTAGGTCATTGTTGGACTTTATATGAAAAAGAAATGAAGAAAATCAAAAAGTGTATATATTTGACAGACTGACTGACAGACACACAGACTCACGCACCCACACAAATGATGCAGTACTACGGACGACCTAAAAATGGAAAGAATTGTATCATGAAGTATGAACTTAATTAACAAAACCTCAATTGATAACAGGGTGCCCTTCATGGGTTCAAATGGGTTATATTTCATTATTCAAAATACTACTCATCACAATTCAAGTACAGACCAACCTCGGTTATCCGGACATGATGGGACCATGGAATGGCCGGATAAGTGAACAATCTGGATAAGCAAATTATGTGCTCAAATTGGGACAATAGAAGTGTACTGAAGGAGGAGTAATTATAGTGACAGTGTATTATTTAAGCACTACCAAGTACCAACATCAAAAGACGGCCTGCAAATGCTTTAGAGTGTGAAAATTAGGTGATTAGGCTTTAAAAACTTTTTTTCTTTTGGGGATCATTCAGCCGGATAACAGAGTTTTCTGGATAAAAGAGGGTCGGATAACCGAGGTTGGAATGTACTTGAATGGTGAATTGGTCCATAAAAAGTACTGGACGTCGGTTCAATATTTTGGGCAACTACACTGCTTCAGATATATTGTTCTGGTCCAATGTCTGTAAAAGAGGCTGAAGATGAAGTGTCTCGCGATAATTTGGAGTTTGAATTTGGAACATTCATTTTATAAATTAATTTGGGTTTGCTGATTCCAAATAACATGGATCACAACAATTGATGCTCTGCATAGAATCGTGGGTTCAAATCTCCTTGAAACCAGGATTCTTTGCTTACCTCCCAAAAAAATTCCTATAGGACGGAAATTCTACAATATCACATCTTAATTCAGTATGGTTAGTTTATCAGTTTCTCTTTCCGTAGTTTTAATAATCAGATTTAATTGTAGAATTTCTCCTCTACCCCACTCACTGTCAGTGCATGTGCAAAATGTCAGTGCGCCGTGGTTCGGAGAGTCACGTAAAGCCGTTGGTCCCATGTATTCAGATGCCTACCCTAAACACGTTAAATTAGTTGCAGACCTCATCGTAAAGAGTAGGGAATCATCCTGGGTCTGTTACCTGTCACAAAAACTCATGTCCCTAGTTTTCAGGGGCCTTGGCGCTAAACAAGTTAACTTGTTCTGCCAAGTATTCTATAGATAGACATATTGACACGTAGAGGACACATGCAATGAGCCCTTTATTCAAAGGTTTTTCTTTTCTACTGTCAATTCCAGTTCAACCGTGGTCAATTTGTCGTACTTTTGGGCAAAGCACTTTACCTGATTACCTACTTACTCCCAGGGTGAAAATGATAGTATGGAAAGTAGCTGTCCATTAATTCATCAATGCACCAAATTACCCAAAGCCTGATTGAAATAAACCGGCAAATTCGCCAGCTATATCCTGAAAAACCCTACTACACGAATCAATCAACCCATAACTAATATTTTACTACAGACTTTCTACTACATAAGACTACAACTTTAGCCCACAGTTCCTACCTTTTCATTATATGGAAAGACACTCTCTTAGGCCAAATAAATGTAATACTTTTTCTCAGCGGCCCGCGCGCATTGCTTTTAAAATGGGATTTCGCGCTATGCGCGTCAGCCTTTTTTTTTCTTTCTTTTTTTCGATTAAAAATAACAACTAGTAAGTTTCGGTGATACTCGGCAACCTTGTGACTGAGAACACACATTCAACTAACTTTGTGAAGTTAAGAGATAAAGAGAACACAAGAATACAATGTGCATTGATCTTATTAAAAAGACAAAAGCATAACTATTTGTGCCAACAAATCTGATGATTTTTTTTGGCACTTTTTTGGCACTTTTTGGTCTATAATTCCAAAAATAAATAAGACTAGCGGGCATCCGCGCTTCGCGCGGAACCCGCTAGAAGATAACGGGGAGATTAGTAAACAATATCAAGAACATGTCCTTTACATAATCCAGACGGGCCCTCAATAAATCTGAATATCGCAGGTGCATTTGATAATCCGGGTATATGTGATGTGCCTTAATCCAGGTAGGCCTATTACATACCCTTTGTGATTTTAATATCCAGATACCCAGGTACCTCAGGATGTAGGCCTCCCATGTGACCTGAAATGCAAGTACCCCATAGGCCTAATCCCTACTCTCTAAATGTAAAAGAGTGGTTTTCCACTTTTTCAAGGAGTTAAGGGGACACACCACTAAATACCTCCTCCATTGAAATACACGCGTTTCGGCCCTTTTTCAAGACCGTATTTTTACCCCACGTAACAATGATGGAAGTTTTTATTTCGCATGAATGTATTAGCTATGTGTTGAATTTTATTCGATTCCGACGATTTTTGACCACATTAGCAATGCTGAGGTTCTATTCTATCTTTTTCATAAAAAATAAGCAAGATTTACTTCTATTTCCTTCCCCTGGGACGATGATCAAATTGATATAGGTACTATTTCTCCGAACCATACACCAAACGCGCAAGGATTTAGTGTAGTGCCCCCTTAAACGCAGGATAACACGTTTTTGAGTGGAAAAACACTCTAAAAGGAGTGAAAGGGGATTTTATATGACAATGTTCCACTTTATTGAGTGGACATTTTCCACTCTAAAACGGGTTGTCCTGTGTTTCACTCCCTTCACTCCTTTTCGAGTGAATTTCCACTCTTTCCACTCGTTTTGTATTTAGAGAGTACCCCTACTCCAGTTACCACAGGTGCCCTTAATATTGTTTCGGGTATCACATGATCTAGGTACTGTATGTGCCGTTATATCGAGATTATACCCTTGTGCCTTACTTGATCATATTCAAGAAGTTAAACGCGGGTGCCGAAGATAGCGGGCAGTTAGTCGTATCAAAATAGACAGAGGTGAGTAATTTCAAAGCGTTATAAATGTTTATATAAATATCAAGAACATGTCCTTAAATAATGCAGGTACCTAAGGTGCCCTTAATATAATGTAAGTGACATGGTGGCCTTAATACACCATGAGCTTATAGGCCCAATGTGCTCTTTCGTAAATAATACATGTTCCTAATCCAAGTACTCCACGTCTGCTAGACCCAACCCCTCACAGGTGGACTTAATAACCCAGGTACTGCACGTGCCGGCGTTATATCCATACCAATGTGCCTGTACTATTATCCAATTTATAATGGAAAGTGCAGGTATAAGTGCCGAAGCTATAATAGCAGGTGGTTAGTCATATCAAAACGTAGGATGAGGGTATTGTAAAACAGCAAGAGTATGTCGTTGATACTCCATGTACCCTGTGCCCTTAATACTGACTTTGGTGCCACAGTGCCCTTAATCCATATACTGTATGCCCTTAAGAAATCCAAGTACGCCATTTATAACACATGGTGCCCTTGATTATTCAGGTACCCCCCCCCCCCCCCCCCACCCCATGTACTTTAATAACCAAGATACTCCACGTGTCCTTAAGTGATCCAATATAGGACCTCCCTGGACTATTTGGTATATCTTGAATCGAATATTAAGGGCATCCGTGATAACTTTTTATGCGGTTATTCGGGCCTACGTGGATTAATAAGAATACTTTAGAATATTAAGAGTATCTGGATTGCCTTAATATAATTATAGACCACATCTGGGTGGGTACCCCATGTGACTTTAGGTAGACCTACCCCATGTGCAGTGGCGGCACTACCGGGGGCGATTATTTTTTTCGTACATGAGTTTAACCAAATTTATTTATTCCGTTTTAATACGAAATAAAGCAAAATTCACTGACTACATTTTTTTTAAACATTTTTAAACAAATGAACTGATTTTGGTTAAACTCATGTACGAAAAGATAATCGCTACCGGGTAGGGGTTTTGTTTGTGTCTTGCTCCCGTTATCTTGTATCCGGTACGGTATGCACAGCGGAGCAACGGACTACCTGCTTTCATCCTGCCCCGTAAACAACGCGTACACAATTTTTCTGCGTCATTACGTGTGCGCCGTACTGCGTGCGAAATGTTAAACGCGAACGCGCAGCAACAACAACGGTTGGCATGGTACTGCCAGTTTCTTTATCGGTATCAAACGTCGCGTTCGCCTATATAACCAATGTGAAAGGTCACTTTAAGATCTGTGTAAGAGTTTGTTGTTTACATTTAGAACATTTCGTGAAATATTTGTTTGTATTTGTCGGACGTATAGTCCCGTATAAATGCTTGTTACTATGCGATCTTAAAGAATAACAAACAGCCGCATATACAGAAATGTAGCTATATCCCTAAAGAAAATATTTTGGGTGAAGACCATATGTCATCACTCACTCCGAAAACCACAATTTGTGTCCGAACAGTAGCTACCCGAGTAAAAGAAATTCAACATTTCGGATTTTCACATGTGATCCTTTCTGCGCATGTCTGTAAACGGGGAAATACTGGCATTGAACTATCTAATTAGCTCGTGTATTAGAGGCGCAATTACCACGCTTTTTCAGTTGAAGAGGGACGCGAGTGTAAAATTATTATTGAACTATCTAATCAGGCGAAGGACCGAAAATTAGTATATAGATATTAAAAATATAAAAGCACCCTAGGGAATTGTATTAGGATTATAATAAAACAAGTATGACAACATTTGAAGAAAAAAAATATTTTGAGTTATCTTTGCAGAACCTAAAATGGGTAAAAAATGTGTTTTTTATAATTTTCTCCAAAATGGTCAATTTCATGATGATCATGGTTGGATTCATTGAACCCTTTTCTGCAAAAAAATGTATACTTTTATATAGATTAATGAATAATGAAGAAGATACGGCAGTTTTACGGAGGCTATACCTGAGGGTCCACACCCCCTTAATACTGGTCTGCGCGGGCCCATGTTGTGATAAAAAAAGCACCATTAATCCATGTTTTTGTTCATGCGGATGATTACAACATTTTACCTGACTGCCCCTCCCCCGGGACTATGGAAGTTGTGGTTGTGATGTATCATAACGGTCTATTCAATGTTATGATATCAAAGGTCACATTGACCGTTCAGCCACAGCAAACAATAGGTTAAGTCAAGACAAGACAAGACATCGCTACACCTATATTGCTACATCTCATTCAAAACTAAAGCGTCCAGACTCATTTTAACTATCACAACACAACTGACTGACCACTCAATCACATCAGCAGACATTAACACTTTCCACGTGTCGTCTGCAAACGACAGTTCCAAAATTTCACAAAATGTTTCAAAAATGTCAAAATTATTGAATTTCATCACCATAATTTAGAATCACCATGAGAAATGCATTAAAATAAGTACACACATGTCTAGTATTGGTTCAGTAATCCTTAAGATAGACTTTTGGGGAAGGTTTCAGACAAATCTGTTCTGCTTAGGGTAAAACTAGTAGCCGTGTGTAAAGTGTTAAGGTCAAGTCTCCCTTCACCTCTAGTGTGATGTAGATTCCTGTTTTGCTGGAATATAACCAATTCCGATCCAAATCCAAGAAAAACTGTAGATACAGAGACTCGCTATGGCGGAGAGTAACCAATTCCCACCAGAACACAAGTAATGAGGCTGGCCAGTGAGGATGCCAATTGGGCACTCCACAGTGAGTTCACACTGCTGTCAATTCCTTAACGCGTAAATTATTGATGATCTCCCCATCATTTGCATCAACAATGATTCACAGCTAGTGTCATCCCTGTGTAGCATACATGTATCCATATATATACTAAATCTCCCATCTCATCCGTATTCATATTATGGAGTATGAACACCTTTGGGAATTAACACATGATAAATGACGCCTTTTACACGCGCTAGATCAAAGCAGTCATTTTGTACCAAGGCGTGACAAGAATACTTTGTATTGTCTTGTTTGATGACCCGTTCCACTATGGAATAAACTTAAAGCTGTAAAGTAGTATAGCATTTATTCTGTTTTATGACAGCAAGGGTTTCCAAACCTATTAGACCAGGGAATGAGTTGTTTCACCTTCCCTAGTCCACAGTTTTAAAACTTACATTGTTGCTGATGTCGCCACAAAATTAAGATTTGGAAATTTACCAATTAAAAAATGATTACCATTTTTAACCTATAGACCTATTTTAAAACCATCAAATGTAAAACTAAGAAGGAAGCTGATGCCCACCTGCATGACAAACTTTGTTCTTCATGCCAAACTGACACAAAATCTGCAAATTATAGGTGTTTTTCTCATGTTAGAAAAAGTATCAAAATTGTTTAAAAAACAAGAATTTCGAACATTTCTGATTTTTTTTAGAACATTTTACACACACAAAAAAAAATATCCGAGTCATTTTGACAATTTCTGACATTTGTTAACTTTCTTATTTATTTTTTTGAAAATCTTTTTTGGAAAGAAAATGAGCCTTTTTTTATATTATTTTACATTTTTAAACAATGCATGTTTAAGTTGCATCTATTGTGGAAACATGTTATACGTCTATGAGCTATCTTCAGTAGTTAGTGAGCATACATGTTAGGCTTATCAGAGTGAAAACATGTTATACGTCTATGAGCTATCTTCAGTAGATAGCAAGTACAACATGTTAGGCTTATCAGAGTGAAAACATGTTATATGTCTATGAGCTATCTTCAGTAGATAGCGAGCATACATGTTAGGCTTATCAGAGTAAAAACATGTTATATGTCTATGAGCTATCTTCAGTAGATAGCAAGTACACATGTTAGGCTTATCAGAGTGAAAACATGTTATATGTCTATGAGCTATCTTCAGTAGACAGCAAGTACACATGTTAGGCTTATCAGAGTGAAAACATGTTATATGTCTATGAGCTATCTTCAGTAGATAGCAAGTACACATGTTTGGCTTATCAGAGTGAAAACATGTTATACAGGAAAATGACCAGCAAGATAACATTAAATGGCATCGTCACTTTTAAGGCATAAGTATAGACAATTACACTTCCAATCTATGAAAATCAATAATTCTAATTAGGGTCACTCTTGGTATTATTATTACGTATTGATTTCACACCTGAATAGATAGTTAAGATGTTAATAATTACACAACAACAACAACAACAACAAACGGGTATTTAGGACGCTATTTACATATGTACCATAGCGTTTACAAGAAAATAAAAGTTAAAATAAATAAGTCTTAAGATTACTTTTAAAAGTCTCCATTGACTGAGAAGTTCTGAGGTGTATTGGGAGGGAGTTCCAGGCCTTTGCAGCAGTAACCTTGAAACTGCGATCACCTATAGTAAGGTTGGATCTGGGAACAACCAGCCGGTTAGTGTCCATCGCAGATCGTACGGAGCGAGCAGGGACATACACAGAGAACTGCTCAGCCAAATAGGGAGGAGCTAAGTTGTTTAAAGCCTTAAATATGTACAAAACTACTTTATACACAATCCATTGTTGAACTGGCAACCAATGCAATGTCTGAATAAGGGGTGTGGCATCAACTCTTCTACCTACCGCGAACACAAGGCGAGCAGCGCTGTTTTGCAGTCGCTGCAGGCGGCTGACATCCTTTGCCGAAAGCAAAGTGAATAAGGCATTGCAATAGTCAAGTCTAGAGGTGACTAAAGCACAGACTGCGTGGTGACACGTTTCTTTGTCAATAAATCTCCTGATACGCCATACATTTCGGATGTCAAACAGAGTTGTTTTGCGCAGGTTGTTTACGTGAGGTGTGAGGGACATATTTGAGTCTAGGAAACAGCCAAGGTTTCTGATAACAGGTGAGAGCTTGATAGAAGAGCCACCGATTGCAAGTTCAATGTCAGCCAAATCAAGGAGCTTCAGATTGTGGTAAGATCCAGTGATGAACAATTCAGATTTAGAGTCATTAAGTTTAAGGTAATTGGTTGAAAGCCAATTCCTGATCTTGGTTATACACTCAGTGACTTTGGTGAGAGTGTTTTCCATATCACCAGGAATGCGAGGATCGAAAGAAGCATAAATCTGGTAGTCGTCAGCGTAACTGTAATATCTTAGTTGGTGAGAGCGTATAATTTCCCCAATGGGGGTGGAATAGCAGGTAAATAACAATGGGCCAAGTACTGACCCTTGTGGCACACCAAATTTGACAGTTACGGGATCTGAGAGAGTGCCAGATATGCTCACTTGCGATGCCCAACCTTTGAAATATGACTCAAACCAAGCATGCGCAGTTCCGGAAATTGCGTAACGCATTTCGAGGCGATCTAATAGAATGTCATGGTCTACAGTATCAAAGGCTGCACTCATATCAAGGAGCACAACCAAAGCAACACGTCTTGAGTCAATATCAGTAGTTATGTCAGATAGAACTTTTATCAGGGCAGTCTCTGTACTGTGACGGGCGCGCATTACAACAACTTTGTGCACAGTTTGGACATTTATTAATTAGGTGTGACGTAAAGCCACTAGCATGCGTCATTAGCATATCAATACAGACCGACCATTCAAAGTTAGCGTACCGTGAAAGGTCCACACAGAAATCACGCGCTGACCTGTACACTCGTGCATGACCTCGATTAACTTGCATAGGACAAGCCAGGCGTTCATGGTTTTCGACCAAACTGCTTTCGATCATGTAGGAAAAATCATGAATATTAGAAATGACTAAGGGTCAAGGAAACATTTGGTCGATGACCTTTAGATGATACTGTGCCTTATGATCGTTGTAACAAATAAAATTAGGTTGATTTTATGAATGGGGGACTGCCGCGGAGATACACTATGATCTAGCACCGGGAATTCTCGGTTGTCGGAAGTTGATCGCAGCGGGTGTTATGAATGGTAAATCAACCAATTTTTGAGTCCGTGGTATGAAAAGAACTGCCAAAGATGTGTTAATTAACGGTAGTGCAAAGTTAGTATTTATGATAAAAGTATGTATGATATGAAAGAAGAGATGTTAAGCTTTATAAATATATAGGTTGATTAAAGCAAAGGTATAACGTGAATGAGTTGTGAGTTCACAAACGCTGGCATACGTACAAAGCCCCTATACCACGTTAGTGTGATGATGTGCGTGTATGCTCGTATACGTGCAGGATGTCCTCAACTTATTGTAATGGATAAGCCGATTGTAGCGGATCTGCAAAGCTGTTTGTATGCAAGTGTTCCACAAGCTGGGTAGCTGCACCTGGCGGAATCTTCAAATCTTAGATTACTTGCATGCAATTCATCATTCAGTATTCAAAGTAACGTCGCGAAATCAGTACCCGTGGACAGAGTGAAATGGGACAGACTTTGTTCAAATAGCTGTTATTTTGCAACCGTAAGGTTATTTGTAACGATATTTTCAGCATAGATGGTCAAGATCCTATAGTTAATAAATATTGAATAATATTTTTTTTAAATCTACAGAATATATAAAAAAATGGCTTCAAAAAAATGTCAACGTTTTATTGAACCACCCTGTATGTCTATAAGCTATCTTCAGTAGACAGCGAGTATACATGTTAGGCTTATCAGAGTGAAAACATGTTATATGTCTATGAGCTATCTTGTAGATGGTAAGTACAAATGATAGGCTTATCAGAGTGAAATCATGTTATATGTCTATGAGCTATCTGCTGTAGATAGCAAGTATATGTTAGGCTTATCAAAGTGAAAACATGTTATATGTCTATGAGCAATCTTGTATAGATGGTAAGTACAAATGATAGGCTTATCAGAGTGAAATCATGTTATATGTCTATGAGCTATCTGCTGTAGATAGCAAGTATATGTTAGGCTTATCAAAGTGAAAACATGTTATATGTCTATGAGCTACCTTCAGTAGATGTTATGCTTATCAGAGTGAAAACATATTCTATGTCTATGAGCAATTGTCAGAAGATAGCAAATACACATGTTAAGCTTATCAAAGTGAAAGCATGTGTCTCTGAGCTATCTTCAGTAGATATGGTGTATACATGTGCGGCTTATCAGAGTGAAAGTATGTGATATGTCTATGAGCTATCTTCAGTAGATAGCTAGTATACACTGTAAAAAGAAACGTTTATATTTCTGATAACACTTAATAAACACATAAACACGTTTATTTTTGTGTTTTACGTGTAAAGGTATAGGAGGCATTTCTACGATAAACGTTTGCATAAACACTACAACACGTTTATAGAGGTATTTGTTGTATAATTATTAACACCCCAACATGTTTATATTGCTGATATAAACATGTTGGTGTGTTAATAAATATTACACAATTACCTCTATAAACGTGTTGTAGTGTTTATGCAAACGTTTATCGTAGAAATGCCTCCTATACCTTTACACGTAAAACACAAAAATAAACGTGTTTAAGTGTTTATTAAGTGTTATCAGAAATATAAACGTTTCTTTTTACAGTGTACATAGTAGGCTTATCTGAGTGAAAACATGTTATATGTCTATGAGCAATCTTGTAGATGGTGAGTACAAATGTTAGGCTTATTAGAGTGAAATCATGTTTTATGTCTATGAGCTATCTGCAGTAGATAGCAAGTATATATGTTAGGCTTATCAAAGTGAAAACATGATATATATCTATGAGCTACCTTCAGTAGATGTTATGCTTATCAGAGTGAAAACATGTTCTATGTCTATGAGCAATCGTCAGTAGATAGTGAGTATACATGTTAGGCTCATCAGGTTGAAAGCATGTTATATGTCTATGAGCTATCTTCAGAAGATAGCAAATATACATGTTAGGCTTATCAAAGTGAAAGCATAGTATAGGTCTCTGAGCTATCTTCAGTAGATATGGTGTATACATGTGCGGCATATCAGAGTGAAATTAGTTATATGTCTATGAGCTATCTTCAGTAGATAGCGAGTATACATGTTAGGCTTATCTGAGTGAAAACATGTTATATGTCTATGAGCTATCTTCAGTAGATAGCGAGTATACATGTTAGGCTTATCTGAGTGAAAACATGTTATATGTCTATGAGCTATCTTCAGTAGATAGCGAGTATACATGTTAGGCTTATCTGAGTGAAAACATGTTATATGTCTATAAGCTATATTCAGTAGATAGCAAGTACACAAATAAACATATCAGAATGTTACTCCATAACTTGATTTATCTATCATATAGGGTTATGCCTGAAAAGCCTATAATAAGATTAACCTATGCCATAAATGGGCAAGATTTAGTAGATATTGAGATTGAATATGACATGCCTGTCACAATAAACGCTGATATAGTAGTATCATTATAATGAGTGTTTACATGGCAGCATCTCCCTACATTCTGAAATATCGGTACATGTCACAACCAATGTTTTACAAGGCTTTTATGATAGATATTTTCAACATTCTGCTCAAATTTGTCCAAGCTGCATCGATAAACAGTCTAGAAATACCAGACAGTAGTCAAATAATCTCGCAGTCTCATCAGGCTACGGCGTGTAACTTGTATATATACACAACGCATTTGTCCACACTTTAGACATTTAGTATTTCTCCCACATGCACGGAAAGCAAACTGTTGTAAGGCGACAACAAAAAAAGAAACCCTGTTGTGCGGGCAAACGAACCTCTCAGTTCAGGTCGGTCAGTCGGGCTTTTTCCCCCTTTTTTCCCTTTCTTATTTTCTCTTGAAAATGACTGTAAAATCCAAACAAATCTGTAAAAATGCAAAAAAATCTGAAAACATTTTGCCATTTTTGAATGAGCAAAAAATAAAATTGGGTCTGTATTCATTTGCACATGAACATTTTGTTCACCAATTCTAAAAAAAAAGGTTTCGGTCCGGGCTGTACAACAGGGTGTTTTTTTTCATCGCCTAATGCAGTATTTCCAACACGTCTTGATCAATGTGACTAAGGCGTTGTTAGTATAACGCCACACAAAAAGTTTCGCCGCACACATCATTTTTCAATTCGCATTTTAAATGTTATGAATTTAGATATGAAATTATGTCCCAATCAAGCGTCAGTTTTAAGTACCGCGTTATAACTAATGATGCACCTTAATCATGTTAATCTGTCAAAGACTTGCTGCATTGCTGGGACTTTAAATATACAATTTTCTAAGTTAGGTTTTGAGAAGAAAAAATCATGAAATCAATAAATGAAGAAAATTCTTTGCAGAAGCAGAAGTTGGAGTCTAATAGCCCTTTGATTTAAATATGTAGAATTTAGTT
Organism: Ophiura sarsii; assembly: GCA_035610835.1. Lineage (NCBI taxonomy): Eukaryota > Metazoa > Echinodermata > Ophiuroidea > Amphilepidida > Ophiuridae > Ophiura > Ophiura sarsii. Next base: position 19,457,168 of record CM069441.1, read on the forward strand.
CAACAAGCGTGTGCAACCTGCGGCCCGCGGGCCAAATGCGGCCCGCCGGCCTCTAATCTGCGGCCCGCGAAGCAATCCCAAAATGCCCATTGATGCGGCCCATTTTAACCGGAACTCCCTAGGTTACACAAATGGTGGATTTATTTAGTGGTGTGCTCCCGAATTAGTAGGATCATGCGATGTATTTAGTAAATATAACTCGAGGCGTGATTGCGTGTTAAAATCCCTGGTTAAAATGGCGCTTGCAGCAGCAACAGCGAGTAAAATGAGGAAATTACATGAAGAGAAGCGGGTAAAGCGGTATTCAATGAGCAATAGACTGAGGATTATTTCTTCATTGAACAAAACAGTGCGTCTCTATGCCTATTTTTTATGATATCTAATTCCTGCTTTAAAGAGTGCAATCTGAAGCGGCATTACGATTCAAAGCATGCCCCTTATTACCCCTCCTCCGGACGGGTTTTGGAATGTTTGACAATCACTGCGGCCCGTGAATGGATCTCAAAATCACAATGAGGCCCGGGTGGTAGAAAAGGTTGCACATGCTTGATTTAGATGGTGTATCAACTGATTATCAATGTCTAGGCTTTAATCCAGTAAGGAGGTTATTACAGTTGGGTGACGGGGGACATGAAATAGGGATATGTCATCCCTCTCCCCATCCCCCCATCCCCCCATCCTAAAAAAGGGGCTTGCCATAAGATTTGACACCATAAAATTACACATACTTAATATATCAAGCCAATAGTAATAAACTAGCAATGGTAATTTTCAATATGAAACTCATTACCCATCAACCAAATAATTACCGGTTGCCAAATCCAATTTCACGTTTATATTCACAGTTTTGTAATTTACGATAATTACAACAAAACTGGTGTCATCATCAGGATTCGGTTTCAAATGACTGAACACTTCGTACAAATGATATTTAATTAAAAAACTGATCGCTTCTTACAATGCAAGTCAATAATTTACTAAATGTCCATTTTGATTTAGATATAATGGCAAGACAATTTCACCAACAGATATGTGACCTGTCACATCAAAATGGACATGTTGGAGGCCAGAATCAAATCTGAGTTATTAGTATAACTTGAAAGAGCACCTTGTAACCTTAGAAATGATACCATGTTCAAGGTAATTACAAGATATGATTTGAAGAAACTTATTTTTTGGTATGATTTTCTTTTATTTCACCAAATATGTTGGCCTCTATCGCCAAACTGTGTTTGCATACAACATGTCCTTTTTGACGCAACTGGTCTCATCTTAGCTTTCATATTAAAGGGGGGATTCGATCAAATTCACTTGTTCCCATCATTTGGTATCAGAAGAAACTCTCCCACCATTGGCCTACCCATGCTCATCCAAGCACCTCTAGAATGGCCCCCTTAATGGCTTTAATGGTGTAAAAAGCACACACAGATTCTACCCCCGAATAAAAGCTACGGTACCCTAAACGCTTTTAGTCACACTCAACTAACGCGGGGAAGACTGGAACCTTTATCGTGAATGGAGTGTGGATTTTACTGTACACATTCAATGCGTATGTTGACAAAATAAAACAAGCCAACATGTCAATCTGTTTTTTTCTTTCTTTTCTACATTTTCTTTGGGTCACAAATAGAATTGCTAACCTTTAAAGGTATATTATGTGATCTTTTACAGGAACGCCCTCAACATCGAAAAAAATTGAAAGCAGATTTTCTTGCAGATTTACATTTCTGATCATAAATCGTACATACATTCCAAGTTACAGGGCGATATGATTCTTAATTACTTCAAAATCATGGTTTTAGAGTGAAAATAAACTGTCGGATATCCGACAACTTATTTTACTCTAGTCTAAATTCACTCTAAAACCATGATTTTGAGGTAATTAGGAATCGTATCGCTCTGTAACTCTTTTCCAGAGAGCGCCCTCTATTCATGATTTTTTTTAGAAAGTAGATTTTCTTGCAGATTTACATTTCTGATCATAAATCGTACATACATTCCAAGTTACAGAGCGATACGATTCCTAATTACCTCAAAATCATGGTTTTAGAGTGAATTTAGACTAGAGTAAAATAAGTTGTCGGATATCCGACAGTTTATTTTCACTCTAAAACCATGATTTTGAAGTAATTAAGAATCATATCGCCCTGTAACTTGGAATGTATGTACGATTTATGATCAGAAATGTAAATCTGCAAGAAAATCTACTTTCTAAAAACAATCATGAATAGAGGGCGCTCTCTGGAAAAGATCACATAATATGCCTTTAAACGTCAATGACATCATGTTTTTTTTAAACATGGATGCGCAGTCATCACATTATGCCAAGTGAGTAATGTATAATACAATATTCAACCATATTAGTTATGCTTTATTAAATTTACTTGTTCCCTGAATATCATCAATGTTAATAATACAAATACTGTATATACAGAAAGCAATCAAATTATGAATCAGCCATACACAAAGCTAATGACTGTTGTTGTAATGATTGGTCTGTGGGCATCTAGTAAATAATTACTGTGGCCTACTTGTCCTAATTGAAATTCAGAATGTAATTATATACATGTCTCGTATAGACCCTAATTTATGTATTTTTGCTCGTTAAATAACAGCAAAATGTTTACAGGTTGTTGGGATTTTTATGGTCATTTTGAAGGGAAAAAATAAAAAAGGGGGAAAAAGCCTGACCGACGGACTCAAAGTGAGAGGTCTTTTTGCCTTTTAGTGTCCTCTTACTGTTTCATTTAGCGGGTAGGAATAATGCTACATGGCATATAAATAGATAACAGATGCTTACCCTCTCTGAAACAAAATAAATGAATTTAATTTAATGTATATTAAATTGATTTGTGAAATAGCATCTAACTAATGGTATACAGTACAGCTCGAAATAGAATGGACACTGACATTGCAATGACATTGCACTGACATTGCAATGATATTGCACTGACATTGCACTGACATTGCAATGACATTGCAATGACGCCTTGAGATGTAACCCGATTAGTGCAGTCATTGCAATGTCATTGCACTGACATTGCAATGATATTGCAATGACATTGCAATGAAGTGCGTTGACATTGTCCATTCTATTTCGAGCTGTACTGTACATGATATCCATTCAAGCCAATGCCTAAGTTCCCATTTCATACTTTTGCAATGAGTCAACTATTTCATTATTTATTCACTATTTCGGCTGATATAATTATTTGACATTTATAATGACATATAATAACATACATGATACAATTCAAATATAGTACCACATAGACAGGTTTTTGTAATTCATATTTGTTAACATAGCCTGACATTTATATTCCTGCCAAACATTTGATATTTTCATATCCAACACCAGAACGGAATGAATGGTTCGAAAGTATGATGCAATGACACTAAAGACGTCAACGGGGGTGTTGGACCACACTTCTGTATCTAAATTGCATTAGATGACATTGGTAAATCATTTATTTAATCAAAATAAAGTTTTTAATTACAACAACAAAAATGAAATAATTGGAAAATAATAAATTTACAATGAGCGGAGGAAAACACAATGCGAGCGGGAAACGAGAACCTAGGCGTTGACTTTCATTAGCTTTATGTTAGAGAAAGAGCAATGCATATGAACTGCCCCCCCCCCCCCCCCCCCCCCCCATCTCCCATGCTGGGAATGTAGCAGCATATTGCCCGAAGGTTGTTTTTCACTCTAAAATGATCACAAAGCATAAAATATAGGTTTTTGGGGTTTTTTTTAAAGTTCAATTTATCTATTTCTTGGATGGGACATACAAACACTATAACAGCCCACATTATCTATTCGAAACATTACGCTTTGTAACCCTGTACAATTGTTGACTGTAGTCAATTTTTTAGTTGACAATATGCAAAAAAACCTAATTCAACATAATATCATGTGTACTTTCCAATTCAATATCATTATTTTTTATACTATTAGTATGGTCTTGTTTTGTTTTTGTGTGCAACAGATATTTTCACAAGCTTTTACAAGAAAAACGAGCTCCATTATATAGTATGTTTAAAATGTCACATTTGGGCCATCTCTTCCCATAGGCCCTATACAAATAAAATATTTTCCCCTTTGATTTCATGGACAGTTTCTTTTTAGTATTCTACAAAATGTATGGAAATGAAACCCACATAAAATCGACTAATACAGTATAAGCACATGACTTGTGTCACAGTTCATGTCTGATAGATTTGCTCTAATGTATTACTTTCAAGGCTGTAAATAGTCTGTCAACCTGTTGAATATTCACATCAAGTCCCAATCTTATCTATGATTCAAAGTGCGCTGCATGCACTGACCAAAATGTAATTAACGCTTTCCACACGGCCATTACTTTTACCATGCACACAAAACAGATTTTTCAGAAACATGTCCCAACTTTCAAAGTCTATCTCAAGGATAACTGAACCAATACTAGGAATGTTTGTACTTATTTTCATGCATTTCTCAAGGTGATTCCAAATATGGTGATGAAATTTAATAATTTTGACATTTTTGAAACATTTTGTGAAATTTTGAAATGTCGTCTGCAGCCGCCTGCTGCGTGGAAAGTGTTAAGGCCATGTTGAGCTACAATCTTAGAAAAAATGTGTTAGAACATGACCGTAATTGCTGGGCTTAAAGGATATGCTGCCGTACCGTATACTTCATGTCACTTCAAGTTTGGAGGTGACATCAGTGCATATTCTAGTGAAAATATCATGATATTGATATTCCGTGCTTAACTCCAATGCAACAGCGATTGCATCCATGCAATCAAAGAAGAATGTCGGCTGTGCCGCAAAAAGTGATGCACCTTTTGCTACTTCATACGCTGATGTTACCTCCCAAAGTGAATAGTTACATAAAGATATTCTTTGCAAAATGGCCTTTTCCATTTGTGTCATTGATTGTAGGCTATTATTACTTTTACTAAGTCTTGTTAATTGCTTATTGATTATAAATGCAATAAGGCAAAGAAAATATAAACCTTGTTCTATAGATGAGGTGACCGTTGTTTACATCAGTAGTGTTTACAAACTGATTAGTGCCTGGTCTAAAGCCATGCTAGAGGTACTAGTCCATGACTACTGCATACATACTATTCAAAAGCAAAACACACATCACTGAGCGCCAATTTTAAAAGCACATGCCCTTATGGTGCGTATACGCATACCGCCGGGCAACCAGATTTAGTACCTGGTCTCTCATTGTGCTTAGGGATGCAGACCATGACTACTGCACTAGTACACCGTAAGCATGGTAAGTAATGATCAATCAAGTGTGAATAAAAGAACATTCCCTATAGGTGCGCACGCAAACCGCCGGGCACTACGTCACCGGTCACACCATCTATAGGCCAGACATACCCAGATTTTCACAAATGTGGGAATTCTTTCCCCATATGACCCACATTTCGGTCATATACGGGAACAACATTTTAACAGACTTTGGTGATTTTCAGCGCCATTTAAAAAAAGGCAAGACTAAACCTACCTGAGAGGTCCGATAATCTGTTACTTAATACTTTCTATTTATTTTTGCTAATTATGTCTTCGAATCATAATCATAAGTGTTTAGCCACATTGATGGATATGAAAATGCCTCTGTGAACGAATCAATTTTGCACAAGCAAGCTATCTCTAAATTACCATATTTAATATTAAAATAAACCGCCAGATCTTAGAATCCCTGTGAATAATGATCATCTGCCACTTAAATAAAAATGCAACAGGATGTTTTTTTAATGTATTAGCAATTAGGTAATATGGCTGTTCAAAATGAGTAACCTTTTTAAACCACTCTACCTTCATAAACAAATTATGTTGATGTTTATAATCTGATTCATTTTTGCCCTACGTCCAGTCGTCCACCCTATGATTAAATTGATAATAATTTTATATAGAAGTACGAGCATGATATAGACCTAAATATATTTTAACCATAAGGCTATATTTAAAAATCATTTGTCTCAAAGCTCCCGCGCGAGGTTAGTTAATTGATGCGCGTTAGAAGAAAAAAATCTTCTTTTATTTTTTTTATTTTTTTTAATTTAATTTTATTTTAAAAAAATAAATAATAAAATCCCAAAATGTCACAGATTTTTCAGATTTTTATTGATCACATCATTTCAAATACAAAAGGTCCCTTTTACAACAAATATTTTATATTAAAAAAAAAAAACCTTTACAAAAAACGCAATAGGTTTTGAAAAATTGAAGAGCTTTGAGACAATTTTTTTTAATATAGCCTAATATGATTAGTTTATGAGGAAGATTATCACAACCATCACTTATGTATCAAGTAGATCGTTTTCTGTGTTATATCCAATGAAATGTTAAAAATAGCTCGGAGTTGATGTTTACCTGAAGACAATTGATCAGCATTCCCCTGACTATAGTTTAAAGAGACATGGTTAACAACATATTTGGCAAAGAAAATAGAGTCTTGGCTCTCTGTGTGTGTGAAGCAGTCTGACTGGCATTCATAGTCTGACAGGCATTTTTGTATGGTTGCTTGTTAGTTTATTGTTTATTTATATTTTGTTTGCTAATAGGGGTGTTTGTTTGTTCATTTGTTTGCTTGCCTGTATAACAAAGTTTGAAGAAAATTTGATTTTTTTTTTCCTTCAAATTTTCATAAATTGTCAAAATTATTTTGATGCAAAAATTTCAAATTTGAAAAAATTGCCGGTCTGTTACCCATGAACTGTTTAATAGCCTAACAGCATTTATGATAAATGTCTATGTAATATCTAACAAAATGTTAAAAATAGCACTTAGTTGTCATTGCCCTCCAGACTATTGATCATTATTCCCAGGTAGTTTTAAAGAGACATGATAAATATGAAAGGTGAAGAAAAATAAGGATTGCACTATGAGTTCTCCCTGTGTGCATGGCAGCCCATCAAGTGTTTTTTGTTCGTTTCTTAGTTTTTATGTTGATTTCTTTAGTTGTTTCGTTGCTTGTTTGTAAATATACTTGTTTCTTTGTTTGCTTGCCTGTGTGTTATGTTTTAAATATGTGGGTGTTTTTGTTATTATGGTTTATAACTTCTCTTGTGACTCACTACCTACTATCTGGGCCTAATACGGGCAAAAAATTGATTTCTTGACAAATGATCTACAAATATCTCCTTTGATGATTGAGATCTGCATCAAAATAACAAATTTTGGGAAAATAATTGGAAACATTTCCAAATGTCCATATATTTTGTTCTCATATTTTCATTTTATTTGATCATTTGCTGTATAATGTCCAAAAAGATGTTATAAATAGCTTGGAGTTGTCATTAACCACCAGACTTTGGATCAGTATTCCTAGCTAGTACTAGAGAGACATGGTAAACATAGGCGTGTACAGGATGGTGTTGACCCGGGGTCTTACCAGGGGGCGTTGTGGCATATTTTCCAACAGTGCCCTGGCGCGAAGCTAGTTGCCGCCTCATGACAAATTTGAGAGTGGCACTTTTTCCCACGGGCGCGAAGCTAACTGCCGCCTACTAACAAATCTTAGAGCAGGGGGGGGGGGGAGAGGGGCGGCTTGAGCACCCAAAGCCCCCCCCCCCCCACCACCGACACGCGCCTGGTAAATGACATTTAGGCAAACAAAAAGAAAGTGATGGTTTCAGATTCCTCCTGCAAAGCAGACAGTGCAGCATTTGTTTTTGCATGCTTGCTTTCAACTTTGCTTTGTTTAACTTACAAAAAATGTATATATTTCAAATTCTGAAGAAAAATAGAATGATAATTAGACTAATTCTGGAACTTACGTTTTACAACTGCTATGTCTATTTAATAATTATCATTCTACTTTTACACCACTGGGTGGATGTAAACATTCATCTGAAGAATTAGTTTTAGACATAGCGCCGGAATAGCCTCTACAGAAATATGTTGTGGTCTATGGTGCCGAAGGCTGCGCTAAAGTCCAGGAGTACAACTATTGTAGTAGATCGTTTTAGACTCGGAGAAGTGCAGTCTCGCAGCTGTGGTAAGAGCGTAGGCAGATTGAGCAGCACTGTAGAGATCGTAAAGACATGTATTCTTCAAGATGCTGCAGACAGCATCTCTCAATGAGTTTGCTCACGAATTTAAGCTGTGACACAGGTCTGTAGTTTTTCAGTGAGTCTTTGTCAAGGCTGGGCTTCTTGAGTATTAGGGTAACCAGTGCAGTCTTAAGACAACAAGGCACCGGGACAAGGCACAGTGCCTGCTGAGTGATTTGTTAACAATTGATGTAATAACAGGCAGAAGACTATGATAAGATTTTATGGTAGTCAGGTTTGGTATTTATCCGTGGATTGGGTAGAAGAAGGTAACATATTTAACGCTCCTGGAAGCACATGACAATGAGGTATAGACTATGCGCTCCCTTGAGTCTTAAACACCCATCCCTTAGAAAGACTTACATGCCCACTTTCATTTACACAGAAAAACAGGCATATTGATTGACACTACATTTGTAACAGTAATAAGCTGTATTTGTTATAAAAAAACCTCTAATTACCCAATATGATGCCACAGATTTTCTTGGAATCTGGTGGGGTTTTGTTTTGTTTGTTTGTTTTGGGTTTTTTATAGCGTTTTTCTATAGTTATTTGTTATCGACATTGATAATTATGTTGAAAAAATCCAAGATGTTTACTAACATTTAAAGGTAGATGTTCCGATTTTCAACTTGAAGTTTTCTATTCTACATGAAAGGTCATCCTTAAAAAAGTCGTGTTCCAAAGTTTGAGTTGCATAGCTCTAATGGTTCTTATTTTAGACGCACAAGATGCTGTGAACTGTACCCATTGAGTAGTACACAAACTATATCGGTGGTTACCACCATTCGCGGTAATTCGACGTTATTTCATCGATTTCTCCGTAATTATACCGTTTTAGGCCGTCAAATTTCAGTATGATGATGAGAAAAATACGAGCTTTCATATGATATGAAAATCTCTGTATGTTTGAAATAATTCTGTGTTTCGAAAATGTGATCGGGTCATCTACCTTTAAGACCGTTTCGTCAAACAGGTCGGTTGACATCCTCAGCAATGGCTTGATCCACTTCTTTTTCCAGCAAGAGCTATTTTTCTCATTCCCAGGATGCAAAGTTATGATGAGTGGATCAAACACATGACTTAAAGAATAAATGCCCTAGTCGCGGTTGATCATGTAAGGCCCCTGTCATCGTATCCAAATTGCTTCTCGGATCCATCTTTTCTGTTTGTCAGAGTCTTTGTCAAGGATTTTTACCTCTTTCATGAATGGTGTGATTTTCTTGTGTGATGTGGTCTGTCACTGATGATTTGTGTTGCTCAGTTGTTGACACTTTTCTGTTGGATTGTGTGATTTTTTTGTCATTAACTTTGATGGCATTCTTTTTGTGTTCATTTAGCCTATAGTGCCAAGGAGACGCCCCGTTACACCAATGGTATCTGATAAAATGCAGTCCGTTATCTGTCGCGTTTGTCTTTCGGATGGACTAGCAGGCTTTTCAGAGTGTTGAAGGCTTCATTACAGTTTGCATGTTGTATCTCTTTAAAGGGGCATTGAGAGATGTATCAATATACTAAATAAGCAAATAACGTAAAGATAATCATCAAAATAGCCCAAATCCAAAATATTGTACAATTCCGACATCACCTTCATGCCAAACTAAGCAAATAACGGCACTTCCGGGTTGAGATTTGCCGCGAAAGTCTGTGAGTAAAACTTAGCATAACTTCCGAATTCAGCACCTTAGTTTCGATATGATCACATCGAAACTAAGAAAATCATGAAATTTTATATGATAAACGGCGAATGTTGGTAAACTGTTTCAGACGGTAGTTAGTATATGCTTTTAAGCATAAGTATTACTTTGATGCAAAAAGACTGATTTCCAGGATAATTGAGGGCGCACTCCCATACGTATCTCTCAATGCCCCTTTTTAAAAGTTCTTTGAAGTCTTTCAAACACTCCCTGGATAAATGGTATCACTGCCATTCCATTGCTCACATCGTTATTGTCCCTTTTTATACCTTAATTTTTTTCCTTCTTCTGTTCCATCTGTTTTGTTTTAACTCTTTCAAAAGCCCAATCATCTGCTCTGCTCAACTCGGTCAGGTATCTCTTCTGTTACGCATGTTTTGCATCCTATGGAACAGGGTTCGGATCACACCAAGTTTCTGGTGTAGCGCGAAGTTTAGGTATTGATCCGGGTGCGTCTTCTTACGGTAGATCAGCAGCTTAACACATCCATCTGGCTTGCGGACAAGCAATGTGTCGAGGAAAGGTATCTATTCATTGGCCTCCTTTTTGTAGGTAAACTTGATGTTGCCCGCCTTGTCAACTGTTACGGTGGTCTGTCAGTTATTGAGTGGCTCTCTTGGAGATGATTTCTAAGATGTCATCCACATACATGTATCTCTTCCATAGTTTTGGCCATGTGATAGGAGCACTAGCGATAGCTTCCTGTTCTAGCCATTCCATGAAGATATTTGCTATGATGGGGCTGACAGAGCTGACAGGACTACCCATAGCTGTGGGCATTTATTATCTAAGTCAGTCATGTTTGATCCACTCATCACAACTTTACATCCTGGGAACAAGAAAAAGAATAAACTCTCGCGGGAAAAAGAAGTGGATCAAGCTACTTGTGAGGAATTCAACCGACCTGGTTGACGAAACTGTCTAAAATGTGAGTAAACATCTTGGATTTCTTCAAAAAAAAGGTTTAACACGTCATCGAAAAAGTTCTAATTATCACATTCCTAGGTAAATCTAAATTAAATAAGCTCAAAACTGGCCAAATACATGACTTGATTTTAGTTACATACATGTATCACACGATATGTTGAATAGCACCATGAATAGTGCAGGTGAATTCCAACAGGAGCAGTAAATGTTGCATAGAATTAGGTTGGAGATATACCTTTAAGTGAAATGTGGCTTGTTATAGGCCTAAATACGAGTTAATATGACTCATTTTAAACATTATATATTTAAACATTAAACATTAAGGTATTATTACAGCATGATTTATGCGAAAAGCTAAATTTGGCTGAAAAGTGAGTTAGGCAATTATCGAAGCAGGCTGACAATATTAAAAAGACATGACTTGACTTCAGTAATTTTTCCATTGACTTGACTCAAGTCTAGTGTTAAACTAACTTGAGAAGGTTAATAAGTCTAACACATTTTGATTGTCAAAATGAATACTCATGCCTAAATTACTTATAAAAATGAGCTGAACTTGACAGGTTAATTCAGTATGAAGCTACTAGTTTCATGTTCAATATGACTTAGTTAATGAACTTTTCAATTCATGAATTTAAAAAGAAGCAAAATGTTTCAAAAAATTAGCAAAACGTAAAATATAATTATGTGAAAAAGTATTAGGGCGTAAATTATAGTGTACCATACATGCAGACCTGCAAATTTCCTGTATCGCTTCGCAATTTGTACCTTAAAAATCATCAACTGTGAAACAACTTTCAAAGGCTGGTGCAAAATTACGGTACAAGTTTTTACAGCCCAAAATCAAGTTGCTATCGCAATTCACCTAAAATTGCACCTTGACTTGAAGGAATTGCACCTTACGTCAAAAGTAAGTTGCAATTTTGCACCTCAAGAAAAAATTGAAAATGTCAGCACTTCATGCATACATGCCTTTAAATCAACAGATGGTTTACTTAAAACTATTAAATGATGCTATTATGTTGCTATCATGCATTCATCGACTCATCTTTACCTAGCAACAAGATACCAGCTTGCTACGATCCCATCCCATCTTAACCTCATAACAAACTAACCTGTGTTGTAAAAGCTTGTAAATCAATCCCTGAGATGTAAGTCCTACAGGCATGCTATTGTGCCACAAGGATGATATCAAAACAAATTCACTGTTACTCCTGTCTCCTTATGTTATTATAGTCCATATCCATCCGTCTATCTCCACAGCACGCTGTCAGTGTATAATCCTCTTGTATTATTTAGCTGTCGCAATAGAGTGTCTAGGCTACCTTAGCTTGCTGTAAAATGATGAATCAATCAGGGATCTATTAGAGTTGTATGGACTGCACCACCAAAGCTACATACAGCCTCATCCCTATGTATTACATGTACCACGTGCTTGCTAGACGATCGCGTATGTCGTGCTAGCCAGACTTGGAGCGCCTTGGATCGTACCATTCTCAACATAGGTATGTCTTAAATCTAGCAAAATTGACCTTAGGGGTTTCTTCAGTTAGTTTTCTTTTAATGTCGTATTGATTTTATTAGCATGCCAATTTATAATTAATTCAAATTCAACATGCGTTTGTCTGTGTTTTAGGCCAAGATTAAAGGTATTCTGTATTTGCAGCGAGGATGAATTAAGGAAAATGTGGCAACAAATTTTACACAGACCAAAGTAATGTCACAAAGCTTACATTTTGTTCATGATTTTATCAACTATTCATAAAACTATTAGTTACATCCTGTAAATACATGTAGACTTTTTTTCTTTTATCAGTGAGGGTTTTCCCCTACTGCATGCAGTAATTTTTACACAATTAATTATTTGCACTTTACCAAATCTTGGAACCTTTTTTCCTTGTTTTTAATGTGTGATTTGAAATATCACGATATAAACTTTTATACACTAAAGAAATGTACATCTGCAAATTTTATTTTCACTGTAGCGGCATGGAACATAAAATGGATGAAAATGGATGTTACGCAAAAATTAACAATACCTTTAAAGCATGCAATATCAACTATTAAACCCAGACTCTATTGACATTCCGTGTAATGTCATCTTCATGAGATGGGTACACACCAATAAAGGGCACGTCTGTGGGTTTTCTATTTGCCAAAGTCTTTTGAATGTGGCATCATCCAGAATGCATTTGCAGCTCACTCCATTACTTCACCCACACATACCAGAGTTTCAAATAACTATGTCAAGAATGGTGTATTTGCACACCCTCCACAATTCTCCTTGCAAAATCTGGCAAGTAAATGTGAATTTTAGTTGTGTATCTTCCAATCCAGAGTGATTGAAAAACAGATCCACACTTTTTATACACAAGTGCCCCTTACCCACCCCCCCCCCCCCCCCCCCCACCCCCAACAATGCTCAAGATAACAGGGTTTTTTACCGGGAGCTACTTTTTTTTTTAAAAGTAGCGCCTGGATCATGGGATTTATTGAGAGCCAGGAGCTACTTTCAGTCTACCAGGAGCTAACTTTTTATTAAATTGTATTGTCAAATCGAAATTTGATGTCTTGGGCAAGCTTCTTGATCGTCAACGGGTGCTTGTTTGGACAAAATATCAGCGCCGGGTTGTTTATTTTTCAGCATTACCAGACACTATGGCAAAATTGCCCAGCGCCCGCTTATCTTGAGCCTTGCCCACCAAGTTATAATGTTTAGACAAGGAAATACCTGACAACTAGCAATCATATCGGTATAGACAGTTTTTCACCCATTCAAAAAGATGTTCACATTTATTTCAAAATTTGATTAGAACCAAATGCAATCCTTATCATTTTACTTACTCCTTAAATGATTCCTCTCTGCATCAGTGACTTCGTTCGGGTTGTTTTGATGACAGAAACATAGTATGTTATTTATACTGCATTACCATGGCAACCAGTCTGGCTATAGAGCATCCCTTAATCTTCAACCAATTTGAGGCAGGCACCAGTCTGAAAATACAAGAAACATAATTATATAATATACAGATAACATTGTTGAATTCTTCACTAGACATGAGCTATATAATATTGAAGGTTAAAGGGAAAATTGTAGATAATACTTTCTAAGCCACAAGTGTGGGTGTATTGGTGTTGTTCATAATAGAATGTGAATGGACACATACAGAAAAGTTTTCAGTCAAAAAAAAAAATCATTGTTCGACACATCACTTTTTGGTAGTGCTAGAGGTCAAAGTCATATTATATTAACTGCCTTTGCCTTATTTCATGTGGGAATACATTATGCATGTACATTCAAAGTGGCATGTAGTGTGCAAATGTGGTAAATATTACTATATTCAGTAGATAGCGGCAGATTCGAAGACATGTTTACAAGTTTGTTTAAGAAACTATTTACTGTGTTGATGCATTAATTAAAATATTCTCCCCCCCCCCCTTCCCCTGTTACCCAAAAAAAAGTCTTAATTATTTATTTTTTAAGAATTGTTTTTGACTCTCAAAATATGGGTCAGTTAACTTGTAGCATTGGGAAAGTACAACAAAAAAAACATTTCCCTTTTTTTCTCACATATTACTCAGCTATTTTCCTTCACATTTTGTGACATTTTTGTATTTGAATCCAGGTAATGTGTATATATACAATTAAACTTTATTCCGAGAAAAATACAACAAGCACCATACTGTATACTGTGTTTTCCCATTTGAGACCAAAATACAAGATATGCCTTATTATTTTCAAGATCTTGCATGATAAAGCTCCCTCTTATTTAACAGAAATCTGTAACCATATGTTCCTGGGCATCACAAGCTACAGCTCTTCAATCAATGGAGACAGCGAAGTTTTACGGTCGGTCGCAGCACAAAAACTAAGGAATAGCTTCCCTGAATATGTGAAACTGTCAAACTCTGTACATATTTTTAAGAAAAACCTGAACTCATATTTGTACTCGGCCGGAAGCATTTGCTTGATGTGAATCTCCTCATCTTTGTTCTTTAATGCATTTTTAATATGTTTGTTTATGTTATTTTGGTTGCAGAGAAGCGCCATCGAGTGTCACTTGCGCTGCGGCAAATACTGGTGCTTTATAAATTACCATTATTATTATTACTGTGGGTAAGAATCAATCTTTAAAACAGAACATTTCTCTATTTGATTCATACAAACCTAAAACAAAGGCATTGACATTTTCCACTATATGACAATTGATTGAATTAGTATCCTCGAGCAATGACAGGTTATTTGAGTATAAATAAGCAATTGCCAGTGGGGTTTAAGCAAATGTGATTGATTTTAATAGGTTAGGAAAAACCTTAAAGGTACACCCTGTCATTTTGGTTTGGAGAAGCGCCCTCATGTTTCTAAACATTGCTGCGTTTGTATGCATTTTGTCATGCTTGGGAATGTCATTATTTATCTATAGCCTGGAAGATAATTACACCACTGTAATTAGGACAATGTGTTTACCATTCAATCTAAAGATTAATTCTAAATCTTGTTATCAATCAGACAATTACACCACCGTTGGCTTGTTTATCAAATAATGATTTTGTTCATAAAGATTTAGCCCCGGGGGGTACTCGGATTTGGTTTGGTCGGGGGTGTGCCGCTGGAGATTCAAAACCCATACCCATTTTTAGGGTGATTTTGGAAAAATTGGTACCCATTCTTAGGGGTTTTGCTTCATTTTAGACCAAAATTTCGCAAATTATCGGGAAAATAGACCTAATTTTGGCAAATTTCCGCGAAAATAGACAAACATTTCGCGAAAATAGACCCATTTGTAAAAAGTGACCCCATTATTAGGGATTTCCAGCACAAAATCATACCCCATGTTTAGGGATTTTGTGCCCGAAAAGCTACCCATCCCTTACGAAAATACAATCACCAAAATTTGGTTGCAGCAAGGTGGTACCAGGTTGCGCAAGGTTGTCGCAAGGTTGCGCAAGGTTGTGGATGATTGCTGCAAGGTTGCGCAACCTTCTCAGAAAAACCAAACTGGTTGTGCAAGGTTGCTGCAACCAGTTCAGAAGAACCAAACTGGTTGCGCAAGGTTGCGGATGGTTGCTGCAAGGTTGTGCAACCTTCTCAGAATTACCAAACTGGTTGCGCAAGCTCCTGCAACCAGTTCAGAAGAACCAAACTGGTTGCGGATGGTTGCGCAACCTTCTCAGAATTCCCAAACTGGTTGCGCAAGCTCCTGCAACCAGTTCAGAAGAACCAAACTGGTTGCGGATGGTTGCGCAACCTTCTCAGAATTACCAAACTGGTTGCGCAACCTCCTGCAACCAGCTCAGAAGAACCAAACTGGTTGCGGATGGTTGTGCAACCTTCTCAGAAGTACCAAACTGGTTGCGCAAGCTCCCGCAACCAACTGGTTACGCAAGCTCCCGCAACCTCTTCAGAAACACCAAATTGGTTGCGCAAGGTTTCTTCTTATGTTCAAAGGTCAGGTCAAAAGGTCAAACATGTGAAATAAACATTGCTGTCATTGTAACCTTTACTAAAATTGTAGTGACTTTGATGATTAATTGTACCCATACTTTGTAATCAATTTCATAATGAAAATGAGGTATGCTAGAAAAACAAGTTGTGAATCATATTCTAATCTTTGAAGGAAACTGATGTTGCAGATAAAAATGCTGAAGAATAGTAAGTTTAAAACATATAAGCTTATTTTGGTATTGGTTCCAAATTTTGATGCATGTTTTTGGTGGTTGCTAGCTGGTTGCAAACAGGTTGCACAAGGTTGCGCAAGGTTATATTTTCCCAAATTTAACCAGTTGCTTGCGCAACCTTGCGCAACCTTGCACCACTAGCTGGTTGCGGCAGGTTGCGCAAGCTTTAGATGTTTCTGCAAGGTTGCGCAAGGTTGTAATGTTCCAAATTTAACCAGTTGCTTGCGCAACCTTGTGCAACCTTGCACCACTAGCTGTTTCTGCAAGGTTGCGCAAGGTTGTAATGTTCCAAATTTAACCAGTTGCTTGCGCAACCATGCGCAACCTTGCACCACTAGCTGGTTGCGGCAGGTTGCGCAAGCTTTAGATGTTTCTGCAAGGTTGCGCAAGGTTGTAATGTTCCAAATTTAACCAGTTGCTTGCGCAACCTTGTGCAACCTTGCACCACTAGCTGGTTCTGCAAGGTTGCGCAAGGTTGTAATGTTCCAAATTTAACCAGTTGCTTGCGCAACCTTGTGCAACCTTGCACCACTAGCTGGTTCTGCAAGGTTGCGCAAGGTTGTAATGTTCCAAATTTAACCAGTTGCTTGCGCAACCATGCGCAACCTTGCACCACTAGCTGGTTGCGGCAGGTTGCGCAAGCTTTAGATGTTTCTGCAAGGTTGCGCAAGGTTGTAATGTTCCAAATTTAACCAGTTGCTTGCGCAACCTTGTGCAACCTTGCACCACTAGCTGGTTGCGGCAGGTTGCGCAAGCTTTAGATGTTTCTGCAAGGTTGCGCAAGGTTGTAATGTTCCAAATTTAACCAGTTGCTTGCGCAACCTTGTGCTTGGTTGAGATACAAACTTAAGGTTATACCGCCAACTGACATTGCAAGGTTGCGCAAGGTTGTAATGTTCCAAATTTAACCTTGCGCAAGGTTGTAATGTTCCAAATATAACCTTGCGCAAGGTTGCGCAAGGTTGTAATGTTCCAAATTTAACCTTGCGCAAGGTTGCGCAAGGTTGTATTTTTCCACATTTAAGGTTGCGCAAGGTTATCTTGGGCAAGGTTGCGCAAGGTTGCAGAATTGGTTGCGATTTTCATAAGGGATTAGAGCGGCACACCTGTATACCGTCTTAGGCAATTCCCCCCCCCCCCCCAGGGATTTAGCCATACTTATGTTATTGTGCATTACCCAAAGCCTTGCCATTTGGAATTTCTATAGCCTATTTCAAGTAGGTAGACTATCTGATATCTGAACACCTTGATTAAAGGGGCATTGAGAGATGTATTGATATACTAAATGAGCAAATAATGTAAAGATAATCATCAACATAGCCCAAATCCAAAATGTCATACAATTCTGACATCGCCTTCATGCCAAATAATCAAATAACGGCACTTCTGGGTTGAGATTTGCCGCGAAAGGCAGCATGTAAAACGATAGCATAACTTACGAATTCAGCATCTAGTTTCGATATGATTATATCGAAACTAAGAAAATCATGAAATTTGATATGATAAACAGCGAATGTTGGTAAACTGTTTCAGATGGTAGTTAGTATATGCCTAAGTATTACTTTGATGCAAAAAAACCTGATTTCCAGGATAATTGAGGGCGCACTCCCATACATATCTCTCAATGCCCCTTTAAATAGAATTACATTATAGTCTTACATGCTACCGGTACCAGGTATTGTAAAAGTCCATTTTAGGGATTTTCCATAATGTTCAAGTTTTCAGAAATGCTCAGGATATTTTTTAGATTTTTGTCTAATTTAGGTGTTTTTTCCTATTTATTTTTCCCTATTTGTCTAATTGAGGTGTTTTTCCTATTTATGAGGTTTTAGTATTGCGAGATTGGTATTTCTTAATGTATTTCAGTGTTTTAATGCAAATTTTGAAGAAAAAAATAATAAAGAATCTGTTTTGACATATCAAATTGTAAAATATTGATTTTTCAATCCAGTTCTAACTGCAATTAGCATAATTCGGACAATGTGTTAACCACTCTATCAAAAGATTAATTCAAAATATTGTTATCAATCAGAGTGATTTTTTAAATCTTTAAGCTATTGAATTGAATTGTCAGTTGAAAGTATTAATTTCCATTTTTGTTTCAATCTTTTGCTGACTGCACTTAGTGACAAGTAAAAATCTTCATCCCGCATGCAAATTATGATATCTGGCACTTCAAAAAAAAGCAACACATGATTGGATACTGACATTATTCTACAAAAAAATGTAAAGTCTTTTAAAAATTTCAATCCTTATAGATTGATTCATATCGTTTTTGCACAAAAAAGGGGTCAAATAGTCCAATTTTCCTTGAAACGCTGTCAAATAGGGGGGGTATTTTAACCTTCTGGAACGTTCATGTGTTACACCTCTGGATACGAAGAGAAAACACAAGGATTTTAACAATACATGTATGTAATTCTCTGGCTGTGGGTTCCTATGTGATTCAAATCTGTCCTAAAAAAAATGATATTCTTTTAACATATTTAAAATTTATCAATAATTCCAAGAAGAAAAAAAGAAGAACAAAAAGCAGGAAATAAAAAAGGAGAAATGTTTGACCAACCTACCTATAAAAGACCTGAAAGGTCCATCAGAACAGGGTGTGTGTTTTGTTACCTAAGCTCATCTTCCCTATACTATATTCAAAGAGATCATTTTAACTACTTGAAATGAACATTTTGCCTTTCATAACAGCTGGAAAATAACCCACAAGATCATTTACAATGAATATATAGCTACACTAACATCAGTCTGGTTACAATTACCCTGCTAAATATAGCCTTGATTTCTCAGAAAGTTTACATTTATGAATACAAATTGCATTTACGAAAGGATTAGTCATCAGTTTTTCATTTGTAAAATGGTCAATAATGTATTTTAATGCATGGTAACCACAAAATAAAATAACAGTATTTTGAGAAATCACAAACATTATTTATTTAAATTTTGTAAGCTAAAAATAGTTAACAACATCATTTCCGATACAAGAAGTACTTTGAAGTATTTAATTATTCTAAAAAAAAAAGATTTTGGTTACCATAGGAACCTAAACTTGTGTTTTTATTAATTTTACAGTTAATTTCGCGTTTTTGGAAGTGTTTCGTTTATTATCTTGTTTGGTATTTTCTGTCTTTGGTCTTGAAATGTTACTAGTCAATTAAAACAACTGTTTTTTTACAATTTGACCAATTTTAACCACATTTCTTATACTAAATACTCAATTTTGATTTGAAAAGTGAATATGGTCTGGTCCCACACCTTCAAAAGTCAAGTGTGTGCAAAGTCCAATTTCTCTTCGATTCAGATGTTACACACAAATGTTTGATTTAGCTTCAGATACTGAACTAACACTAATGCATTCATAGCCAATACTAACACTGGAATAATGATGGGCCATTGGTTCAAGCGCTTTGTTTTGGAAGGCTTCTGAACACATTTGTAGACTTGAAATCTATAAAGTTTCTCTTCATTTAAAGTAAAACATTTCTCCCATCTGTTTCTAACAACAAAATGGGCATTTTTCACACCAAAATACTGACAAATATAAACACACTGATATTTACAAAAAGGAGTGTTTACCAGACACAAGACTGGAAAACTCTACTTTGAGGCAGAGTAGGAGGCAGAAGCAGGATACATAGGGTCTTGATGCCCCCACCCCCTACACTGCAAAAACTCTGGTGTTAAAAGTAACACCAAAGTGTTAAAAGTAACACCGAGAAAGTGCTCTGAGAGGACGACACCCACGGGTGTTGATTAACACCAGTCTTTGGTGTTAATCAATTAACACCCATCAGGGTATTAGTTATATAAAACCCTGATGGGTGTTCATTTAACACATTCTTAGTGTTCTGAGAGGACCACACCCAGAGGTGTTAATGGGTGTTAATTTAACACCTTCTTGTTGGTGTTCTGAGAGGACCACACCCAGGGATGATTAACACCAGACTCCAGTGTTGATTAATCAACACCAGAGTTTGGTGTTAGATAGGTTGAACTCCTTGTAAATAATTAAAACTTGAAAGTTTTTGTGATTTACTGTTCTTACTTGTCATTTAATTATGAAATGGGGCATGTTGCAGATCGAAACATTAGATTAAATGTATAAATATACAATCCAAAGTGTACGAAGCCAATATAACCAACCTCAGTGTGCATGTGTGGAATAATGACACTCGTGGAAGTTATTCTTACACCAGGTTTAACACCAGAAACCCAACTCCATGTGCAGTGTTACATTTTTAAAACTCAAGTTTTTGCAGTGACACCAAGTGGTGTTAATTTAACACCAAGACACTTAACACCAACTAAGTGTTGCACATTTAACACCAGAGTTTTTGCAGTGTATATGTCATGACACCCTTTGTGACCCTCCTAAATTTTGGGGTGAAGGTATTCTGCGAGTTGCGAGTTGCTAGTTGCAACTCGCACATTATCCAAACCCAAGGGGGGTGAAGGTATTTCTACTCGCAACTCGTAACTCGCAACTTGAACTCGGAAAATATAACTTGCAACTCGCACATTTCAACTCACAGCTCAAACTCGCAAAATCCAACTCCCAACTCGCACATTTCAACTCGCAACTCGAACTCGCACTCGCAACTCGCACATTATCCAAACCCTAAATTTTGCCAAGTCTTCCATAGAACACATGTATTAAATATGTCTGTGACCCCCTAGATCATCTTTTACCCCCCCCCCCCCCCCCACCTAAATGATGATGCCTCAGCTGCCACTGCTTTGAGGTACCTCTTTTTCACCTCTTTACCCCCTCCCCCCCCCCCCCCCACACCACCCCCATATGTTTTACCATATTTCCCCTTTGCATGGACGCTTATAAAAGCCGACAATTCTCTAGGTTCAACGAGATCCACCCGGTTATCCCAAATCAATTATTATTTTCTCAATTTCGTTTACGCTTCCATGTCAGGTCAATTCCCATATCGTAATAAGATAGAACAAATTTAATAGATTTATCTCTGACATGCACTTAAAGCAAATTACTTGCTGTGGATAATATTATCATGTAAAACAGCTCATTTGCTCTTGCAAGCCTCTAAATCAGGCTTTCTCAACTAGATTTACTGATGCGCCACACTTTAGTGACCAACTTGTTGAAGCTCCGAAGCCCCGGCAGTGGTCCAGGAACGCCCCCTGAAGCTCCTGGGTTTTGGGTTTTATAACTGACTTCAATCGCCTCTCGTTGGTCATATTTTTTTAGAATTTACAATTGAAGTTATTTTTCAGAGGAAAACGGGGCTCGGTGTGGTGGAAGGGCAAGTTTTTTTCTCTCGGACGGTCAGTGGTTGATTTTAGTAGGCCTACAAAATCTTGCTATATCATGATATGATTTATTTTAAATTTTATTTAATTTTAATTTTTATTTGTTAAACATTTTTTTAACCACTCTCGAAACATTTTTTTTAACCACTCTCGCGAATGCCTGCTCTTAATCTTCCAGATGTGACTAGATTTAGTTGTTTTTTCTGTACCATATGGCTAAGAGTAATTTTGTAATGACTTTCATTCTTTAATTGGTTTTTACTTCTCTTTTTGATTGTCTCACATTAATTGTTCTTATCGTTATCAGGCTAGCATGATACAAAAATCAAATCCCACAAATTTGTATTTATCACTTTACAAAAAACCACTTGTTCTATGGACAATAAGACCTCTCAGGTATGGTCAGTCAGTTGGGCGTTTGTTATTCTTCATTGTTGTCTTTTCAAAATGTTCAAAATGTTGACAATTTTATAAAAGATTCCAAATTACTTATTAGTGTTAGGCTATATTAAAAAAATATTTTGTCTCAAAGCTCTTCAGTTTTTCAAAACCTAATGCGGAATGCGGGTTTTTTAAACTTTTAAGTTTTTTAAGTTTTTGGGGTTTTTTTTAAATATAAAATATTGAAATCCTTGTAAAAGTGACTTGTTTTATTTAGAATGATGTGATCAATGAGAAGGAAAAAAAATTGAAAAATAAATAAATAAATAAAAAGTTTTAAGATTTTTGTTTTCTAATGCGCATCAATAAACTAATGCGCGCGGGAGCTTTGAGACAAATGATTTTTTTTAATTTAGCCTTATATTCCTTACACTCCATATCATCTCTCGTCTCATTACTCACCAAATCACTATTAGCCATGAGCATCCTTTATAATATTATATGTCCAAACAATATTGACAATATGTTTGAGTGGCTACATTTATTTCCCACACAAGGTTGTCCACTAAATCAAGTAAATTAACGAGTTTAATACAAGCAACAGTTAAATTGATGAAAATGAATCTTTAGAGCACAGGTCAAACATACAGACTTTTCAAATACTGTAATGTGTTTTTGTTGCACAAAGTTGTCTCATAAAGATTGTTGCACAAAGTTGTCTCATAAAGATTTATCTTTATGCCTTTAAAAGCATGTGGAAGAAGTTTAAGAATCTAGAAATCTTACACTTTTGTCACGTAAGCTCTGAACACTATGTCATATTTTGTGAGTTGTTAACTTCGATGTATCATATCTGTTCACAAAATTTACAAAACGACTTTTGTATTATGGTCTTATCCATTCAATTATCTTTTAAATATTTCATTATTTGATTGTTTTTAGGTTATTTATGAGTGATAAGCATCCTGTTATTACTTCTCTAAGCACTGTATATTCAAACAACAATGCCACCTATCAGTGTCATTTTAACAATTATTTTGTAATTTCCAAGTCCACTGACCAAACAGCTTTATTTTTCTTGCACACCATCGTATCATCCCCCGTCCCATCATTATTCATCAACGCACGATTGGCCATGCACATCCTAATCAATTTATTTGACATATTATGTGTCCCAACAATATTAATGTCAGAATGGCTGCAGGTTTGTTTCCCTATAAAAGGTTGTCCACTATATCAAGTAAATTACTGAGTGTAATATAAGAAAAAAATTATAGATCAGTTAAATTGATGAACATACTCAGATCACTAATAATGCATGTTTCTCTTTTAGTGTGTTTAAAGCGGAGGTCAAACATATGAAGGATATTTTGAATACTGTATTGTGGATTCATCATGGTCATGTGGAGATAATATCATGATTGAGAAATGTTTACTTAAAGGAGGTGTCCCGCAAGCACAACATTGTACATTATATGTTAGAAAGATAATTATCGAGCCCAAATTGCATAGTAATATATAGAAGAAAAAAACATCTTACTTATGACAAAACGAAAAAACTGCCATTTCTTAACACAGCAATTTCATTCACCCGGGAGGTCGGGTAATCGACGCTCGGCTTTTGAATCTCACACTTGACTTTAAACCTCAAAGGTATTTTGACGCACCACTTTTCATTTCACAGGGTCCTCAAAAGGTGGATCTTACGAGCCGCCATTTAAACCAGCCACCAAAATTGAACAAGTGCCTTTTCACGCACGCCCCTTTTGCTAAAATTGATTGTTCGTGTTGGTAAATCCAATCAACAAAATACACCCACGCACGATTTTTACAATAGCGAGTAAGGTCCAGGGAGCCACTTGATAGGATATGCTATTGAATACATAATTATTACAATCCCGCAATCAATCTTCTATTGTAATAGATCAGACGCTGTTGTCTGTTTTGGTTGAGTGCGCTCTTACCGGGGACTTCTCACGCAAAGTTAAACGTCAATCACTGAGTTTCTTTTGTGTTCATTCATGCCCGTGAATTCAAGTCGTTGGTGAGACGCGTGTAATTAGTTGATGTGTGATAAATATATTTGTGTTAATTAAAGATGAAACGGGTCCGATGTAATTATCTTTGTTTTGAATACTAAATAAATATGCAGCTCGAATCTTTAATAATATCTAATTTAGTTGAATGAGATTAAACAAGACCATCTTCTTCTAAGAAATAGGTTACAATAGCTGAAGGGAGTGAGCCTACCGAATACGGGGGTCACAGAGATTTATAAATCATATTTAAAATACACGTGGACATTTTGAAAGATTTTCGTTCGCCATTACGAAAGAGACTACCCTGATGGTTCCCGTTTCTTTCGATGACGACAAAATAAATTTATTGATAAAAATTCGCAACAATCAAAAGTCCTGGTGTTGATGACGTCGTGTTTATTGGTGCTCAAACATGTTGCATCGACACCAGGACTTTCGATTGCCAACATGTAATGAACAATGTTGCGCTTGTGGGGCACCTCCTTTAATTCTTGGGGGTAGCTAGGAGGTTAAAAAACATTCTTTTCATAATTTAAGGCATAAAAGCTTCAAGCATTTCATTGAATTTTGGCATGTTCATTTTAGAACTGAACATCATGTTCTATCACGTTTAGGGAACCTTTTTGGTTCTTTAGAGAACCGTTCAGGGTTCCCATGGGAGAACAAATTGAAATACATTTTGTCTTGGTTAAAATAGGCTAAAATAAAAACTAAGACACAACAATGAAAAGCGAAATCAGAAATCAATAAAAGTTGGGCATCCAATCACAACTTCATATATGCTCATTTCATTCTAAAAGAATTTCAACTCCATCTTGAGGGCAAATATTTTATTTCCATAATTATATTTTTTGCCAAGCATACATCCGTCAGGAGTTATTTTTTGTATTTCTTTATTTTCTTTATTTATCTTTTTTATTTATTTATTATACATTTTTAGAATCTGTGTTAGGTATATCCACTCAAGCAGATGCTTGCTAAATGGTAAACATGCACAGGTATATGTTCAAGAAGATGATTGTCCTTAAAGCAGTGTAACTTACATATAAAACATACAACACAACCAGATACTTGAAATCCATATCCATACAGGGTGTCCCAGAATTATTTATACTGGGAAATGTGCATTTATTTAGCTATGAATACCATTGTTATTGGTCAAAGTACTTATTATTCTAACATGAACATATATTTAGCTGTCTTATGAATTTTGAATTTTAAGAATTTGACGTTTCTGACAGAAAATAAATAGTAAATTCCATTTTTGACCAAAAATTCCTCTTTTGAACTATCAAATCAAATCATGTTTGGCAAAAAGCTCTAACTCAATGATATGTAGGTTATTTTCTGCGTCCTCTTTTAATTTCCCCTTCAAAATTAATATAAACTGTTGGTGACGCTTTATGAAGTAATATATGAGTGGTGTGAGGAAATTGTTCCACTTTTACATCATACTTTCTTAAGCGGCAGTTTTGAGGTTTGACTTGAGTTTTATCAATTAAAATACTCTAGCAAAAAACAGGATTTCACAGATTTTCAGTAATGTCATAGTATATCACAATGGATAAAGATATTTTTGATGCAATTAACAGAATAAGTAGAAAACATGTTCATCATCGTATTGAAGGCATTAGACTTGGACTGCAATGTTGTTTTGGAATTTTTATTATTTTTTCAAACATGGTATAAATCATTCTTGTGGGACACCCTGTACCAATCTTTATTAAATTTGCCAGGCTAGACAAAACAAGTTTAGCTGAAATACGCCTGTAACTTAAAACTACCATGGCTTTTATGTGTATTTACAGGATAGCTTACTCAAATCCTTTTCTTTCAGTCCTATTTGGAGGGTCATGATTTCCTAGCCCTTCCAATAAAATGAATGCTATTGATATGGCCCAGTTTAGGGGCCACGGATAGGATAGGAGGACGTAGGGTATATTGGCCAAAGGGCACTGAAATCAGGGCTCAAAATACATGGGGCGAAGGGCGATTGGCCCCCATCTTTTCAAAATAGCCCCCTGAGAAAATTTTGGCCTATGGTAAAATGTACTAAAGGGGCGATTTTTTGCAGATTTTGCTCAAAATAGCCCCTATAGCCCAAAAAGTATTTTAACCCCTCGCACTGATATGGCCAGGATCCAAAGCATTACATGACAAACGTCTGCCAAAAAGTTCAGGCCTCCTTCTGCCCACTCCGAGAGTAAATGAAGAAACTATCCTATGTTTGCAGTACATCTATGTAACTATCCCTATAGAACATACTTACTTTTCAAAGGATGCAAATATTATTATCCACTTAAATAGAATAATATGCATTTATATATAATTTATTTAAATTTAAGGCTTAATTTTCACCAGACAATACAACAAGGACAAATTGTGTCACAAGTTGGGTAGTCAACTAAGGGATGACATGGGTGGGGGGCATAATGCACTTGCATATAGTACCTGCCCCTCTCCCACACCTTTAAGATCATCTCAATATTTTTCAATTCCACTTATATAAACTCATAAACAATAATTCCAATGCATTTTCTTCATTAAATACAACAAAACAGAAATACTATATTCCAAGTGGCGTAACCAAGATGGACCCCCTCTTCTCCGCCACTGCCCTCTCCTCACCACCACCAAGGGGTGTCAATCCGTCTTGATTTTTTTTGGGGGGGGGGGGACATGATGATATCGGCGTGGGTCCAGGAGTCTGCTAAGGGCCCCGGTGGTGCCCAGGGGCAAAGCCTGGGAGGGGGGAGGGTATGGGGAAGTGCCCACTTGGAGCTATAAGATTTTCTGGCGTTTTGAAGGTTCTGAATAGGCTCTCCTGGGAAACACCTTGAAAAAGAACCGTTAGGGGTTGAAGTTGAAATTTGTCGATCATCAGATATTAATAATGTGGCATCAAGATACGTAAAAAGACGGAGCATGAGTTTTGTGGCATGGGGTCCAGAAGCCAATTCGGTCCCCTGGTGGGTGTCTACTAGGGCAACCCTGGAAGCTCTTGGCATTTACACAATTTTAAATGCAGAAATGGAGCCAGATTCAATGTTTGATCATGGTTTGATTGACTCATCATAGACGTTGAAAGATTAATTGGGAAAATTAATGGGGTCTATGTATAACAAGCTAGTATTAGGGGAGAGCGAGGAGTGTTTTCGCCCCATTTTCATTTGAAATGGCCTAGAGACATCAATTTTAAAGATTGAAAGGACATATTGAATGAAAGATTGATATATTGGCTACATACAACCACAATATCAGTACCATAGGCCTTACTGAAAAGGGATGAGTAAATCCCCATGGGTGAACATGCCCCATCATGAAAGGGCTAATGTGCCCCTTAGCACAATCAGTTCATTGACCCAATTGCCATGCGATGCGTGTCCCACATACAATGACAGGTTTATAACTGCATCAAATCCATAACCAATCCCATACCCACCTACTGATAATTTACATTAAAATCTTCTTTATGAATATCTTTAGAAAACAATCAATATCAAAAATGGAAGAAAATCCACTTTTGTGATGTAAAACTAGTTTTAGATGATAATTTGACAAACATTATACACACATCTGCCATGTTTACCATGGGAAGCTCGCAGTAAACAGCTGAATATATTGCGTGTTTATCAAATTCAACAAGTGGTCGCAATGATGAGAATCACATAGTGGGCGAACCTGCCCCTATGGTGTATACTCCCCGCTCTCCCCTACACTTTTTATTCAAAAAAACATCAGAGATCAGACAGCAGTGAACCAGCTCTTCCAGTGGCATAAATTTATTTGTTTGTTTGTTTGTTTAAACAGTCAGTCCATACGGACATGCGGACATCGGGTAGGGGATGGTTGACTAGTGGTGGCACCAGCGTACAAATCTTAGGGGGAAAAACGGGGGCAAGAGAAAAAGTTTGGGGTGAAAACTGTGTGAAAGCTTTGTGGTTGCGCATTTTCTTATAACATTTGGATGGATGATTGCATAGGCCACCCCCATGGTCAAATCTCAGTGGCAGGGAGTAGCCCGGGGGCAGGCCCGTAAGCAGGATTTGTTTAGGGGGGGGGGCATATTTTTTGGAAAAGGTACATCAATTTTTTTAGAGGGGGGAGACATCTTTTAGTCCAAAACGGCCCGAAAAAATGCTTTACACAATGGAAAAGGGGGGCGTTTTGGAAAATAGGGGTGGGGGCGTTTTCACAAAAAAGGTACATTAGTACAACAAAAAAGGTACATTGGTACAAAAAAGGTAGGGGAAGGTGGGGTAATGGCGGACACATTTTGTCAGAGAGGTATAACACACATGTAATACGTCATATAACAATAAAAATCATGTAAACACAAAGCACTGTGAAGGTTCTACCTTTAATCAAGTTTTTATCAACTCATCATTTTGAAATTCGAAGCTACGACGCAATAAACAAAATGGCGGCGTCCGGCATTACCCCGCGCCTTGGGGGCAATGGCGGACGACGCCATTTTGTACCCAAAAATCTTATATAATGTATTTCTTTATCAAGCATTATACACGTTAATGTGTCCACAACTATCTTTAAAAGTATTCAATATACATTATAATAAAAATAAACTAAATCTCTGGCCTACGTTGCATAAGTATATTATAATCGTTTTAAGCCATAGGCACCAAAAAGTCAAAGATTCACTTACCTGATTTTTGCGATTGTTGAGGAAAATAAAGCAGATGAGCCCATCGGTCTGCCGCTGCGCAAGCTTAGTGCAGTAATACGTAACAGCGTACGATAGTTAAATAGTGCCCTCTATCGCCACTTATCAGTTGTAGCAGTGTCCGTGATTACCCCGCGTCCGCCATTACCCCACCTTCCCCTACATTGGTACAAAAAAAGAAGATTTTTTTCAGATTTTGGGTGGGGGGGGGGGGGCGGTGTGCCTCCGCACCCCCTGGTTACGGGCCTGCCCGGGGGCATAGCTTGGTTTTTCAGATTGGGGGTGGCAAGAAATAAAAGTTAACTGATACAGTATTAAAAAATGTTCGCAAAAAAGATTGGATTTTAAACTAATTTTGCTATGATTGAGGTATATTTTGCTTCTCAAAACTGAAATTAATATTTTGTGCACATGCGCACGTAGCGCATAAAAAGAAAATCCATCTTTGTATGAACGTCATAATTTCAATAATTCCATGATTCTCCTTTGGAAACCTGGGGGGGGGGGGGGGGGTACCATTTGATATAGAGCCCCCCCCCCCCCCCCCCCCCCCACCCCATGATTGATGCCCATGTCACCACCACATCCCCTCCCAGGAGCGAATGTAGTACAGGAAACCCATACGTTGGTGTGAAGTTTGTTTGTTTTTATAGGATGGGGACAGATAGTGAAACATGCAAAATACCCTATGATGAATAATACCAACATAACAGTTGACAAATTACACTAAAGTATGACATGTTGTACAGAGCTATGGTACATCCCATGCACTAATAAAAGTTTGACTCACATAGCTAAGTATAGTGCCATTATAGCAACATCATCGCCGGCCGAAGTCGATCATCCACTTTTTTATGAGCTGTAAGCTTACTTACCATGCTTATTGGTGTATCATCATGGCAAATGGCAAAACCCCCTAAAAAGTGCCTTATTGAATTAATTACGACCATATAATACGACCAGTATAATAGGCCTACCTTATATTACGCGATGTATACGTTTGGTTTGTATTTTGTAAAGTCTTTGGTTCAAGGTTGGTTCAAGGTA
Source organism: Ophiura sarsii (assembly GCA_035610835.1). Lineage (NCBI taxonomy): Eukaryota > Metazoa > Echinodermata > Ophiuroidea > Amphilepidida > Ophiuridae > Ophiura > Ophiura sarsii. Next base: position 19,486,962 of record CM069441.1, read on the forward strand.
AGAGTGTTGCAGTAGTTGTATCGGATTACTCACCCTCACCCAACGTTGTGATGGAAAAACCGACACTCATATTCAGCCCGTCTCTTCGCAGGGGTCATGTCACCCGAAAAAAATAGCCTGCAAAGTTAGGCATGAATATTACTTGCATTGTAGTTTGCAATTGCCATGATCAGATGATCATAATAAAAAGTTAGGCATTTGAATAAAACTAAATCAAGTTTTTATTATGAGTGCATAGTAGGCTAGGTATTTCAGCCATTTGCATGTACAATTAAAAGCATGATAAGTTAGTTTTTTCAGCAAAGGCCTATAATTATAGTTCATACCCAGCCAAATTTAGCCAAATTGTGTGCATAGTTAGGCATTTTCATCAGGCTCATTTATACATAAAGGCCTACGTCGAAAAGCAATGGATGTAAATGTTACCGCATTGAACCAAGCCAATTTGAAATTTTAGTATCAATTCCTGCCAAATTCCCGAGTAGATACAGAGTAATGCAATGCATTACAGTCAAATATCAAGAGTGCCGACTGCAGAATAATGCATTTCTATCAACACTATGATCCGGCAGAGTTAGGCATTTTAACGACGCCAGTCAAACCATTGCAAAGTTCAGCGTTTGCATCGACACCAGAACCAATCATTTGATGTCAGCAAGTAGTTGATTTAATAACTTGGTATCAGCACGTCAAACCATTTAGTATTATAAAGGCATATTAAATTCATCATAATTTAAGAAGATTTTTTTCCCAATCCAAAACCGCTGGAGTTGGCTAACCAGATCCATTGTAAATGCTATTTTCTAAAAAAAAAGTCATCGTTAACCGGGCGATGACTGTTAAAAATACTTCAAAATGGTGCACTCCCGCCCGTTTTATTGGAACGATGAAATCACGTGACCATCGTCGGTCTGTATTAGGTGACAGACATCGGCGTGACATCGAATAAGTCTCCCCCTTTAGTTTGAATTCGCCAATTACGAAACGTCTATTTGCATCAAACACCAAACCATTCACTATAAATAAAGTTAGGTATTTGCATCAAACACCAGTCGAAATTAACCATTCACTGTAAAATTAGGCATTTACATTGCTAGGGGTCAACCCATTCACTATCAAGTTAGGCGATCGCCACAAATCAAACCATTCACTATCAAGTTAGGCAAGTTCAACCGTTAATTATAAAAGTTAGGCATTTGTATCACCACAAATCAAACTGTATAAAGTTAGGCATTTCATAGGCGTGTGCAGGATGGTGTTGACAGAGGGGTCTAACTATTCAGATTGCCGCCTCCTGGACATTTTGAGCGCGGTTGCAATATTTCCAACAGTGCCCGGACCCGAAGCTAGTTGCCGTCTCATGACAAATTTGAGGGAGGGGGGGGGGGGGGTTGTGGCATATTTTTTTCCTCTGGGGACCCCGGGGGCGAATTTATTAACCGTACACACTTTTGGCCAAACACTGTATAAATGTATTGCTGTACAATGTACATGTGCTATGCGCTTTACTCCGTCAAGGTATCAAATGTTGTTTACGGTAACGAATGCATTTGTATCGCCACAAATCAAACCATTCACTATCAATGTTAGGCATTTGTATCACCACAAGCATGACCAAGTCAAACCGTTAATTATACAAGTTAGGCATTTGTATCACCACAAATCAAACTGTACATTATAAAGTTAGGCATTTGTATCACCACAAATCAAACCATTCCATTTTATACGACGGTTATTAGACATTTGTATCACCACTAGTCAAACCAATCACATAAAAAATACACAGGACATTTTTTCCAAAATCTTTATAGATGATTGTAAGAAGTGCTTGGACTGTTTCAGGTAAAATCTGTAGATACGAGCGAAATAGATGGCAATCACTCGAACATCTACTTGCAAAATGACACTTTTGCTTTTGCTTGCTCGTCCCGAACATCTACATACAAACAATTGCTCAAATAGTGGATGTTACAATCTATAAGTGCGGATAGGTTTGCGCTTGAACTTGTTGAATAGGCAGCACCCTAGTTGATGCGATCTGATTCGGATGATTCACCAGTGACAGCGAAATTACAGCGATTTGTTCAATCTTGAAAAGGCGCTATATAAATCCAGATTATTATTATTTATTATTATGAATATTGTTTAAACAAGGCTACATTTTAAGCAATTGCTTGAGCTTTTATTCGTCTGAGCAATTGCGATTGTTGCTACATCATAATCACTTGTTTTCAATCCCGGTTATCAGTCCCTTGGCTAATTGCGTCACTTCTCTTCTTTTATCATTGGCTTTAATCTTTCGTAGACATAAAGCCTTAATTCAGATCAAACTCGCATAAAATACAGTACTTGATCAAGTTCAACTTTCAAACCACAAATCCATCTTCCTCCAGTGTATATCTCCTTGCTCGAGGTATCCTCCCAAAATCCTTCAACAGGAGGCAAATACACGTCACGTGACCGAACCGCGGTCTCTAACACCGGAGCGACGAGCATGTCATCACCAATCAGAAACTGTGTATCTATAGTGAGGGAGTCAGGATCTTCTGGCGCAATCCACCATAGAGGACGGATTAACGGCTTGCCCTCAGTAAGGGTGTCTGCCTTAGCAAGAGATATCATCTTTGGTGTGATGATGCTTTCATGGAACGTCACCCACCTGTGAGCAATGTCTATAACCTCACTGTCATATTGCCATGGTGAAATGGAGAATTGCATCGATGGGAAGAAAGAAGCGAGCTCGAGCCAACGGATGTAAAGCTCTCGTTCTGGTTTATCTTGCGTAGTGTGGAAGCCATCTGTATAATACAGATTGCCTCCAATGGTATCAGGCAGAATGTATGGGTAACCAAGGACGCTTAACGTGAGAGCTGTGGTGAGAACGCTCTTCAGGCCCATATCCCAACCCCATGTAGAACGTCTATCCATCATACGGATGAATATGGGAAGATTTTGATTCTCATATACTGCCTGCACTTCTATTTGGGGACCCAAACGCGAGGCCATTTCGGCATATCTAGTCGTGTACTCGCACGGATTAGTAATAAGTTCATATGTGTCAAAATCTTTCGCCAGATAGATTGCCTCACCAGCATCAAACCTGAAAGAATCGATGGCATATTTTGTTCGCAGCTTTTCTAGTCGAGCAATGAACCATTCCACTGCGTCAGGGTTAGTGACATCCAGCATGGCTCCAACCCCGTTTCGCCAAGTGATCAACCCTGGTAGTGTCTCGCCTTTTTTCATCACCCAATAGCCCATTTCACTTCCAGCCCTGAAGGCAATGGAATCAATATTTGCAAATGGGGTTACCCACAATGTCACACGGAACCCTTTATTGTGAAGAATCTGCATCATTCCGACGGGATCCGGAAACCTTTCAGGGTCAAATTGAAAATCTCCATACATTGTTTGATAACCATCATTAATTTCTAATTGACTTTTACTGAAATCATTCTGCAAGATTTCATTAGCGTAGTTCATAACGACGCTTTCGTTGATGTATGTTCTGTACCGAGGCCATGTGGACCAGACGGGCGATCTCATCATGCGCTCATCGGGTATTCCAATAGGTCTTTGAACATATCGTTGTGTCATGTACCTATGTACCTCATAGACATTCCGTCCAATGCACACTGTGTAGTCCATCTGAGGCGGGACGTCCTGCGGATTAGGATAGAAGGACTCCTCAAAGGTGCTCTGGAAACAAACTTGGCCATCGTCATTATTATTAAGACTTACATGGAGAGGTGTGCTGCGACTGACACGGATGGCCACGCCACTAGACGTCAGCCAATATCGCTCTTGAACATTCCCATAATGATTTTGGTCAACCCCAATACGACCTGACACATACATGGCCATACTCTGGTTCCATTTTTCGATTGGCCAGTATTGGTTACTCATCTCTGCACTGCCATACCAATGTGAATCCCCTAACTCGTAACAGTCCTGTAGTGGCACGTCAGAATATCTCACTGGCTGCCAGTTCACGCGGGCACATGATATCCCATTAACCTCTTCTTCATAGTTCACGACAATTGTTGCATAATCTGGCCATTGTAGACAAGTACTTCGACCAGGGGCTTGACATTCTTCAATCGGGGATTCACTGGGAACACCTAGCGTTCCCTGAAGGACTACCAGTCCATTATGATGAAAACGTATAGATCCTAAATCAGTAATGTCAACGAAATTTACTCTCGATGGACCGTCGTCTGCTTGGAAATACGTCACGGAAAAGTATATTGCGACGATGAGTCCTACTAAGATGCACGTTGCCGACAACGAGTTGATCAGAAATGGCTTGGTCTCCATAGTAGGCCTTTATGTTGGGTTTTGCGTAAGATCAATTAAGTAGTCAGTTAAACTGGCATTGGTAAGACCCAAGATCTATAGCATGAACATCGAAGTATGCCTAAGGTAGCATCGGTATCATTGTTGCGCAAAATGTCATTGCCCTGGCTGTGACGGAAAGATAACTTCCTATTAATCCATAGATAATAGTTACAACAATTCCTATATCTTTGGTGGTGTGTTATCTGATAGATTAGAGCGAGACAGAACAATCAATGACTAACCATACACCACATAGCAATACTATTCCATGGATCGAGGCTCAAAACAATGCTAGAACGTATGTTAAAATTTTGTTCTTGACAGACCAATACATTTCCGGTCGTTAATGATCTTGGGTGATGGTACAGGTTCTACAAAATAAAACAGGTTATCTGCCCCATCATGGCTGTCTGGTGAAATAGCCAATGTATATTAAGTTCTGTGGTGTCTGTTCTTGAGTGGGATTAGAGCCTCGAAACAAGTAATCATCCAAATAATGCACATTCAATTACCTATGGAATGTCATAATTTGTTGACTTTACAGGTGTGAAATAAGAATATACGAGGGGTATCAAAAGTTCTTGACATCACCAAGAAGTAAAGGAGCCAGAAACTTTTTTGTTGTTATGTGACCCTTTAGACATCTTTAAAACGTCACTGTGCAAAGTCACACATTTCTCCCACTTTTTATTACCTGTCCACAGACCGCCATTGTAGAGATCCTCAGATTGACCGCCATTGATATATCCACAGATTGCCTCAGATTGCGTTATTCCCAAAACAGCAAAGTTTAAAGTGCTGACAGAAAGGGGTCAAATGTCATGTAGGGTCATTAGAGGTCAATATGTGTATACTCCATGTTACCCATAAGGTTATTGTCACCAAGCTGGTTTGTAATGACCTTTGACCCCTTTCTGTCAAAACTTTAAACTATTTATTGCTGTTTTGGTGAATAACGCAATCTGAGACAATCTGAGGATCAATCAATGGCGGTCAATCTGAGGATCTCTACAATGGCGGTCTGTGGACAGGTAATAAAAAGTGGGAGAAATGTGTGACTTCGCACAGTGACTTTTTAAAGATGTCTGAAGGGTCACATATCAAAAAAAAGTTTCTGGCTCCTTCACTTCTTGGTGATGTCAAGAACTTTTTGATACCCCCTCGTATATGAGTTCGGCCTCAGTTCGGCCTAACTGTGGCCATGAAAGAAAAGTTTCATCTCCGAAAAAGCTCGTTGACAAGCATTATTAACAGGAGTATGTTTTTGTTCCAGTCCATTTGTGCCGTAATGGACCGGGACACGCGGTGTCGGTATGGATCCTCTGGACATACTAAACAACAGGGATGTGGTCTCCATAGTAAATAATAACTATACTTTATTTGTTTTAACCCCTTTAATTAAAGTATTTTCATCTGTTCATCCAGTGACGTATAGCCAGGATTTGAACCAGGATTTGAATTATGTGGTCACCACGGACCTTACCAACTTTCCCCGATACAGCCTGTTGAAGGCCATAGATGGGGGATTCATCATCACTCATCCTTCGGCTGCATGCAGAGCAGGCGACCACACGGTTTCCTCCTTTACACCGCGGTCTTTAGCAAAGAGTGACTATCTGTCGTTCTTGGATCATATGCCTTCATTGTCCCCTTAGTAGCGTTGTAGGTCAAATATGATGTGCATGGACGACCAGGTTCGACCATGGGAAGGTAAGTATAGGTGGCATACATTTTAGTAGGATCTTCATCAGGGAGATGGAAAATATGTCCAAGGAATCTCAGCTGGCGGCTCTTACACGATGAATAAGACGCTCGGTCTTGGTCATGTCATAAATGGCGGTGTTTGGGACATGATCCGTGCGTTGATCTTAAGCATTATCCTGTAGCAAGAGGTAGCGATTTGCACTCCATGGAGGCATTAGTCGCGATAACGACGTGGTTTCTGTTTGTCACTCTGATGACGATACGCCGCTGTTTGTGTTGTATATTCTACAACTTTGTCCAAGAATGGACTTTTATTACTGTTTATCCAATTGGCAAAGACAAGTCCCTGTTACTGCACAATGAGTACCGGAATGAGTATTACAAAAAAGAGTTTGGTACTTCGTACAATTCTCTGTAACTGCCTTATAGTTAGTTGCCTGATGAAGTACATTGGTAAGGGACGTGACGCAGCACTTGCCAAAAAGGAAGTCTTATATATAATTTATTTATTTTATATAGGCCTACTCTGTCCTAAAAGATGTGTCATGAGGACCTATGTCACTGGAGAAAATCTTAAAATTATATCAATTTCATGATAACTTTATAAGATGTTGAGTAATGTTACGCACTTGACTTTTATACAGCAACATTGGGCATTTGTTGGCAACGTTGCTCATTTTTGTCATTTTAGGGCAGCTTTAGGTATGACATGGGTCATGATGTGCAAAGACGTAATTCACTGATCCCATGGTCTCAGGATGTAATGGGTCTGATGGAGAGATACGGTTATACAGGTGTTCAAGATGGTACCCATTCCAATGAACCGATGTATTCATTTATGGGCTTATATATATTATTCAGGTGGCGGAATATCGATCTGATTGTCATATTCCACGTGCGTCTCTCCTTCATTTCCAAGGGAATTCTATGAGTGATTTTTTACTTTACTCCACTCGTATAGTTTCTGCATATCTAAGCATACTATGCACAGTATTTTTATCATGTTTATTTTGCCTGGTTATGCTACAAGTATTTTGTTTCCCTTGGTATTATATGAGTTGTAATGTTTGCCTTTTTTCTTTATCTAATTCTTTATAAAATAATCAGTTCATTTCTCTCATATTTTATATCGGTGATTTTAATTAACTCTGTTTTTCCAAAGAAAAAGTGTAAACTGTTTTTTAAATGAAAAACAAAAACACTTGTTTATTTTACATACGGTTGTAAAAAAATTGGGGTGAGATAATTATGACAATCAAAGCAAACGAGCAATGTACCATGAGTTGTCATCATTAATACATATACATCACTGCCCTTGATTTATTATATAACTGCGCAGTCATTGATAAAAAGACATCCCCAAATTCCGAATCAGAACACTTATCAATGCGAACTTTGAACCGTACTATATAAATGGTTTGATTGTCATATCATAAAGTCAACTAATAAACCAACTGTTTCTATTCTTGAAATAGTTCGATAGGCAGCGTTATATCTAACTGTTATGTCAAATGTTGCGATGGAGAACAAAACAGTGTGGGGTTTTCTGGTATTGGCCGCGTTAGGCGTAGCTATTGCTGTATTTGTATCAGTGACTGTTGTATTCACTCGCAAAGGTGAACCTAGTCCCGCCTTCAAGGTAGACACCGCTTCAGGGAACTTATCATTGCTTAATTTCCAAAAAGATATAGTTCTTCAAGGTGTTCTTGGGGCTGGTCTTTCTAGTGACGGTTCAGAAAAATGTGAAGGATCAAGTGACAGATGGGACGTTTGTCTGCACTGGCCAAACATAGCTACTGTTAAATTGACAGAAGAGAATACCAATAAAATCAGATGTACCCATGTGGAATGGGTAGCAGAGCATAGGGCTGAACATGATGAAGCGTTGGCACCATTGCAAGACTGCTACGATCTTCAAGGTTCCAATTGGTATGGAAGCGCTGAAATGTTCTTTCAGCACTGGCCCATTGATGAGTGGAATGAGACCATGACCATGTATGTGTCAGGCGATATGTATGCTAACTATCAGGACTATGGTTCGGTTCTTGAACGGTACTGGTTGTCTTCCAAAGGTGTTGCCATACGGGTAAGCCATGACACGCCTCTTCATGTCAGTCTAAATAATAACGGAGACAAGCAAGTTTGTTTCCGCAGTACATACACCGATAGTTATTACCCTAATTCTCAGGATGGTCCACCGCCTCAAATGAACTACACCATATGTACAGGACCAGATGTCCGCCAGATTCACGATTACATGAGCGAGCGCTACGTTGAAGCGCCTAATGGATTTCCAGATCAGCGGATGGTGAAATCACCAATTTGGTCCACTTGGGCGCGGTACAAGATCTACATCAATGAAAGTAGTATATTGGATTATGCAGATGAGATATTAGCGAATGGCTTCAGTAACAGTCAACTGGAGATCGATGACGGTTACCAGATAGATCGGTATGGGGACTTTGATTTTGATCTGGAAAAGTTTCCAGATGCGTCTGGAATGGTTGATAAGTTACACGATAAAGGTTTCCGTGTAACAATGTGGGTCCATCCATTTGCTAACGTCAATTCCAATGCGTATCAGGAAGGCAAAGATCTTGGATATTTTGTCAAAAGAAAAGGAGAAGACACACCTGGACTTGTTATTTGGTGGAATGGTTTGGCGGGAATGCTTGATGTCACAAATCCCGATGCGGTCGATTGGTTCGTGGATCGCCTTGAGACAGTTCGTCAAGACATTGGCATTGACTCTTATAAATTCGACGCGGGGGAAACTAATTACTTGGTTACAAATTTTGATACGTTTCAACCTATAACAAATCCATGTGAATATACGACGCTTCACTCCGAAATGGCAGCCCGCCTAGGAACGCAAATCGAGGTTCGCGCAGCTTTCGAGAACCAAAAATTACCAATTTTCGTGCGAATGATGGACAAAGATTCCAGATGGGGATGGGACAATGGGTTAAAAACGCTGATAACAACCACATTGACTTTTAGTATACTTGGCTACCCTTATATTCTCCCTGATATGATCGGTGGCAATGTCTATGAGGATGGCTTCCACGCGCGGGATAAAGCAGAACGCGAGTTGTACATTCGTTGGCTAGAGCTCACCGCTTTCTTGCCTTCCATGCAGTTCTCTATATCTCCTTGGCAATACGATCAAGAAGTTATCGACATTGCCAAGAAATGGGTGGCATTCCACGAGGAAACCATCACTCCAAAACTGATATCACTTGCTGAAGACGAAACTACGAAGAAAGGATACCCTCTCATACGACCTTTGTGGTGGATAGCACCAAATGACGAAGAGGCGCAGATGATTGATTCACAATTCCTTGTTGGTGACGATATGATGGTTGCTCCCATTGTAGAAAATGCCACTAGATCTCGAGATGTGTATTTTCCCAAGACTGAGTTACAAGGAAGATGGGCAGACCAGTTGCATGGGGACATCATTCCTGCCGATGGCAGATGGATTCGCGATATTCAGGTTCCTCTAGATGAAGTTCTGTATTACCATTTCCAAAAACTGTATGATTAGCTGCGCCTGTGACAGACCACATGGAGCCTAAACATGCTAAATAAGACTCGGCATTTCCTTGCTCTCTACCATAAGCTTTAATTGATTTCTCTTTACATATCTTGCTATACCACACAGGATCAAACTGAATTTGTAGTTACCAAACTGTTAAATCATTTTGAGCCTGAAATGAATATTCTACCAAGTTCTTGAACGGCAAGTACAAAATGTGTGGTTTTCTTTCAAATCACAATTACTTATCGGCGTATATTTCAAAAATTCAAATTGAAGTTGTATTTTACGGTGTGTTACGTAATATTTCCTCTCATATTTCTCATTCCAGTAACAGGGTGTCTCAAAAAAACCGTGCACGCGTTTACCCAACTGATTAACCATGAACTTCTAGAATTTAGTGTAACAATTGTATACATATTGATAGACTAAACGCTTAGCTTTCATATGCCGTTTATTTAATCTAATTTGGTTTGTCAATCCTGAGATATGATCAATTATCTAAAGCTACCTAAAATCGACGTTGTGCCACATTTACAGAAAGTATGCTTTATAAAACCCTCGTCCTTCTAAGGGAGGGTGGTCGCCGATTGCGCTAAAACGCAAAGAATCCGATAGTGGGGGGGGGGGGGGGGGGGGCGTGGTTGCCACCTTACAATTTTTTTAAATCGCCATCTTGAAAAATATTTTATTGTATGGTCCTGAATATTATAGCATGGGCATGTTTTACACAAAACGTGCTCGAAAAATGGTCCATGTAAGTTGTCATAATGCCTATACATACTACATCCGGAGAATGGGGCGGGGCACAATAGGGCTTGGTGCCCGGGGGCACAAAGGGCGTTTTTTAGGGATTGTTTTGGTCAGATGTTGCCCCCCCCCCACCCCCACCCTTAAAATTGTTACATTCCAAAGTTTGAGTTGCATAACTCCAATGGTTCTATTTTTAGAAGCACAAGGGCGCGATACATTTGCCCATTGAGTAGTACACAGACTGGTTGGTGGTTAACCACAATTGGCAGAAATTCACCACATTTTAGCCTAAAATATCTAAATGGAACATTTCTGGCCCCTAAGATTTTACAGACATAATGAGAAAAATATGAGGATGCTTCTGATATCAAAATATCTGGATGTGAAAAAGAAATCATAGCGCCAAAAAAGTGATCTGAACTTACACCTTTAATCTTATGTAATCATTATTCAGGGGATTGGTGAGTAGTGAGAGGAGTCACTGATCATAGATAGACACATATTATAGCTTAATATTCTCTCACAATATATGTTGTTAAAACCCTGGTATTTATTTGGCAATCAATTTCACAGTAATTGTACATTTTACAATGCTGGTAATAAAATAATATATACCTTGAGAATGTACGGGGAAAATGATACATTGGAAAGTATAACAAATAGGGTACATCTATGGACAGTTCTTTGGCGTGAATCATCTCCAAGTAGACACTAAAATGCATGCAGTAAATATGTATCATCTTTTTAACTGAAATTGACCCTACACATGATTGGTTTTATATTAAATGCATTGGCATGTCTGCTAGAAGATGATGATAACCATCAGTACACAAGCCCTATTTACAAGCCACTGTTATATCTTAGTCATATAATTATATGATTATATAATTAAATCATTCATAAAATAAATTCATATATCACACAAACAAAAAGAAAGTATAAAGTAAACTCCTCAAAAAAAGGTCTGATTTTCTTTTCAATCACCAATTTTTCAGATATTTTGGTATATAATAATGTTGTGTTTCATATCAATGAAAAGTGGATGTGTTCCTTTTTCCAACGATACCAGATTCGTAAAATTGTAGCAATCACTTGTTTCAGTGTAGTCACCTGGGTCTAAATGTAAGGAAGTCTCATTCAAAATATGCCAAATTCACCACTATATCATGCTCAATAGAACAACTTGTTCAATGAAGTGTTACATTAACAACTAACAGTGTAGAGTGATGCTCTTATTGACCTTTGACTACAAAATTACAAAAAAAGTGATGACTTTTGCACATTCAGATTTCGATCTCCCCATATTCTCAAGCAAGTGGCTTTGCACTAAAAAGCAAGTGCTTGCTACAAATGTGGTATCATTGTAAAGATGAACGCATCAGATTTCTATTTTATTTATGTGCAATACACTATGAACATCAACAACATATACAAAAGATAAGCGTTTGACAAATTTCCAAACTTTTTTGAGGGGTTTATATATATATACGCTTGGGTGATAATATAATGATATGGAATATACAAATAGTAGTTTCGAGGATATGTTATTAATATCAAAGAGAAAAATAGCTAAAAGTGTACAGTTCTATACTTGAATTGATGTGTATCATTATTACTTACTTTATGTAGATTTGAGCATGGTAATAGTAATAGTTTTTACTAGTGCTAAGTTTAAAACAACATGGTTGATAAATCAAGTATTCACTGTTGTTTATGCCGGTATTTGACCTCTGGAAAACAGTAGGCCTACTACCCTCCACATTAAACAGTCAATATTATTATACTATATAATATAGTTAATGTCAGATGTCAAGTAAATTAATCAAGCAAATAAAAAATTGTGTGAACATTGGCGATAATATTTAATATAAACTGCTCAAAAAAAGTTTGGAATATTTTTTCTAGCACAAGATTTTCAAATATCACAGGATATTTTCATTAAGTGTTATATATCTATGTAAAGCTGATGTGTTAATCTTTACAATAACACCAAATTTGAAGCAATCCCTTGCTCCAGTACTCAGCTACTTGCTTGAGAACATGGGGAGGTCACAATCTGAATGTATCAAAATCAACACTATTTTGTGCTCAAAAGAACATCTTTGTCGTCCGTTCAATGAAGTGTTACATTGACTACTACAGTGTAGTGTGATGATCTATTTATGTTTAAGCCCAAAATAATGTTGATTTTGGCACTTTCAGATTGCGACCTTCCCATGTTCTCAAGCAAGTGGCTGAGCACTGGAACAAGAGATTGCTTCAAATTGGATATCATTGTAAAGATGAACACATCAGCTTTACATAGATATATATAACACTTAATGAACATATCCCGCGATATTTGAAAATCTTGTGCTAGAAAAAATATTCCAATTTTTTTTTTGTTGAGCAAGGGCACCCTTGATACACACATGTGCCAAAACTTAGTATTTATAAATATGCAGCAATGAATATACTCACATGAGTCTACCCCAAGTGACATCACCCAGGGTGACCTCACCCAGGGTAGACTATCATGAGCCTAGCAGCGCTATTCATAATGTTGTGTGTGCTGATCATAATAGTTCATATACATTGATTTATTCCGTTAAAGAGGGATTCAAATCATGTCCTGGACAGTTCACGCTTTACTTGTAACTCGTCTAATGGTTGAGAGACATGCTTTGAAATGCAGCAATCCAGTGATCGATTCCCACTAGGAACACTTTTTCAACTGATTTATTTCCTTTTGTAAAAGTTAGGGGTAGAAATATATTCTAAGTCCAAAAAGTGTGTAGTTCCTAACTAGTCACCTAGGGTTAGGTCACCCTGGGTGAGGTCACCCTGGGTGATGTCACTCAGGGTAGAATGTCATATGACTGAGTATATATCCATTGCTTCTTATATTTATAAATATGTATAGTTTTTATACAATATTTCAAACAAAATTAAAAAAAGCTAAGGTTTTACAAAAACCATGCACTATTACAACTAGTACTTCTTATCTGTAAATTCCTTCGCAAAAGTGACACCTCACAATTATCAGATGTTTAAACACTTTTTGTGGCATAGTAAATCTGAACTAAAGACCCAAAGTTGTCTTTGTTATAAAGTTCAAATTCTAACGCTCTTTTCTTTTCTTTCTTTCTAAACATCCTTTTATTCATATGAATGAATTTTGTTGAGAACCCAAAAACATGAAAGTCCCATTTGCAAAGTACAAAACTGAAATATTTGATATGAAGGAAACAAAAATCCCCATCAATGACATTTACTAAAGTACCTTGCCAAAGTCTCAATTATTATTTAATATAATCAATGCTTCATGGCTAATATATCTACCAGACTTTAGAGGAAGGGACAATGAAGTGAGAGTCAACGCTTGATCTATGATCGTTTTCCATGATCGTTTCGGCAATACAATTTACAAAAGCGTGATTCGGATTTGTGTGCAGGTCACGCGTCAATGGGACCGGGGGTGGGGGTGGGGTGCATGATGTATAAGAATAGTTGACAATAAATTTGATATTATATTTGTATAGCTCATGTCACGCCTGTTGCGAAATTCAAATGGTTTGGTCAATTTCCTGACTTTTTAATAAAAACAAGATGAACCTATGGTTAGGGTTAGGGTTAGGGTTAGGGTTAGTTCTCCTCAGTCACTACGGACACATCGTTAATTCTTCAAACTAGATACACTAACTAACCTAATTCACGTTTTATTTGTGAAAAAAATTAGCGGAATTTTTGTATGTTTAGAATTTGTTTGTGAATATTTCTGGCTCTATATCTCAGAAATTCAACTATCAAATGACCTGATTGTTTTTGGAAAAGAGAGCCAGGCCAACATTCTACCGTATTTACTTTGACTGATTCATTTCGATAGTTGCATTCTCCTGTTATTTTCAATTATACCGTGTTTACTTTGGCTGATCCCTTTCGATAGTTGCACTCTCCTGTTATTTTCAATGAGATCCAACTTGTTTTGATCCATAGCGAATACAGAGAATCATTATTTTGCCCAGAGTGAGCATCAGCCGTTATGAGGACGCTCATTGGCTAAGTGGTGGAATAAAATCATGGGTCATTAATCACAACAGCTACCTGCGAAACGATCATAGGACCATGGATCTGCGGCGAGTACTTTGAGAATCGATATACTTGACTGTCCCTTCCCCTATAGTCTGTGAATATACCACTGATTGATCGTTTCCTCTACACGCAGGTGAAAAGTCTTAACAATTGATTGCTCAAAACCCGAGTTACTCCATATAATAACTATATATACTATACTATAACACTAAAGAATATAACTCCATACAAAAATAGGACATACAATATACATAGTAAAGTGGATGTACAATATATTATGTGGCTGCAAGTATAGGAATTATAGAACAAGCTAATGAGAATTTAGGTTTTACCTGTGAGTAAGATATTCATGAAATCACAATATTAAACCTATTAAAAATCTAACATAATTCAACAGGTGTTATAATCAGTTGAATGGTGATGAGCTTTAATCCATTCATGAATATCTTACTCATAGATCACACCAGAATTAAAACACCGAAACAATATTAAAAATACATGAATAATATGATATAATAAGTTGGAATTCTTTCGGTAACAATCCAAGAACGAGGTAATAACAACACAATAATTTAGTTATTTTACTGATAGCCTCAAACAGTTTCAGACTGGCAACTCATTCCCACTCATATAGGATTATACACTCTGTGTCAGCTCAAATTTGGAGTGATGTCACATAATGTGTAATCTAGTGATATGCGCAACATTTTCTTCATCACAGACAACATTCGTCTTTGATCATGCAGAGGCATAATGTTGGAGGCATACAGAATCATTTTGAGATTAAACAAAACCAGGGCCCTATATTGCATTAACTCTTCTTAAGCCTTGTTACGAATAATATTTAAGAATTCTTCCTAAGTTTAGCTTTAAGAAGACATGCCAAGTTCTAACATTTGACTTAGAGTCTATATCAAAAATTCTTAAACAATAAGAGTTGAAACTTAAGACAGCTAACTCTTTTATGCAATAGGACCCAGGTTACACATTATGAAGTATATGATATGGAGACCACAATGACAGGAACAAGAGAAAGTGTTCACACTTTCCACACGGCTATTGGTTTTAATACCAAATATAATACAATTTTTTAGTGACCTTTCCAAACTTTCAAGGTCTATCTAAAGGATTACTGACCCAATACTAGGTATGTTTGTACTTATGTCAATGCATTTCTCATGGAGATTCCAAATACGGTAATGAAAATTCAATAACTTTGAAGTTTTTGAAACATTTTTTGAAATTTTGGAACGTCGTCTGCAGCCGCCTGCCGCATGGAAAGTGTAAAGTATGAGAACATTGTTGTGTGGCTCGCATGCATGATATGCTGCTATTGGATATGAGTCAAGTGGTGGCTTGGAAAGTTCATTGAAGTGCTGCATTGTGTAAACCCAAAGGCATGGCTTAGGGAACCGTGCCAGTCTGAAGAAAGTGTTAGTTAGTTTTACTATTATTATGTGAAACATGCGAGTGGATATTACTCCAAATGACATTATTAACAACATTCCAAATGTCAAAACCTTGCATCTCCATCTGGCCATTCAGCATGTACATGCATAAAGTAATGCATACTATGTATAAACCATTGGGCAGTCTTCTCTAAATATGTTCAAGGGCCAAAATCACATCTATTCAAACCTCTGTAAGTACTCTTGCCCTGAATACATATACAGCAACACTTCCTATGCATAACTGTTGGGCAGTTTGACTTTATACATGCAACGATATCTGTTCTCATCACTGGCTTCTTGTAGTGACAACGGCCAAATGTAGAGAGCGATTTAGAGATCAGCTGACTATTACGGTTATATATATTTCACAATTCCCTTCATTTTTAGTCTTTTAAAAAAAAGATTCACTAAAATTAATTTACAATCCACTGATCTCTAGACCACCATCATTGCCAGGTAGTCACTACAAATGTATATAAAAAGTGATACAAATGTGTAAATTAAGTTGCGCCTGATGAAACAGTATGTGTAAGTACAATTATTTCAGTTTAAATTATTAACAAAAAAACATTCCTGATAAATGTATCTAGTTACACACAGATAACTCGATATATAACAAGGCAGTGTTGTATTTATCATGTTACCCCTCATTTCTGGTGAATTTATATCAAGTTTCACACAAATAACTCGATATATAACATGGCAGTGTTCTATTTACCATGATACCCCTGCATATTATTCCATCTTTCATCGCTATTGCATAGCATCTTTAATAATACTGTGTTTTATGTCATATAAACCCAACCATGACAAATTTGAATGCATTTGTTTATTTATTTATGAAAATATCACAAAAATGGAACTAAACAGCAAAAAATGACTGATTGTCTAGAATTCTTATTTAACCAATCAAATAATTTCTGTTTAATTTTTCTAACCAAAATAAAGGAAACTACGGCCCGAAATTTCTGTTGTTTGAAATATGGGGCAGAGGTAAAACGTTGTGAAAGATCCTCATACAAATAATTTTTAAGGTCAACAGGAAAAAAGGTAGTTGTATGTATGTCTTACTGCACCAGTATGCATCACCTATCTAGCACCTGTAAATGGTATTTAGCTAACTTTTCTAAATATATACACAAGAGTTGCATCAATACATCACTTGAAGTTGGGAGGTGACATAAGTGTGTACATAAAATATCACATCATAAGGAAAAATAAATACAAAGTTTTGTTTCCTGTAGGTAGCCTGCAAACCTAAACATGAAATGCCTTTTATCATTATTATCATTAATTTAATTTTGGAGTTTTAGTATTTAGCATAAGTCTGCTTCAAGTTGTATTTATGTTGTTAGTGAAATCAACTGCAACAATAACCAATTCAGACCATTAGAGATCAATTGAATCATTTCTTTGTATAGATTGCATAATATTGATCTTGGTAAAAAACCAATCAGGCATTTTTGGTCTAAAAATGGCATTTGAGAATTTTTTCGTATTTTTTCTCCCCAGAATTTTGACAAGAAAAAACACCTTTTTTTCTTGGCCGTATATCATACACAATATGATGGCATTTGTACACTCTTGATTGAAGATAAATGCCCATCTTGGCATACTGTGACAAGATTACACACTGATGTTACTTCCTAACTTACGATGACATGGAGTAGAGTATGCATTGCTGCAACCCAGTTTACATTGAACACATAGAATAGTGGATTACAAACAATTCTAATCCTCTAATTATCCTCTTCCTATCTGTTAATTACAAAATAAACATGAAATGGCTAGATTAGTCTTCAGATAGCAGTGGTTATCGATCACCCAAAGATCGATCATCAGCTTGGTGTAAAAAAATATAATGATGAATTTCATTCGATTGTAAATTAATAATTCATTCCATTCCAACGAAAAATATAAATTAAATTATTGACTTAGCTTGCTGTTTCAAAGCTTTAGTATCTATTTTGAAATTGCACATGTACATATACATTGTACATACTAATGTTATTACCTAAGTAAACTATAGCTTTATTTAGTAGCTGTGATCAAAACTTCGTTCTGAGTGAAATCATAACGGTAATTACAGGAGCATAACTCATAACCCACAATTCTCTGCTGCACTTAAAGCTATACATAATTTGTGTCAGCTCAAGTTGGGAGGTGACGTCTTAACACATCAGGATATTGTGTGCATAATTCAAGTATTATGGCATTTGTATCGGCAGTATCAAAGAATATATCTGCTGCTGTGGCACTACATGTAGTGCAGAAAGCACACATTACTAGATTATGCGCTGATGTCACATCCCAACTTGGGCCGACACAGAGTATAGCTATTTGGATCCAGAACAATCAAAGTCCTAGGTTCATGTGGTATTACTACTCACAAAATCTATAGGATATGTGCTACGTTATTACAACGTAGTGAAATACTGGTTATTACAACCATCAGTGAAATAAATCCAACGTGTCATCCTCCTGGAATAAGACCTGCAACTTCCATAATTTTGAGCACATAGTATACTTGATAAATGATACAGGTGTGACCATACGTCACACCCAACCAATACCATTTGGAACTGTACTTCTTTAGTGACAAATGAATGAAAAGGATTCATTATATTGTTATGTTGTTCCAATTGATAATTCTTTGTAATGATCAATTAAAAAAAATATGAATGCATATAAAAATTGAACATCTGCTGACTGCAGTTATCAACCCTTCAACATAGTACATTAAACCAAGCCATGTGACATAACATATTCTGAGATTTAGTCATTAGATGTCAGTGTCATTTGACAATAGTTTGATGCTGGCAGTGATTTGTAGTGAGGATTGACAAACAGAAAGATGTAACTCAAAAAGGACATTCAGAGAAAGGGTTTTAATATTTTGCATTCCATTGAGTTGTGTGTAAAATTGAACTTGGTTTTGAATCCAATGCGGGAGTACTGGTAAGTCTTTTTGGTCCTTAAAATCTTTGGGGGGTAAAGGATTTCATTAGTACCAATATCTCAAAATTATCGCAAAGTCAGCTATGTGTTTCTTTTTTCCATCTTCTATAGATGGCTTTTAAGGGTGCTGAGGCATATGTTTCAAAAACATAAAAAAATAAATCCAAGAAATGACGACTATAATAGGATTATTATAAAAAACAATATTTTTGTTTCAATCTACATATTGTACAAATATTTAAATTGGTAAAATGTGGACATGTCCAATTCACCAAGTTTTTGCCTTGAAAAATGAAAGGTCAACGTCTTACTTCATGATATAGTTTTACTTATTACAAACTTAATTCATGACATATTGATATTAATTAATCTTTCCCTCGCGGTGGTCAAGTGTTGGCTCAATTTGTAGAGCGTCTAGAGTCTAGAGTTGGAGAGGTTCCAGGTTAAAATCCTGGTCTGATATTATTTTTCATTTCTCGACCATCACAAGGGGGAAATTAATTAATTTCATCACTTCCACGTCTCAAACTAAGTAACTTTGATGTTCATGATATAGTTTTAGTTATTACACTCAAAGGATTTTTTTTGTTATACAAAACATAGGCAACCAAATTGCAACATGATGTGCATAGTGCATGATGGCACTCTTGCCTCAAAATCTTGATTTCCTTGATAATACCATGATGATGCATTTATATATCCCTTTACACGATCATCTTTCCTGGAGGCCCTATATTGATTCATATGCAACGACCATATCACTCTCTTGTACTTAAATACTTGATCTATAAAACTTAGGAGCCATTTTGAAAGTCATGATTGTGGGTGAATCAAGAGATAACAGAATAAATGTTGCATTAATTATTAATACACCGTTCAAATTAAGTGGTAGTCCCAGTGTCCTAATGGCCAAAACCGTTGTCGGGAAACCTAATTCAATGCAGGTTATCCATCGGGAAACCTAATTCAATGCAGGTTATCCTTCAGAAAACCTACTTCAATGCACGTTATCCGTTGGAAAACCTTATTCAATGCAGGGTATCTGTTGGCCAATGTTCTACTGTATTTGAAGGATTCCTCTGATTCCTCATCCAAAATCCATGAGACAAACAAAACCAGATTTTATTATCTGCCAGACAACCTGATTTGTTTCCATAATTTGAAATGTGTACGTCATTAGCATTCAACTTTTATTTCATCATACATTTCATAGTATCTACTCAATTTGTATGAATTCAGTGTCAAAACCCGGAAAGAGATCTGTGATAAAGTGCACTTTAGGTCTTAGCCATGCAATCATTGTGCGGTATAATAGAGTGCTTCATAATAACTATATGAGGGCCCTTTATTCTGTCAAAGATTTAATGAAAGGTTGGGACCGTAAGCACACTTTTTCCCAGATCTATCTTATATATTGTATAATTATATGCTTTATACCAGCTATAGATTTATAGTATAGCATCTGGCAATAAATATTTTAGTTTAACACTTTCCACGCGGCTAGTAGTTTTACCATTATACAAAACATATTTTTAAGAAACCTTTCAAGGTCTATCCAAAGGATTTACTGAACCAATGCTAGGCATGTTTGTACTTATTTCAATGCATTTCACATGGTGATTCCAAATATGTTCATGAAATTTAACAATTTTGACATTTTTGAAACATTTTGTGAATTTTTTTAATATCGTCTGCAGACGCCTGCGGCACGGAAAGTGTTAAGGTGAATGGTAAATGTCAACACTTTTTCTATGTAAATGTCTGTTATATTTCTGTTCTAACCTACCAACTGACACCAAGGAGATTGTTTGATTTACACAAGGTTGAAATAAAATCCAAGTATTACCATAATATATTACAGTCTAACATTCCAAATACAAAAATAGTCATTCTATCAAGTACATCCATATGGAAGGGATAGGGAATATGCACAAAAGCACAAAAAAAACCACACTCATTGCCCCCCAAAAACACTTTTATCATCCCACAGCATTTTTTTCTCCAGAAGTTGTCTAAATTAAAAAAATAATGCCCATTTACCAAAAATCAACAAACTACATAACTGTGGAAGCGATTATTCTAGACCTGTTTAGTTTGAATTTAGTTTTTAAATGAAAAATGATGGTTTTGACAATTACATAGGAAATGTGTAAACATCGAATAGCTCAACATAGCTGTGCATTTTAGTTTATTTTTAACGCATGGCATATTTTTAAACACTTTTTGTTCCCAAATCAGGCAGCACATTTAGTGCAAATTCCCTATCTCCAACCTATGGTCTACTTTGCTTCCTTGAGACAATGACATCATGAGATCACTGTCTCGAAAAAGTAAAAATAACCTATAATATAATTATTTCACTTGTAACACCAGTGAGCACCACTACAATAATACAAGGTACCTGTAATTACATTCTACATGTATACTTAATATATATAAAAATGACTATCACTAAGATTTAAGGTTGCATACATATTTGTTCAGCTTTGTAACATTATTGCTTTATCATAGGATGGATACTACGTTGTACAATGGGAAAACAGCATTGGGGATGGGTAACTTCCAGTGCACACCCATACATTACATACATTCACATTTCAATTACTTGGTTACTATAAAAGCCCTATACTTTACTGAACTACCTTTGTAGTGAAAATGAGATATCTATATTTGTTTTCACTCAAGTTTTGAAGTAACAGCACTACATCAGTTCATTTCCAAATTATATTACACCATCATATCACACGCAGATGTTCGAGGCCATACCAAAATTTACCAAAGTTAATCAAATTGAATATTGGAATTAGCAAAAAAATGCTGCCTATATAGTTGGAATATGCACTGATGGATGTTCCATTCCATTCCCGTCCTCACAAACTGAGTAGAAATGGAGTTTATTAATACAAATATTGGTCTATGAAGTGTCAGTCCACACATGGAAGCACCAACATTTGCGATACACTTTAAAAGCCAATATTTTTGCGTACATAGATTTTGGCACTTCACAACTTTTGAGAAATTTTCGCAAGTTTTTTCAAATTCCAGTTGAGCATGTTGCTCCGACCAGGCTACAAGGATTTTTAGTACAAGTACATGTATGTGATGAAAGTATCACAAAAAGATCAAAGATAGAGCGAGGCAAAAGAACCACTCAAAAAGATAAAAGTGAAGTTCTTTGCTGATATAGGTAAGATATAATAACAAAAGTATTGATCTTATGCCCCACAGGCTGATGTAACTCTAATAACATAATGTATTTTTGCAATTGTAATTGATATTCAAGGTTTCATAGATATGTGAAATGCAAGAAACGAAACAGACACTGAAATTTCAGCTTTTACAGTATGTAACTTCATTAACCCTAACCCTAGAACATGGCAGTGGGGATGGAACGAAGAACAGGGGAGGGGGTTAAATAAAAAATGGGAAAAATTATGTCCGCCGGCCCCGGGAATTGAACCCGGGTCGGCCGCGTGACAGGCGAGATATACTACCACTCAGCCACGGGGGGAGGGCTTCACAGGCTAAAAAATCGGAGACCATATATACCCGTAGTTTAGTGCTACAGGAGATAGAACTTGTGCGCGCACAAGCCAAGTGGTGCTGGCTGTGAGGTGGCTGTGAGGTGACTGTGAGACGTAGTAGCGTTAGGGTTAACCTACACTAAAGGATATCCAAATATAGGAATGCTATATGGACTATGGAAGCACATGCAAACTACAGTACTAATTCTGTTTGCAAAGTTAGCTAAAGGGGCCCTATCTATAAGTAATTGTACACATGTGTTGTAACAAGATTATGCAGAAACAAACCATGTCACGATTATCTGGCCTCGCTTGTTATGGAACTAGACCTGGAAAGAAAACATGATAGCAATATAACAATCCATGTGGTGTCTGATATAACTATGTTATATAGACTGATCCAATAACTATGGTATTGGTGTTATGTATTGTATGTGGTACTGTCCCAGTGATAAGGTTATCCATGCAGTTCACTGTACATGTACAAAGTGTATGTGGTACACTTCAGAATTTGGTAAATCTTTTACAGAGTTGTTTATTCCGTGAGATTGATCAAATTTTAAAGTGATTAACAGTGTGAAGTGGGTTACTTTGAGGGGACAACTAACAAAAATATCTGCTGCACCAGTACAATACTTGCTTTTTGAGTATAGTTATAGGTCAATAAATGTGTTGTTTCATAAGAAATTAACCAAATCAATGTACAAGCGCTGATGTTGAAGTGTGAATAATGGCAAGACCCCACGGGAGTGCGATTGTGAACATATCAACATTTGCGTAAGTGCATTGATTTTCTATTTTTTCCAGAAACAAAACATATGCATGTATTGACCTAACTCATACACAACACTACAAAACAAAACTCACAATTTAAGCATAATTTTAATCTATGTAAAATCGAATAAAAACATGTTAACAAGTTTGCTTACACCCGCAGTAAAAATCGGCGAACCCGCAATTCCTGAACAACAAATCAAAACAGCGTGCGGTGTCACATTGAAGGGCGCACACGCTTAGTGCATTAGACACTTTCAATGCACTCCGCGTATTTTAGTTTCTTGCTTTCTGATTGGTTCGACACTACTAAGAGTGTATGAATTTCTAATTATAACCAAGGAAAACATCTTCTCCCTGTCCTGTCACAGACCATAAGGGGATGACATAACAGGGGAAATAACAGGGGAATGACGTAACAGTATAGTTTTGAATTCCACATTCATAATTAGACATTCGATGAGTAATTTTAACCTGTTAACCCACTCTTGATACCAACTTGATTTCAAACCACAATATAAAAATACACACTTTTGTTCATTCAACTCGGTGAAGGTTTGGATCACACACTAACAAGAGTAAAACATTAATATATTTCATAATCATAGAGTTCATACAAAGGTTAATATAGTTCATTTTGGCAAGCATTTGCAATGCAAGCAAAGAGAAAGCACAGTAAGCTACATAGATGCCGTAGCACAAAATGGTAATACACTGTACATTGATACCCAAAAGTATCAACATGTTTGAAAATATCAAGATGTTAATAAACAGCCACTAACTCCACCAAAAAAATAAAATAGAACTCCTAAACAGGCACCACTGACCCATTGCTACTTTATGCCTATATACTGTGCATCACCTCAAGTTGGGAGGGGGGTTGATATTTGCATCATAATACTGAGTGTGTAACTCTAATGCAATGGTGTTTGGACATGTGTGATCACAGAAGAGTGTCCACCTTGGCTAGGATGCAGCGCCTCACTAGATTTAGCACTAACAACACCTCCCAACTTAAGGTGCGTTCATACTCCCGTCGTTGCGCATCGGCCGACGTCGATGGACATCGGCGCGCGAGTTGAAACAATGTAAACTTTTATCCATCGACGTCGGTCGATGCGCAACGACGGGACTATGAACGCACCTTTAGTGATACAGAGCGTGTTGAGAAGTGTACCATACCATTTTTAAAACAATGTTTTTCTATGTAAAAATGAAAAATGGTTGACTTACCCCAATACCCAAAATATAAGATTCATTATTTCTTTGCTTTCAGCACCCAATAAATAAAGCAATATATGGAGGCTCTTTTCAGAGCAAATCTCTTACATTTACATTTACATCACAACAAGGTGTAGGGCAAGAAATTCAAGAAATAGTGAACATTAGGTCTCAGCCATACATGTACATCAAATTTTTGACCAAATAAAACACATTCATGTAATATCAAACAGACCATTGGAATGATAAAAAGATAATTAAAAAATTAACAATATTTTGATGGATGTATTAGGTAGTGACAGACTAACAGATGTTCAAATTGTTTTAATATTTTTATGTTTATGCCATAATTAACATCACATACAGCATGTTTTATGGAAAAAAGCATTCTTTCAACTGCTTATATCCTTCATTTCAAAGGATAAAAGGCGGTGAAATAGCAGGGAAATGTTCACCGGTATAAGCTGGCAAATCCCAAAACAGTGTTATGGATGCATTTTGTAATAAACTTTTGGGCAATAATGTAATTATCAAAATTGCTATATTTACCTTGACAACATTTTCTTTAATTGATCTTATTTATCAGAAGAAATACTTGCTAACAGGAAGTTATATACCTACGTACTGTTTTTTAATAAAGGTATAATTATCAAATGAGTAAAACATGATTTTTCCTTTATGCTTGGTACTTTGCAATTCATCTACCCTTATTATTCAGGGAGTTGCTTTTGCAATAAAATAACATCTGGCCACTTGAACATCTGCCACTATGGGATACATCCAAAGAAGATTTTAAGGTCTTCCCACAATGCATTGCGCGAACGCCGGCCAACTAGCTTTTTCACACGATGCATTTGACGAGCTCTTAATTTTAGAAATAAGATAAAGGAACACTGATAACTAATTTATTCATTGATGTAAACTAGAACCTAAAAGCTCCAACGATGAATGCGCTATGAAGCCATGATTGTGTGCATATATATGTCTATGAGAAAAAAATTGGAGTCCAGAATTAGGGCATTTTGTAAAAAAACCCGCAATGCATTGTGGTAGCGTCTTAAAAATCTTCTTTGGGATACATCCAGATAGATATTATAAATCTGAGTATGTCACATAGGTATCTATCTTCCCTACAGATACAAACAAGTCTTTAGAAAGTAAACACATTTTGTTATAGTCTGTGTCAGCTCAAGTTGGGTAGTGATATCAGTGCATAATAATAATAATAATAATAATAATAATAATAAGCGCCTTACGATGTAAACAGCCAGCCTCTAGTAATAGGCGTAGCACTTTTGCACTATAGCCGACCGTTCTTCTTTGATCACGCAGATGGAAATACTGTCACTCTGTGAATATGTAACCCCACTGGCCGACGCATCAAAGTGACATGCGGGATATCATGATCACTTCACAATAAAATGCCTTCAACTCACCTTCCAACTTGAGATGACACAAAGTATAGCAAGAGTCAATGGTATTGAAACAATCCATTTCACGAGAGATCATTATTTTCAAATTTCTGGAAATTCATGTAATGCACTGACGTCAATCAGTTTTCAATGATTTACCCAGCTGTAAGTGTGAGCGACAGTATTTGTTTTTGATAGCATGGCACATAGGCCAGTGCAAAAAATTCATGTTCCAAAATAAGCTGTTATCAAGGGAAAATGCTTTGACATCACTGTGCAATATTATATTTTCATTGTACAATGTTTTTATAATATTGGGAAGAAACCCTTACTCGGCTCTTTAAAAATACATACATACATATATTGTGTATGTAGCCAGTTTACATAGTTTATATACATGAAGATGCAGAATGAAGTTTGATATTGTACTGTCATAATAATGAAAAATAGATTATATCTTTACAGTGTCGTAGCTCAAGCAAAACTTGGATTCTCTTAGTGAAGTAGCAATGATGCCAACATGAAAGCTATTTAACATTGCAAAGAAATCTATTTTCCATACCATAGATTTCGAGGGCTCAGAAACAAAAGGCCTTTCTCTATTTTGACCATTTTGAGAAAAAGCCTATTGAAGATTTTTAAACACATTGGGGAAATAGATATGAGGCCTTGTGATACTGGCTATAACTTTGAAAGGGGTTATGTTATGGAGATAGGCTGTGTGTTACGGGAAAGAGAATTTCTTTCTGAACATTTTGATATCAAAATCTCATTTTTGTAAAAATGGAGATGAGGCCTTTTGTTTATGAGCCCTCGACTTCTAAGTGCAGATCTTGAAAGGGCTATTTTACTGCCAACAATTCTCAGACTTACCATGTTAGTATTTTAATACTTAAAAGTACTTCTATGGACATTAGGAAAAGTGTTGAATCCCACTGTTAAAACCTGCTCATTTTTCAATCTTAATTATAGACTATACTCTGTTTTTACCATACTCAATGCAGTCACATCAGTGCATTTTGTATTGATGGCAGCTATGTGGTACAAATCCCAACAATAGTACAACAATGGCTGTATCTAACACTGATGTTGCTGCATGAGAAAACCCTATCATCCAGAAGTTACTTTCTTAAAATAAGCAACCTCTTCTAAACGTACATCAACATCTATCCACTGTACACTCGTTTCATTGATAATAAGCTGATGGTCTGTTAACACATTAATCCATACCCCTAATGGAAGGTACACACTACGAGATGCGGTGGTCTTCCCTGGTTCCATTGGATCCAAGATGGGTGCTACTAGTAGATCATCACCGATCATGAATTGATGGTCAATATTCTGAGCTACTTCGTCCTGCGGAGTCTTCCACCATAGCGGTCTGATGATAGGTGTGCCGGATTTGAGCACCGATTGACCAAGGTTTGCCACCTTGGGAGCGATGACCGTTCGATGGAAGTCGATCCACGTCATTGCAATTCGGACAGCTTCTTCATCATACTTCCACAACGGGACTGGAATCTTCATGGCAGGTAGGAAAGCTGCGATCTCTAACCATCGGATGAAGAGTTCTCTGTCGGGTAGCTGCTGTGAATTCATAGCATAGTTCATATCTAACATAACAAAAGGATAGCCTACAATACTCAATGTCAGCACAGTAGGTATGATCGTTTTCATACCATTTCCGTAATCCCAAACGGGCTCCTTTGGAATGGTCTGCACCACAGCAGGCACTCCTTGGGATTGAAACACGGATCTCATTACTGTAGGGTTACCCATGCTGTATGCTAGATTTGCATAATTTGTTGTGTAATCACATGGATTCGAAAGAAGATTATCGGTTTTATAATCAATTGGTAGATATTTTGCCTCGCCGTAATCAAACGTGAAGTAATCTATACCAGTCTTTTGCTGGAAAGCTGCGAGCCTATTAGACAACCACTCTGTGGCATTTGGGTTAGAGATATCTATTAATGTAGCGATACCTCTGTTCCACTTAGATAAACCAGGAGCTTGACCCCTAGCCTCTCTCACCCAATAATCACTTCTAACGCCTTCCTGAAAGCTTTCAGAATCTACATTTGAAAAAGGGTTTACACTGACTGCTATGCTGAATCCGTATGCATGTATGCGACTCACCATATCCGAGGGGGTTGGAAATCTTATTGGATCAAAATCAAGATCACCCTCTTTGGTAGAATACCCGCACTGAATTTCAAGGGTACCATTTTTAAACCCGCTTTTGTTCATCAATTTAGCCATTTCTAGCACTGCTGTCTGATTTAAGGAGTCTGTGTTATCGCAAGAAGGGGTTGACCATGTAGGATACATTAAGATGGATTCATCGGGAAGCTCAGAGGGTTTGTCAAAATATTTCTGGGACATATTTGTGTGGATTGTTTTAAGGTCAGATGCGAAGCACATGGTATACTGCAGAATAGGTTCACTATTGTTTACATTTGGGTATGGCGAGTCATCATTGGCTGCTTCTAAACATAGAGCATTAGGATATTCGCTCACATATTGGTTTACACTGACGTACAACGGCGTGTCTTTGTCAACATGTATGGCCACGCCTTGTGATGAAATCCAATAGCGTTCTGCTACAGGTCCAAACATGTACACTTCATTCCCTGTAAGATATGGAGTTAGCGACCAGTTGCCTTTTTCTAATGGCCACATCTGGTCTGGTACTTCTGCACCACCGTACCAGTGTGCATTAGTTAAACTATAGCAGTCTCTATGATATAGATTATTTCTATAGGATTCCCATGATATCTTGTAACAATCCGTATGCTCCTCTGTATCAATTGCCCAATCAATACGTAGTTTAGCCTGGTCCTTCCACTCTACACACAATGTGTTCTTATTAGTCGGGGCACAGGTAGACGGCAGTATATTTGGAATGTGAAGTCCTATCCAGCCTTTAGTGGTCTTATCATCGTGGTGCAAAAAGAAAGATTTGTCATCAACATATAAGGAGGCATGACCAATGTCAAAGTGCAGCGGTTCCTCAACAAAATATACCAGGACACACGTCGTCATGGCAATAATAGTGAGAAACAAGACCATTACTATTAATTTCAGTTTGATCTCTCGAGACGTTTTCAAGATCTTGATTGGAAAACTGATATCGATCTTGTTCGGATCGACCGTAGCGTTCGTCCTCTTGCGAAGCTCCTGGAGATCCACCTCTTGCAGGTCAAGATTGATGGAACTTCCTCCGGAATCGGCTCCCTGGTGTATGATGGTCTCGTGGCCATCCGGTATCTCGCCATCGTCATCTGTGACGAATATGGAAGGAGGAGAAGGAGCGAGATGAGTGTTAACAATGCTGCTGTTTGGAGACTTTGACATTGCAATGAGGCTCTTGAGGGGTATGTATTGGTAACTGCGTGAGGAAGGTGCTGATGAGTCGGCCATAGCCCAATGCTAGTGCAGCCCACCAAATGTGGTTAGTGCACAACAACGGTACATGCAGTCAGCTGCAATATAGGACAGAGCAAAGAACCATGCATGAAATGCAATGAAGCTCTACAGTGGCTAGAATTAATGGCCCACTATGCTACAAGCTGTTTAATTATCTTACAGTAGATTTTTGATGTTCAAATTTTGGAAATTAAACCATTTTGGTGGAACTACTACATGTACCATGATCTGCTAAAAGCTTTAAATTGATATTGCAATGTATAATCAGAAAATTCATCCAAATAAAACCAACGCAAAAACAGCTTGTATAACACAGACGATGCATTAGTAATTCTGACATTTATTGCAGTTTATTAAAGGGCATTTGGCTCAAGTGGGACGTCATGATGAGAATAATTTCACAATAAAACAAATCATCCACTTCTCCCGATACATAATTTTCAAATGCCACATCGGGGTTTAATAAATCCATGAACAGATTATCTTTGCTGCAGGGTGCAGTACGTTCTGAGCATGAACTTTAATTAACTGAGGATGCGGCATTCAAACGTACATGATGGTACCGGAGCGAAAATATTGTTTTAATGTTATGGCATTTGAAAGTTAATAGCATAACTGCTTGGTATTTCATCTGGGGAGAGGGGTAGCAATTTCAATTTGTGGGTAAAAGGGGGTTGGTGTAATGTGATTAGCGTATTGAAGTTGATAAATAGAATGTTCCAATAGAAAATGGCAAATATTATCCATTTATCATTCTCTGTACAGTTAACACAAACATCTTTAGCTTTTTAGCATGGATGTATTCAAGCAGTCAATTAGGGGGCGCCAGTATTCCTCTTTCTAATTAGGATGGCACGTAGACTACTAGTCCACAATAAGACTAAGAGTCACAACCAAAAAGCATGATTTATGCCATGGTCACTAAAATATGCTATAATATCACTGCACAGAAGAGGATGGGTTAAATGGAGTGGAGGATGTAGGGAAGAGAAGCAATATGCATGGAAAACTCATCATTGATGAGGTGGGCGGCTTTTTATTATGTGAGCAGATTGTCCATATAACCATAGCTATACCTTGGGACATTGCAATAAATTATCAGAATTAATAAATGGGTATTTCTAGCCACTGAAGAGCATATGAAATGATCGGTGAGAACAAGCATAAAAAGCTGTGTTGTTAGTACAGAATATGTCAGTCCTTTTTTCAATTATCATTAGGCCAAATTAAATTAATTGTTTGTCTCAAAGCTCCCGCACGCGTTAGTTTATTGATGCGCAATAATGCGCATTAGAAAAACAAAAATCTGAAAAAAACTTCTTTTTTTTCCTTCTTTTTTTCAAAAAAACCCAAAAAAAAACCAACATTTCACAGATTTTTCAGATTTTCATTGATCACATCATCTTAAATACAAAAGTTCACTTTTACAAGGAATTCAATATTTTATATTTAAAAAAAACAAAAAACCCAACGCATTCCGCATTAGTTTTACAACAGGAGAGGAGCTTTGAGACAAACAATTAATTTAATTTGGCCTTATCAATAGAAAGCAATGTTACATAATGAAACATTAAACGCTTCATATCTTGTCTTGGTCTAGAGCAAAGTGACCACCTATTAGGCTCTTAAAACAGTTTTGTTTTCTATTAGCTGGCCTAAAAACCTAAAGGTGAATAAAATGGCCAACAGGAAACAAACTTTTTAAGCCGTGGCAACAATAATATTTCTGATGTCAGTGTTTTATGACAATTGTGTGCTACACTTGTACATCATGTTATCTTCCTTTTGAAAAATAAACAGAACTTTTGAATTTATCTTACAGTCATAGTTTGTGAGCTTCCGATTAATTATTTGCTGACAAAATTCAAACAAATGTCATGAATTT
Source organism: Ophiura sarsii (assembly GCA_035610835.1). Classification (NCBI taxonomy): domain Eukaryota; kingdom Metazoa; phylum Echinodermata; class Ophiuroidea; order Amphilepidida; family Ophiuridae; genus Ophiura; species Ophiura sarsii. The sequence continues at coordinate 19,518,020 of CM069441.1, forward strand.
AAAAACGAAATGGGTACAAAATAGGCTACTACTTCTATTATTCATTTATTCTCATAGATTAGTTCCATTTGCCAATAACTGCTTAGACGACAAAAAAAACCACGACAAAAACGGTCTCTATGGGCGATCAGACCTCTCAGATTGGGTTGGTCGGCCAGGCTTTTTTTCCCCCTTTAAAATGACACAAAAAATGTGCTGTTTGATTAACCAAAAAGAATTATTTGTGTCAGTACTCATTTGCACATGATCCCCCCCCCCCCCTCCCAAAAATAAATAAATAAATAATAAATAAATAATTGAATTAATAAATATAAAATTCTAAACAAATGGGTAGGTCGTTCAGGCCCATAGAACATGGTTTCTTTTTTCTTGGCTTTATTGGGCTAATTAGTTTTCACACTTCCATTTGACCCAGCATAAGCTTACATAATTTGAGCAAGATAATCACCAGGCAAAATGATTACATAATGGCGACTATACATCTACAATACAATTAGATTCTATTTAAAATTGTTCACCAATTTTAAACTAAACCTACACGAAGTGCTGGAAAAGACATTGTTTAACTACTGTAAAATTGAATCTGGGGATAATTTGAATCTAGGGATTATTACCTGTTTTAATAGGACTTTACTTTTCGAGCTCTGTTAAAAGCCAATATTTTCATGTAAAGATTTTTTCGCGCATTTCGATATCATAGACATTTCGCAAATTGTTTTTTTCGCAGACGACCTTCTAGATGCATTGCATGAATGTTGAAAACAATATTTTTGCGTGTTTTAATTTTCGCGGGAAAAAAAAGGGGCGCGAAAATAAAACCACCGCGAAAATTTCAGCTTTAACAGTATGCTAATATACAAGATTTAGCAGTAATATGTAATATATTAATTAACTTAAGGAAATGTTCAGAATTTGCTTGATTGGCCCATCTGGGCTCTTGGTAGAATGTCTGTTGTGCTATTGTTCACATTTGTGTACTGTCGTGGTAAAAGTGTAAAATAAGGAATGGAAAAACAAAGAAAATATTTACACTTTACAGTCATTTTTCTTCATAAAATTAGATAGCAATATCCAATCTTAAACACAAAGGTGTCATTTTGAAGCATTTAAAAAGTTCCTTTTGTTGGTTAGATTTTCGTTGAGAGACAACTACATCCTTTTGCTGTGGCTGTACACATTTGATCTTTATATACAAAAAGATCTAAAATATGACGTAGCAGCATGTAGAGTGATATTTGGTTCGATCATGTTTTATAGATTAATTTAGATACCTTTTTCGAACCATGGTTTATGAGCTCCGTAGCTTTCGGGATCATCACGATATCTTCCCGAAAGCTACGTACGGTACGGAGCTCAAAAACCATGGTTTTTAATCTTTTATATCGTATAATAGATAACCATTCAGGTACACATACAGGGTGAGTCAGAAAGAACGGGCACTTTTTTCACAAAGGCGCCACAAAAAATGTATGCGGGCAATTCTAAACCAATGAAAGCAATATAAAGACCTATAATTTGGCTTTCATTCAAAAGAAGAATTTTAAAAATCGATCATTACAATATCATGTTACACTAATTTTAGTAAAGCCTCAAATGTTGAAGTTAATCCATGTGATGGTCGAATTATCACGCCATTCCTTACCGAGGTTCGCTTTCTGAATAAGCTGAAATGCCTCTTTTCACTTGTTCCCCCTTGAATCCAGGCTTTATTACTAACTCATAATTCCACAGTTCTATTAATTTCTGGTCATTTTAAGATTTTGCATCCAACACTCATGTGCATTTACATGTTTTTCTCTAGTTTCATTGGTTGGCATCTCTGATCAGCCACCCAACAATACTGTGTGTTATTGCTATTCTGTTGATTGGCTTAAAAACAACAGGTTCTACTAAAAGTGTTGTAACATTATGACGCAATGTTCGAATTCAAAAATTCTTTTTTGAATGAAAGCCAAATATGTGGTATTTGTAGCGCTATCATGGATATGAATATACAGGCCTGGAATTTCAGTAGCGATTTCTCTAAAAAAGTGCCCGTTCTTTCTGACTCACCCTGTACATGTACACTCATATGGCCAGCTGATGATATAGTGTGCTTTTCCATTTATAATCAAAACCTGTTAAAACCCTTGGCTCCATCTGCCCTTTCGAACAACATACTGTAAAACCACTTAATTTCGTGAGGGATTTAATTTCACGAGGGATATGGATTCCCGAAATTAAATACCTTCAAAACTGACAATTTTGCATTAAAAGTAACAGGTAAATATCCAGTTTCATGAAATTAAATGCGAAATGTGAAATTAAACTCACAAACTGACAATTTTGCATTGAAAGTAACAGTAAAATATCCAGATTCACAAAATTAAATGCCCGCTAAAATCGCAGCAATTTTAATTTTGTGATAAAAAAATAAAGTATCTGCAGAATAAGTGTTTTACAGTAAAATTATTATATGAATATCATCATTGGGCACTATGCATCTTACCCTAATGTTAACATTCAATTCATTAATGCATACAAACCTACTATGCAAGAAGGTCAGCATGCTTAATCAATGCTTGATTCATGCGAGTAAGCTACATAACATTTTATATTTGATCATTATCGCTCATCTGAATTTTATGCCAAAATACAAATATTCTATTTTCTAGAAACTTAAAAATCAAACTTAAACTGTAAAAATCAAACTTTTAATTGCATTTTACATTTTACCATAAACGAGGGCTTCTCAACTGACTGCGCACGCGCAAAATGTGTCGCTTGGAGCATGCAATGGTGGTTGGTACTTGGACTCCTCAAAAATACATCAGAAAATGGGTGCAGTTGGCGCTTCATCATACATTTTATCTCATTTAAATAATGTTGAGAACCCCTGAGCTAAACATTCCTATAAGAAACAAGAAAGTATAATATCCCGAACCTCTCAGGGTAATTTTTCAGAAGAAAAAAATATCAGGTGGAAACACTGGCAAAATAATGGCATAAAATAGATAGGGAACACAATATTAATGCATTACGAAATATCCAGAAAATTGGTGATGGTTGTGCAATTGACCTAAATGCTATTATATTGTGATGACATACGAAGAATCATTAACGCAAGTTAGGTATTCAATCAGAGGCCTAGGCTCAGTAATAGTAATATCTGTTTAATTCTGACGGAATAATAAATGCCCAAAGTCATTGATAAGATACAACAGGGGGAAAACCTGTTCTAGACGAATTTGATAAATAATGTTTACAAATCTTTTGAACAACTGTTTGATTTGGATTTCTTCCAAAAAATGGTTTGAAATGTTTCACTTTTTTTTGAAACTTTTTGAAAATGTTGAAAATTGTTGAAAAATTCACCAAAATGTTCATACAAATTAAAAGCAAACAAAAAATGCCTGATTAACCGACCCAACCAGAGGTCTATTTGCCTGTAGAAATGTGTTTGTGTGTTGCCTAAAGAGTCATTTATTATTCTTTGAGAATTCGCAAAAGGGTGGTTTCTGAGAGTACAGTCACACAGATGCATACAACTGTTGTACATGAGTCCCCCACCCCCCTTAACTCAGGACATTCTATGACATTGGACCCCCATGTGGTGGTGTTTTTCATTAGTATGCATATCATGCAAATTCACACAATCATACAACAAACTGAATAATGATTGCAATATAATATAGGTTATAATATATTGATATTTACAACCTTCATGGGGTGGGGAGGTGGTGGTGGCTTGATGAAAGCTCCTTTCATTTTCATCAAATTCGTAGACTGGGGTTACACTGAAAAACACTACAAGAAAGATGAATGAAAACACAATATTTACTACGATGGTAACAATTGATAGATTGCAGGCAGACTTAAGATCACATAATTTACCATTTTTAATAAATTCAATTTTTAAGATCTATTAAAAATTACTTTTAGGTCTCAGGCATGCAATGCATTAACTACACTGTAGCTTATTAAAGTGCTGGTAAACTATATGATACACTACTCAGTCAAACACTCCATGCATGGCTGGTGATATCAGGCCCGTAAGAAGGGGGGGCGATGGTGGCGATCGCCCCCCCCCCTTTGAAAATCTTCCCCGGAAAATTTGTACACAGATGAAAAAATTTCGCGCGCTACGCACGCATTTGTCTTCCCAAAATGCAATATTCTTTGCTACAAGCTTGTTTAGAGCCAAAATGTACCTTGATCGTGCAAAAAAAAGTGTCTTACGGGCCTGGATATGGCTGGGACAGGTCTACACTTTTCCCAAATGTTCCATACTTTCTCAAATTTATCGTTTTACTTCATACTTTTTAAATACCTCTGAAGACTTTTGAATAGAATTGAACAACCCAATGATCGCAAATGTTCTTAGACATGTTGGTACATGTAGTTTACATAAAAAAGGTATAATTTGATTGGGTCTTCAACAGTCAACACACCCACATTTTTATCCGTAATATTCAGATTAACCATAGTCCGTCTTCAGCAGGTGGAAGCTACTTTGCGATTGGTACGTAGACTCCTTTCCTCAATCACGTCAAGTCTGCCCTTAAAAAAAAGGTGTGGCTGTGAGGATTGGACATTCAGAGGGGTGATCACCAAGAACACCGTTCCATGCAATAACAAGATCTTTGTCACACGCCTCTTATTTAAAGGTACCGTATGTCGCAAAAGGTTAAAGGAGTGCTCAGGTCGGTGCCACTGTACACAGACTCCCATTGCCGAGATTGAAGCCTTTCTAAGAGGTATATTGCGCGCCCTCATTATGCAAGAGGTACATCGCGCGTATCAATGTCCCTTATAAGGACTTTCGTGCTGTCAATCATAGCGTTGTCAAGATAACGCTTCATTCCAAGAGTTACATCGCGCGTACTCACGCCCACATGCCCATATATAGGAGGCTTCAATTTTGCGATTCGAATTTCCTCTCCCATTATATAAGCTCCCTGGAGTGCTTGGCAATTACGGCATCTCCATATTGCTCAGGTCATATCAAACTATCAAATATCAACTATTGGTTGCCCCAAAGTGCCATATTCCCTATGGCTGCATTAAGGTTTTTGTAGGTGAAGCCAAAAAGACTCTTGGAGAATGCCTAAAAGAATCTACTGCCAAAACTTTCTTTAACCACTCAGCTCTAAGAGATAATTCCAAACAAACGAGACCTACCCCCAAAATGAAGGACACAAGATTTCTTTATCGGAAGGATTAACAACTAAATACAGATACAGGAAGCCATCTTCATCAAGCAGAAAACCAGCTAACAGGGCCAGGGGGCCAGGAAATTTCAAGAATGTAAGACTCCTCTCTAAAAAAATAGCCCCCTTTTCGACAAACATCACTACAAGGGAAGGAGTCTATCAGTTACAAACAGGGGTACGTACATTGTATACTTTAATTCAATTGCCCTGCTTTAAAGGTAGGGAAAACCTCAATACTTTTGAAAAAAAGGGGAGAAACTCAGTCATTTTGTGCAAAAGGAAGAGAGGGAAGGAAGAAAAGGAAATAAAGGGGGAAGGGAGAGGGGAAGAACAAGGGGAAAGAAGTTGGATAAAAAGGAAGAAAGAGGCAATCGATATTTTGAAATGGGGGTGGGGTGAAGTAAGTAAGTACTAGAGGGGAAAAGCTTACAACTTATCACAAATATATAGTTGCAACCAGCTTCCACCCGCTGAAGACGGACTATGGTTAGTCTGAAAATTATGGATACAAATGTGAGTGTTGAAGGGTATCATTAGTTGCTGCAAGTTATAAACAATGTAAGCACAATCAAATTTAAGATTACAATTGGTGGCAGGAGTGGGATTGATGCCACCAATTTGCCCTGCCAGTTCAGAAGCAAGATTGTATTCATAAACACAATCAAATGTAAGTTTACAATTGGTGGCAGAAGTGGGATTCCACTAATTGTCCTGCCAGGACAATCAAATTTAAAGTTTACAATTGGTGGCAGAAGTGGGATTTAATGCCACCAATTTGTCTTGCCAAAGCCACTGATCACCACTATTCAGAAGAAAGATTGGTTAACCTTTAAAATAAGTTGCATACATGTACATGTACATGTACATAGACAGACTCTGGCTCAATAATTGATCTTAAGAACATTGTAAGGATTGGCGGGAACAAATGTGTTTATAAATATACATACATTACATCACTATTTTATGGTTGATCACAGCATTGGAAGTAGTAAATAAGTAATAAAGACATTTTTTTGTTGAGAAAAAAGTGCTCCAAGATGGTAATTTTGTGTACATAATTTGTAGCAAATTTCCCCAATTCTGTGTAGCAGATTTTGGTTTCAATAATAAATGTATACAATGTATACATTCAATGAAATAAAGAAATTGTATAACTATCCGCCATTTTCACCACCCCAGATAGTGTCAGATGAATGATTAATGAATGAATGATTGGTGATTTATTTTTGAACTTTGACAATTTTCTTAAAATTTTGTTTGCTTCTGGATGAACATGTTTGATTGTCAATTTGTCATATCGGATTGGAAGATTTACAAGTTTAATAATGAATCTGGTCACGTTTACAAATTGAGTAGCAACACAGCAAGATGTGTAGCATTTTGCTCCATGATACCGGCTAATTCCTACTGTACATACACATTACTGGTTGATCGATTCGATGACAAGGTTTTTTTCAGGGCCAGTCAATAAGGCATTCATAACTAAGATTTTATATTAAAGGTATATTATGTAATCTTTCCAGGGAACGCCCTCAACATCAAAAATAAATTGAAAGCAGATTTTCTTGCAGATTTACATTTCTGATCATAAATCATACATTCCAAGTTACAGGGCGATACGATTCTTAATTACTTCAAAATCATGGTTTTAGAGTGAAAATAAACTGTCGGGATAACATGACAGTTTATATTTTCACTCTAAATTCACTCTAAAACCATGATTTTGAGGTAATTAGGAATCGTATCACTCTGTAACTTGGAATGTATGTACGATTTATGATCAAAAATGTAAATCTGCAAGAGAATCTATGTTCTAAAAAAAAATCATGAATAGAGGGCGCTCTCTGAAAAAGATCACATAATATGCCATTAGGTCATTTTTGAACTTTTTTTAGTCAAAATGTTTACTTAAAATCATGGCTATCAACTAGTCCCACTTGAGTACATCTGTGGTCATGATTGTCAGGTCTAAATCAAACAGATAAAATGATACTCAAAAGAGTTTCAATCAAATGTTGTTACCATTGATTCTTTTGGGGGTGTTAACAAGTATGGAAATGCTGCCAGCGTCACTATAGTATTTTGCTAATGCGTTTATATTTAAGCATTGGCATTGCTAGTGGAGCTAAATTATGCTTACATGTTATATTACTTCCAACCCAGTCTGCAGTCTCCTTGAAAATTAAAATCAGGTTGAGAGCCCACATAATAGTCTGAATATGAAGGAGCCTACATGTACATGCAGGTTGGTAACTTCACATTCAATATTATACAATACAAGTTTCCAAGAAAGAATGTGTAACATTTTTAAGGGGTCCTGCTAGATTTCCAATTCACACTATCGTAAAATAAAACTTAAGGCGCTCATCAGCTCATGCCACGGTTATCTGTGTATATGTGCACATCATTATATTTCTATTCTGGGCATAATTCTGTTTATACCCTTCACACCAACATCGGTTAGTATGCGTCGTTCTTAAAACTCACACACTATGAATACCCCTGTGAAGGGTATAACAGAATTACTCCTTATTCTGTTTGAGCCAGGAGGATTTCACTTACATTATGATTATCGCACCAACTGTAAGTTAACGATTAATTAGGCTAGCTACGAAATGAATAGACAGTCCACATCACCTATCCGGAATAGGGCGGTTGAAATTCCAGCTAGTATTTCTTGGAAATAGTTGCTGGTTGAGATATTACTTGAACATTAAACATGATATCTGAAGCAAAAGTTTGACTAATTTTATTCAGAAAAGTTGAAAAATATTAATGAAAATATCCAACCATCAGCGATGTCACGTCGACTCATATGCTCTCATTCCATAGCTCTCATACAGAGAGCGAGGATTCAGAGCTACAATGTCTTGCTAGACGTCCCGAAACTGATGTGTGCATGCTCACAACAATTAAAATGTGTTATACTAGTACTACTACCAGTTAGTAGTAGTACACGGTCTTTTCCATTTGGAACGTCTAGCAAGATATATCATATAGCCTTCAATTAAAATAAATATATCTTTAATAATTAATATATTTACTTTATAGTTTTTAAATAATATAATTATTTATAAATTAGCTTTTTAAAACTTCACAAATATTTTAAAAAAAGAAATAGGCCATCTTTTTTTAATCATATTTATATATAATTAATATTCTTTTAAGAAAAATTAATATTCTTACCATTTCTATGACCATTGGCATTATTGCGCTCCATTTCTCTATTTTATATTTACTCTCTATCTGGAGAGTGTAGGATTGATTCTTACTGTTTTCATCAAAACACAAACCACACTCCACAGTCAAAAGGCTAAAATTGTCAATTATTATTATGTAATTTCAAAATCAAATTTGATTGATGTCATTGAATTGATCAGCACAGAAAGTTTTGGCTTTCGGCTACATACAACAATGACGAAAAAGGTGGAGGTCAGACAAGCGGCAGCATCATCACTTTCGGTACAGCTTCGCCTAAATTATAATATCACGAGACAAATGACAACACAATAATAATATTCGAAAGTTAAAAGCCACTACTTGTGACAATCATTCCCACACACATCGATCTCTTCCCGTGTCCATAATATAAATATTGACCTTTCTCAATGTTGACCTTATTTTCGGAATCCTGAATTTCCATTTTTCGGAAATAGTCGGAAAAGTCAATTCATAGACAGTCCAAAATATTGCCACCCATTTTCATGTTAAAATGACCATGAAATAACAAACATTGCAAATGCGTTCACATTTTGGGGTCTCAATTTAAGGCTTTGTAACATATCTGTTAAAACATAACAAAATTGACTTAATCCCGCTTGCATGTAACAAATATTTTAAAAATAATTTCCATTCTTTCTAATTTCCGAAAATGATCAGCCAATTTAACCTTTTCATCCATAGAAAACGAAGTTTACTGCTACCTCAAATTGTACTAACGAACTGCGCTATTACGAACGAGGTTTAAATAGTCTTTTATGCAAATTACACGTGGGGATCGGTCCGATGATCTCTAGCTTTTTACCGGAGAAAAGCATGGCAGCTAACAATTACTTCAGCGCTTTTACTCATGGCGGTACGCAGTACAGGTAGGTTTTTCACTATTTTGTTACGTCCATTGTAAAGTTAAATACCTAGAGGTAATTTTGAAACTATTTTCAGCTATTTAGACAAAGTAAAAGCTCGTTATTTTGCATTTCAAAATGAGCAATCTGTGTCGACGAAGAACAGCGTCTGGCGTCTTACGCATAGACAATGCATTGCTTTGGTATGTAGCTTTGCGTTGCATGCCGGTATGTCTGTCGGCAGGGCGCAATTAATTAGCGTTGGACAAGCACTTCAGACAATATGAATGTTCAGTAAAGGGCAATTTCGATGGAACGATTAAGAACAAAATGTATTTGATTGATTTTAAACTTTTAGAATTGAAATGGTACTCAAAATAAAATAAAATTAATAATAATAGGGTGGCAATTGAGTAGGCCCTATCTTTTTAAAACCTTGCCAAGGTAGGCATGTTCATAAAATTTTGAAAATAAAATTATCTCTTTGAAAATGGAATACATGGAAACAAAGTACTTTACAATAAAAAATGATGGTTCAACCTTGTCTGCAGGCTGAATAATAAAAAAGTTATAACCAAAAGTAGTTTAAGTCATGCACATTTTAAAACCATTTTAGGTAAATTAAGGGTTTACTTTCATGTCTAGTTGCTTGTGTGGGGTTATTTATACATCAGTGAATACATCCCAGCAGTTTCGTACTTTTCCGCTGAATTTAAAAGAGGTAAACATGAGTTTTCTACATATTTTGGTCAAATATGTCGCCCTCTATAGTCAATGATATGAACATCCCTAACCTTGCTTTAGACTTAGTCTTTTAATTTACCTATATTTATTATTTGTATTCATAATAATAATTAATGTCGGTAAGGGCTCATCAATATGAGTATTTCTTTAAGCCCAAAATCAGTTCAAACCGTTAATCGGTTGCGGAGATCCTAGGCTAGGTCCCGTTTAAAGATGCGGAAAAAAACATGCATTTTCGTCTTTGTTTTTGGACCAAAACCCAAAAAAATGGGTAGGTATGTATGTTTTTGTTTGGGCAATATTTATATTAATAAAAATAATGAAGATTCTCAAACCAATACAACAATTTTTGAATTGCTGTTGGAAGAAGCCATGTCTCCTCTTTATTTAATTTCTAAAAAAAAGATGAGAAGAAATGGCCTAAATTGAGATGTAGCCGTATGGATTTCATTGATTTGCCAAAATATGGGATTACCCATAATGCATTGCAAAGGTGTCTCCAGTAGGTTTTTGCCCCTGTACAAAGTCTATGGGGAATCGCAGGAAAAGTACTAATTATTACAGTAATAATGTAAGTGCTGCTGTTTAATAGGGATATTAATATTGACTATAGAGGGCGCCCTTTGGTAGCAAAAATATGTGGAAAACTCCTTGTTTACGTCTTTTAAATCCAGAGGAGTCGTAAGGATTGGGCTGGGATGTATGCACTGATGTCTAAATAACCACTAGTGCCGTCGTTGACGAGACGTTTGTCAACAATCATGTCAACACAACAAGGCATGTCGCCATAATTTCCCCCATGTCGACATTATCAACAACAAAAAACCAGGTTAAGGCGCCTTTGAAAGAAAACAATAAGAAGAAAAAATTCTCGTTGCGAGCCCGCCTCACTTTTCTTTTTCTTTTTTAGTCTTATAAAAAATAGTGTAAAATGGTAGTTTTCAGTCCAAATATGTGACCCGTCACATCAAAATGGACATGTAGAGGCCCAAGTCAAATCTGAGTTATTGAAGCTTTGAAATGACACCAAAGTAATCAGACTTTGTAATCACAAGATATAATTTGAAGAAGCGTATTTTGTTCTATTATTTTCTTTATATTTCAATAAATATATTGGCCTCTATCTCAAAACTGTGTTTGCCGACAACATGTCCTTCATGACGCGACTGGTCTCATATATATGAAGAGGTATTTTGCGAAAGGGCCTACATCCACTTTGGCTCTTTTTGAGAAAAAAACAAAAAACTGTTTATAATTATTCAATTTCAAGTTGAGCAATTGAAAAACTGAATGGATTATGAAAGAGGTACACCAGAATTAATTATGGGTACAAGCCCTTTTGCAACAAAACAACAACTTTAATGGCTGATACAATGAGATGTAGGTCTTTTTGGAAAAAAATGACTTGGTTTCCTTAAAACATGATTGTGCCCTATACATTTCTATATCAAACTCAATTTTAAAAAAATGCACCATATCCCTTTTGCAACAAAGCTCTTCATAATTACATGGAAATGTATTTTGAGAATAAACATTTTACATTCCCATTTTGCCGAATGTATTATTTCCATGAATTCTGGCAACAAATGTGAGCCTGGAAATATCACAAAACATAAATTATCTTTTTATCGGTCGTGCCGCCATCTTTAAAGGGGCATTGAGAGATACGTATTGGAGTGCGCCCTCAATTATCCTGGAAAACAGTTTTTTGCATCAAAGTAATACTTAGGCATATACTAACTACCATCTGAATCAGTTTACCAACATTCGCCCGTTCATCATTACATTTTTTTCTTGGTCTAATTACGGTCAATTTTTCTGTAGAAATTGGAAATTTTTGTTTTATTTGAGGAAAAAGACCAACAATTCCGCGAAATCTCAGCATACTTTTAGAAAACCGAGGGAAATTGTAAAACCCGAGAATCACGGCGAGAAAACAGCGATCGCGGAATCCTCCGGGGCTTAGTGATTTGGTGGTTCTGTCAGGGGGGCATGCGATGCGTGATCGAAAAGTCCTTGCAAATGTGGGCGTGGTTTATCTGAATGGTCGCAAACCAAGCTTAAAAAAATCACATTTACTCTCAAGTGATATCTCCTACCCTTGGGACATATTTTGCGCTTATTAAGGTTTAATTAAGAATTAGTTTAAAGGGAGAGCACAAATTGACTTATTGGGTTGTACTTGTCCATCATACCAATGGATGAGCTGTTTTCAAGTTTAAATTCCTCACACTGATGAGCAAAATTCACTACATGGTAAATTGGAAGGCCTGGTCTGGTATAGGTCATCAAAATCTCCATTGTCAATACAGTAAACCAAGACCGAATCTACTTACTTGTTCGTTTTGTGTATGTCGCTGTAGTTGATGACACATAAGTTGGTGCTGTGATTTGTACAGCATAAGCGTATGTCAACATAGCTTTCTGTTGGGTATGGTATCAATTTACATATGACATAAATAGATCCAGGGGAAGTTGAGGAATCGTTGTGCAAAGACAGGGGAGTAACAAAGCAAGTATTTGGAAGTAATGAATATTGTTTTCCCCAATCTTCTTGCAGCCAAGTGAGCCAACCAGCCCAACAGGCAACTTATGCCCAGCATACAGCTGCAGCTGGAACTGCCGCAGGCCACATAGCCTACCAGACACCAACTGCAGCCGCCACTCACAATCCAACGTATGCTACAGCAACTCCTGCAGCCCGCCAGACCCATACTGCTGCAGCTGCTGCCTATGATACTAGCTATACTACTGCTGCAGCTACTCATCAAACCACTGGCCAGTATGGTTATGGGTAAGTTTAAACATGCATGCATCTGTGAAAATGGTTAATAAGGTGAAACTGAAACCAATATCTGGTCTTTCATTCATATTCAGACAAGTCTGTCAACTACAGATTAATTAGACAATATCAATCAACTGGATATGCACCATTATATTCCATTCTTGAAAAATGACTCTAAAGGGTCTTCTCAATTATACATTGATTGTCATGCTCAAAGGAGACTGGATATGACTGAAGCATCGTTTAGACAGTCAGACAGTGAAAAAGTAGATTGTAGCCCATACTTTTGCTGTAGAACTCTTGGAACAAATTATATAATTTTCTTAAAAGTTTGCTACAACATGGAATCTTGTTTTACCTACTTCCACAGCACGTTGCTTCCCATTTACCCCGTGTAAAGTATTCACTTTTAATGTTCCTTTCAACCAATTGTCTTAAAACATTGTAGACAGAGGCAAGACCCAGTAACTCAGGCCACTGCAGCTGCCACTACCCAGGCAACTTACAGAGAGCCGTACAGCTACACCCAGACCTCTACTGCCCCCGCCAGCACCTACGACAAGCAGTCATATTACCAACAACCCCAGACCCAACAGCATGCTACTAGCGATGCTTCCTCCTATTATCAACAAAGTGGTAAGGGTAAGAATCACCAATCATATCATCATGGGCTGAAGTCATGGTCATCATCTGCATCATCCATTAGGGTCATTCCACCCCAATTCAACAAATGGATTACACCATCAAAAATAGATTTTGTTCATATTTCATATACTGGTAGATATTGATGAGATATGAAAAACCTGAAATGTTGAGGTCCTAATTCCGTTTAGTTTTCTCGTAGCGGCAATTTTAAATTTTGGGGGGGTCGCCGAAATTCCGCAAAAAACACGCGTCGCGAAATGGAAGTCCATGTTGAGCGGCCATTATCTCAAGAAGTAAACCCCTTAGAATATTGAGATTTGGTTTCTATAACTAACTTTTTATGCTGATTTCAAAACTTTAATCAACAAAATTGTAGCATGTTCCAGTTTTAAATGACAAGGGCCTGAAAATGGGCCAAAGTCTGGTTTGGACCAATGTTCGGGGGGTCCTAACGCAAAAAGTACAAATCATTTTATTATCCATTTTGGGGGGGATTGTAGCCTAGCAGTAGTACTACCTATATATGCAGAGTTATGCACTGATTACACTTGTATCACTTGGATAAAGCCGTCCAAAAAATCTTTGAAAGTGTTTTTGACCCTAACTTGACCCCCCCCCCCCCGAAAACCAACATCAGCAATATCGCACCACTTTTTTTGTTTACATATGTTTAAGATATGTCTCTAATAAAGTTATTTGAAAAGTGTCAGTTTGGTGTCAGAGTATCTTCATGGTCAGGCAACTCTTTTAAATTGGGGTATTTTGCCCTTTTTCTTTGCATCATGGCTGCTGAATTCGGAAACTATTTTGAGAAACATTTTAAAGAAAAAGTGTCTCAAGAAATTTCTGTGACAGAATTGTGACATTATGATAGATATGGGGAACAAAAATTGCACATTCATTTTTCCAAAAATAGAAAATGGGCAAAATACCCCAATTTACCCCATGGCTGCTGAATTCGGAAACTATTTTCAGATTTTGACTAAGTATTTTGAGAAACATTTTAAAGAAAAAGTGTCTCAAGAAATTTCTGTGACAGAATTGTGACATTATGATAGATATGGGGAACAAAAATTGCACATTCATTTTTCCAAAAATAGAAAATGGGCAAAATACCCCAATTTAAAAGAGTTGCCTGACCATGAAGATACTCTGACACCAAACTGACCCTTTTCAAATAACTTTATTAGAGACATATCTTAAACATATGTAAACAAAAAAAGTGGTGCGATATTGCTGACGTTGGTTTTCGGGGGGGTCAAGTTAGGGTCAAAAACACTTTCAAAGATTTTTTGGACGGCTTTATCCAAGTGATACAAGTGTAATCAGTGCATAACTCTGCATATATAGGTAGTACTACTGCTAGGCTACAATCCCCCCAAAAATGGATAGTAAAATGATATGTACTTTTTGCGTTAGGACCCCCCGAACATTGGTCCAAACCAGACTTTGGCCCATTTTCAGGCCCTTGTCATTTAAAACTGGAACATGCTATAATTTTGTTGATTAAAGTTTTGAAATCAGCATAAAAAGTTAGTTATAGAAACCAAATCTCAATATTCTAGGGGGTTTATTTCTTGAGATAATGGCCGCTCAACATGGACTTTCATTTCGTGACGCGTGTTTTTTGCGGAATTTCGGCGACCCCCCCCCCCCCCCCCTAAATTTAAAATTGCCGCTACGAGAAAACTAAACGGAATTAGGACCTCAGAATTTCAGGTTTTTCATATCTCATCAATATCTACCAGTATATGAAATATGAACAAAATCTATTTTTGATGGTGTAATCCATTTGTTGAATTGGGGTGGAATGACCCATTATAGGTAACATGGGTCTCGTGTTGGGAATAGATTGATAAAGCAATTCTTTGTTTAATGTTTCAAATAATTTATGCAACATTTTTTGAAAACATCTTTTTTTTAACCTTAATTGATATTGTTACAACAAATAGATTCTTACAGTATATGGTTAGTTTGAAGTAGGCATTCAATTTTCATAAACCTAATAAAAAAGATTGTGATATGAAAAGCAGCTCACTCATAAAGGAAAAAAACCAGCCTGTCAAATTAATGTTAGAATTAATTACAAAGCATACTTTGGATAACAGAATAATGATCCGATTAATATCAAAAGAGGCCAAAATGAAACAGGCTTAAGGCCAAACAAAGAAGATAGTCTGTCTCAGAAACATTTTGCAAATAAGCTAAGTGCTGTGCGATTTATTTATTTTTAGAAAATAGGCTATGAGATATGCGATTTTCTTTTTTTTCTATTTTTTAAAAATAAAATTGTGAAAAAAATAAAATAAAATAAATTTAAAAAAAAGAAGTTTTTTAGCCCTCGGTGCATAGACCTACGCGCCGTAGCTCATTTCACATACCAATGCGGGCGGGCTTCTGAGACCGACCTTCTTTGTTTGGCCTAACTCATCGCTGCATTGATCATCACATACTACAGCTTGTACCATTCATAACATAGTCAAATATTTGATGTGGCGTCTAAGACTGAACAGACAATAAAAGTGTGAAGTTGGTATCAATCCTCCATGACCAAATCATTGGTGATAACAACAATCCAAATCATTACATGTTTGCTGTGAATAAAATAGGTCAAGATTCTTATTTTTACATGAACATCTTTTTATGGCCTCTCACAGGGGTAGCACTAGCTTTAAAAAAAGGGGGTTATAAATCAGGAATTGTTTAATTTACAAATTTCAAAACAATAGAATAAAATGACCCTTAAACAACATCCAAATTAAATGTTGTGCCCCAAAACCCAAAGATGTGCGCCTATGGGGCAATGACCCCTTATAACGCAAACCCTGGCCTCTCACCTCGTATGAACTCAGAAGGTCAGACCATTCTGTCGTCATTTACACACAAAAACACATCATACAATCATACATTTTAAAATGTAAATATTTATAACAAAATAACAACAACAAAAACATAAAGAAAAAACCTTAAAAAGACATACTTCTAATTCAACAGCTAACTCTTTCTATTTCTGTTCATGCTCAACAGCCAAGCCTACCTATGGCAGTACTGCAAGCAGTGCATACACAGCCACAGCCCATCAGGCAGCACAGAAGCCTGCCCAACAGAAAGCTATGGTGACATACGCTTATGCAGTACAAACCACAGCACCAACTTACGTGTCATCAACCACAGCGACATACACAAAACCAACAAGTGAGTATTCTCGGTCTTGGGTTACTGTATTGACAATGGAGTTTTTAATGACCTGTAGGTCGCCCCAGTCATCCGGGTACTTCGTGCCTTTTGCCGTTGACAATAAACCAGACGATTTAACTACCTATCAGTTTTACACTACTCGCCCATACCCAAGGGATCGCGTGACGTTGTAAGAGCCCCTTTATTTACCTTTTTGGTTTGTGGTCAACGTCAGATGTTTGGCTTTATTTTTGCGTAGCAAAAACTGCTACGCACTTTTTGACTTGTGTAGCAATTCCTAAATTGTGTGTCGCAGTTTTTATAGGCAATAAAATAGCGCACATAAATATTATTTTTACTAAATTATAACAAGGAGTTAGTATTAATAAATCCATGATTAAGTTATAATTAACTGAATATCTCTAACAAGTACGGTAGGCTTGGATATCGCCAGTCTTTTGCCAATCGCAATAATAATATGGTAATCAAATATCGCGATATCGCCTTGAAACATTTCCCTCACAAGACCTCCAATACCCAAGAGCCAAGTTTACATGTTGACACTATAAGTTATTTGTACATAAACATAAAATACCCTATTATTGGACATACTGAAAAGTCATTACCCCTTTGATGACCCTTAGAAGTTCCAAGTCCAACTTTTGGGATATTGCCAGCTAAAAAGACGCATCTAGGTCAAAGTATGTCCATAATTTTTGATGTTTCATATATTCACTGATTTGCTAGTTTGTCAATATTAATACTTTAAAGTATACCACTGCTTCAAAATTATATTAATGTGGGTTAACTGTGAATTTTCAGTCCTTCAAAATTTAGATTTCATGTACATTATACGCATTTTACTTGAAGGTATTTCTCAATTAAAGTGAGAACTTGGACATTTTTTGTACTTCTTAGTCAAAATACTGCATCGCAAAATATGCTACGCCACTTTACAGTTGCGTCGCAAACAGTGCTGTTTTGTGTAGCATTTTGCGATGCGATACATGTTATGTCGGACGTTGTTTGTGGTCAATGGCATGTGACTTCACTCCGTGGTGACCTATACCAGACCAGGCCTTCCAATTTACCATAGTGAATTTTGCTCATCAGTGTGAGGAATATAAACTTGAAAACAGCTCATCCATTGGTACGATGGACCCAATAATTCAATTTGTGTTATTACACCTCATAAATATTCATGAACTAATCATGGCAATTCATTGGCCAATTCCTATCACAAGTACTATTTCCTTTTGACTATTTCCCTACAACCTCATCCCCAGAGTCACAGTGAGGTGTAATAAAACAAATACTACATGGTATGATCGGGGCAATAGGGCACACTATTTTCCCTCTGTACTGGCTACAGGCCTACCACCCTCCGGGGTCGGGGTGGTAGGCCTGTAGCCAGTACCTCGGGATAATAGTTTGCACTATTTTCCCTCTAACCATGTAGCATTTGTATACTCTCCCTTAAATTTGCTTAATGAAACCTTCGGTCTTAAAACCAATGTTGTGTACATTGGATGTTATTGACTTGAATATAAGATGCTTTTCAACTTGATTTAATATGATTGTGTAACCAATTGAGTGTTAGTATTAACAAATATTTTTGAAACCCACAAATTTATCATTCAAAGCATTTGTCTTTGAAATATGATCATTGCATGTAAGGTTCAGACAAATTAGTTGCCATCTTGATGGTGCACATATAACATATTGATAATGGTTTGCAATGTAATAACTGTATATGAATTCATCTTTAACTCTGCAGATGTAGCACAAACTCAACAGCACAAGACTTACAATACCAACAGAGGTAAGATTATATCATCAATAGAGAGTTTGGACCACATTACGTGCGTCTCTCTGTCCGTAACACAATTATTGATATTACTCAAATATTAACTTAATTTACCACTGAGTTACAGAGCGATAGCCTGGGTCCGTTTTGTAGCCCAAAAACTTGCACACCTGGTTATGACAATTGTGAAAGGGATGAGCATTTGTTATAGAGATCAATTTTATGTGAAAAGTAGTTGAGTGTTTTGGTAATAATAGTTAGTAATATGTGGAATATTGTATTTTTGCATGAAATTTGGAACAATTTTGTGTGTGTAAATTCTAGAGAAAAGAGGTTTTGTCTGGTGTAAAATATATAATCTTATGCAATTGTTTATCAGGGGTTGCTGAGTAGTGGGAGGAGTCTCACTGATCAGAGACTATACAGTAGTTAACAGTAAAAGACACATTCTCTCACAATATATGTTGTTAAAAAACCCTGGTATTTATTTGGCAATCAATTTCACAGTAATTATACATTTTACAATGCTGGTAATAAAATAATATATACCTCAAAAATGCCCGGGGGCAATAATACATTGGAAAGTATAACAAATAGGGTACATCTATGGAGGGCTCTTTGGCTTGAATCATCTCCCAGTAGACACTAAAATGCATGTATGTATCATCTTTTTAACTGAAATTGACCCTACACATGATTGATTTTGTATTAAATGCAATGGCATGTCTGCTAGAAGATGATGATAACCATCAATAGATTCAATACACAAGCCCTATTTACAAGCCACTGTTATATCTTAACATAACCATTCTATGCCTGATGATGAAAAATGATATCTAGAGGCTGGGCCGCTGGACACTGATGCAACACTTTCACCCTATTTTTCATCCTACTGTATTTTCCCTCTTTATTCTTTTCCTACTTTCTGTTTTTCACACTACCTCTTTTCCCAACTTGCTGATGTGTCCAGATAAAGTTGCCAATGATCAATAAGATTATGAGAGCTGAGGGCATAGTTGTTATGTTTCATAATTTATGTGCTTTTAGAGTAATATCGACAATCGTGGCACAAAAGCACGCATGTAATGTGGCGCAAAAACTCTATTGCCTGAAACTAGCTAGTTACAATTGGTATTCAAATATGTTTTGCCAAGAATTTTGTATGCATTTACACCAGACTGTAAAATAACCATCTATTATGAAAGCAAACAAAATACAATGTGGCCCTTTGTATTGATTTATATATCCAGATGTACAACAAAGTCAGCACAAGACCTACAACAACCCAAACAAAGGTAAATTATATTCATTTATTATTCTCACGGTCCTGTCTATGTCATAAGATTGATCAAGTTCACATCACCCATACAAGCCTAGTATGGGTACAATGTCCCCAGATTTATAAGCAAGATCTTACTGATTTGAATGCATGGGCATCCAGCCGCATCCTGTTAGATATTTATTCCTATTCGTGGCTTGGAATGGCTAATGGCTTGACCGTGAGAATAGCAGAATGTATCTATTATGTTATACTTTAAAAGATCAGTTTGATATTAGTATATTTAACATTTGTGGGCTCTGAATTAATTATCCAGCTCCAGATAAGGATTACCAGTTGTGTTCATCGCAGAGACCTACCATACAATGCATTCTGGTTAAATTTACTAACTATCAACTGATTGAATTACTGCACAAAAATAAATAACTTTGTAATTTTGAAATCTCATCATGACATGCCAAAATCATATTGGCCTGAAATTTTATATTTAAGACCAAAAAATATTTAATGGTCATTTTGCGAACGCTTTATAACAATACCCTCTAAATTCTCTATTGGAAGATGAGAAAAAGATATAATGGCCATTTTACTTTGATATATCCAGACTCACAGCAAGGTCAACACAAGACCTACAACAACCCAAACAAAGGTAAACTTAGTGACTGAATGTAGCAAGGTTTAACTACAGACCCGATTGTGTTCAGTGATGAATCTTCCGGTTGACTGTGGCTAAACCATGCTACCTACCACTTGCTACACATTGTATTTGGTGTTAACAACATGATAGTTTATTGGATTCCTCACACCTATTAACAAACTTGTTGGCATCTTTATTACTTCACCTACCTTACAAACAGTTATGCCTCTCTGCGAAAATTAGATGAAGATCAAACACTCTTTATTTACACCAAGGTTCATTCACACAAAAGTATTTGCCTTTTGCGAGTATTGCGCATGATAAACACCCTAACTTGCATAGCTTAGGTCTACGCAGTAGAATTACTATCTTGCCCAAACTTTATAAGCTTGAAATTCCAAACAGCTCTTTTTTTTAATGTATCATTTTTGACGTAAAGATTCAAATCTGTTTCCGGTAGATTGCTCATAATGATTGTCAATTTGTTATTCTGAGAAAAATGCATGCTTCACAGTTTGCTTAAATGTTAATATACTACTATAGTCCCATTTACTTGCCTCTGTGTAGTGAATTCAGTGACTATCCAGTGAAAGTTACAGCAATTTATTGTGATTGCTAAAATTTAAGATCACACATGTGACTTCTCACGTGCATACATATTGGTCAGCTGCAAAAACTGGAATATGCTGACCTCACTGCAAAGAGAAATTTAAATAGAACATAGTTATTTGATGATTAAGGCATAAGCAATTGTCATGCACATAGCCCTATAATGAGTATGTGCATAGTAATTTCTTTTACATGTCAGTGTTGAACCAATAATAAAATGTATCATACCAGTAAGTCCTTCAATGTTTAAAGAGATTCAATGAAATGTTGTTCTGCATAAAATCACTGCCAAATCACATGTTAAAATAGTTAATAGTAAAATTGATTAAGAGGCATTGGTCCCTAGCTTAATAGTTATCAATCAGTACCTTTTATCGCTGCCAGTGTCCAGGTCTAAAATAAAACCCAAACCTTTGTTACAAGCGTGGTGAGCAGTATCTTGCCCTTTTGCATTTTAAGTTAGTGTGATTGGGTTGTGTAATAAACAAATGGTTTCTTCAGTAGTCAACGGCGGTGTCTACTCCAGATACCTTCCTCTACCCAATTTTCTTCCCAACCTTTAACATTAAAACAACTTTCACTAATATTTGCACATCCCCCCCTGCCAAAAAAGAGGAAATATCCCCTCAGGAGTGGTGGTGTTATTTTCTGGTATTTCAGAGATTAACAGAAAATAGACACTCTTGCTTGAAAGTGCTGTGTCTTGCTCATTGATTAAAATATATGTTCATGTTTTTTCTTTCTGTCATCACATCATTTAATCCAGGGATAGAATTCCATCACACATTCTCGTGCACATGAATTTGACTTATAAGTCTTTGCAAAATTTTATACATTCATTGCCACCGAAATTCTAACCGCGGAATCAACAGATGCAACTTATAATTTAAAAGAATAACCATCCATTCGCATGCGTTCTTGTTCATGTTCATTTTGTTGGCAAATTTGGTTAAAGTGTACTTTTGAGCCCAGATATGTATCGATTAAATGGTAAGATAAAAGTATCTCATGACAATCATTTCATGCTTTTTATTCCGTTAGTATCATGACGCATACATACCTTGAACCTAAAGTACACTGCTTCTGAATTTGTTGTAGTTTTTTGTTTTGTTTTTTGCACGGTTGCTTTGGAAATGAATGTGTCACCATTTGGTAGATCAGCAGAACAATCTGTTTTACATACTGTAGTTCCTAAACTGCAACTAAGCATTAGTGCAAATTTGTTCTTCATACTCGAAAACAGTGAGTGGGAAAGTGTTTATTATGTGTGTTCACCCTTTAAAACCATCAGAAAACTGGGTAAAAAGGGACAAACGGACTTCAAAATATCCAAAGACAAGACACATAGTTTTAGACTATATGTTTCATTATATAATATCTTTCTTCAAGTACATATTTCTCACATTCGGAATGCATCACCCTGCAAAAATCTTTAAAAAGTTAACACATGATTTAAATTTCTGATTGTTGAGCTTTTTATTTTCATAATTTGCTTTGATTTTTAAATTGTTCACAATGCTATGTACATTTTGCAGTAATACAACTAATTGTCAGATGACAATTACATCTGTTATTTTGTTAGGGTCATGCACATCTTCCTGTGTAAGACTGAAATACTTTTTGTGTGTAGGCTCTAAAACTTCCGCTCTAATCTTTGACGTAGTGCACATGAGTAACTCGTGATTACTGGTTCAAATCTGGGACCATACATCTGTTCCAAATTAAGATACTGCCATAGGCTTTGTGTTATGACTAAAGTGATCAGTTGTTTGTAACAAAGATAGTGTGAGCCATTTGATCTGGCAATGGTTATACTGTAAAGCATAAAATGTTCGCCTGCATCAAAATTTCACGAGTGTCGCCGACTCACAAATTGTTCATGCACATGAATATTTTGCTTTTTAAAGGCCTGTAATGACAATTCAACACATTCGCGAAATGTTCATGCCACGAAAAAATGCCACCAAAGTCAGTGATTCGCAACATTTTAATGTCGTGAAAATTTCAAACTTTACAGTATTCTATCGTGCACTACGCCAGCGAAACATGACAATCAATTCATAGTTGAGACAACGAGGCAGCATCTTTGTGAGAGCTCAAAAGAGTTTTATCTTTGCATGTATTAAAGTGCACTCAGAATCTCAATAGAAAATGTGCTTGGTATAAAGCAGCATAGAGCATACATGTAGTCTCTTGATATGAACAGGTGTGACATTAAGGAGGTAGAATTGTGTAAAGACACAGTGCTAGCTTGTAAAATATTATTTAGTTCCTGCGTAGCTTATATAAACTGCAAATATTAAATAAAGAGCAGAACAACCTGATTTAGACACATTTTAGTTACCAGTATGATGATCAGGTTCATTCAGTTTAATTTCATTCCCCTGTACATGTACATTATGATTTGTTTACTGTCAAACTTTACACTAATTACACATGTGTATTGCATTAAAATATCAGCTATTGCCTTACACCATGCTTGAAATGAGGCATCTTCTGAAGTCATCCATATGGTCGGTCGGTACCTAAAGCTACGTCCTTTGAAGGTTATTGCACTAGTGGAGGCCACAGAAACATATGTTAATACCACCGCAGTGAGAGTGATTAACTTAAAGACTAACCATTTGATGTGCATGTGTGTACAACAATCATGTGTGGGAGGGGCAATGAGAAACATGCCAATTTCATGTGTGCATGCTGTTGGTTGCCCTTTCAGTGTTTTTTATTTTGGTTAATTTGTGTTGACACAAGGTATCATTCAATCATCTAATATTGATAGCATTGATATATCCATTGATTAATATTTAAATTAAATGCACAATTTAAAGGTAGATGTTCCGATTTTCAACTTAAAGTTTTCTATTCTACATGAAAGGTCATCCTTAAAAGAGTTGTATTCCAAAGTTCGAGTTGCATAACTCTAATGGTTCTTATTTTAGACGCACAAGATGCCGTGAAATATGCCCATTGAGTTGTACACAAACTATATTGGTGGTTAACCACCAGTCTTTCGCGGTAATTCGATGTTATTTCACTGATTTCTTCGTAATCATACTGATTTGGACCGTCAAATTTCAGTATGTTAATCAGAAAAATATGATCTTTCATATGATATGAAAATCTCCATATGTTTGAGAAAACTCTGTGTTATGAAAATGTGATCGGGTCATCTACCTTTAAGCATCTATAAAACACTCATTTTGTTTATATAGCCTTCAATGTAAACTACAGTCATCGCAATAAGTAACTGACCAGGTAATAAATGGGCATAATTCTGTTATACCCTTCACACCAACATCGGTTAGTATGCGTCGTTCTTAAAAAGCACGCACTATGAATACCCCTGTGAAGGGTATAACAGAATTACTCCCAGCACATAATAAATGTGCTGATAACTCTAAAGGGTATAACTCCTACATAATAATATTAAATTATAAAGTTGTTGAAGTTGTTGAGAAATTTCTCTTTAATTTGAGATATTACATGCTACTGCTAGGAATGTTTGATTGAGCAAGTTGCAATCCCAATGTAAGGTCAAGTCTGATTTTCATTTTCACATTTGACCGGTGAATTAGCACTACACTACCACTACCAGTAATCAATAACTTGCCGGTTTGAGTCCGCCTGTAAAAAAGCAAAAATGTGAAAATGGAAATCATACTTGACATTACATTTGGGATTGTAACTTACTCAATAATCACCCATTCTTACAGTGCAGTGCAATATCTCAAATTAAAGAGGAGACATTTCTCAACAACTTTATAAATTAATGTGTTTATGTAGGATTATATCTTGAGTTATCAGCACATTTATTACCTGGTTAGTTAATTATTGTGTTGACTGTATTTAGATAACTACCCCCTTAATTAATGGCTGAGGGTTTATTGTATCCACTGATTTCTGTTTTCGAGAAATTAAGATATAAAATGTGTATTTCACCAACTGTCAATACATTTTCAATTCTACAAAAGAATTGATTAAATTGAATATGGGATTGAAAATGACCACGATGACATCATGTTAAAGGTGGGGTGGGGTGATAATAGGTTTCCAGGAGAAAATTCAGGATACACTGTTACATTATCTGACAGAGGCAATATCATAGGAATTCCTATTCATGATTGGATGATATATTTTGAGTGTTATGTTTTTGTTTATCCTAATTTCGGAAATATTTCATCATTGCAAAGATGTAAATGTTGGGAATGGGAATTCCCATATTTATTTAAAGACAGTTGTATGCATTTTATTTTGAATTGATTTTGTTGCAAGTATTTATCATCTTTTTATTTGTGCTTAGATAGCAATACTGTCATGAGTGACTTGCTACACACTCATCAGACTATAATTTATGTTTAACTTTGCAGGTTCCACAGGTTACAATGCTAGCACCACCCCATATGATGCAGCGGTGTACTCTGCAGCTACTAACTACTACCAGCAGCAGCAAGCCACCAAAACTGGCGGTACCAATACCTGGGGCTTCAAGGGGAAGGCACAATTTGCTCAGAATAAGGTCAAGAAGGATAAGCCTCCACCAAAAGCACCACAGATTCACTACTGTGAGGTGTGCAAGATCAGCTGTGCTGGACCACAGGTAAAGGGAATGGGGTCTGGTTGATCAAAAAAAAGATTCTATTAAAAAAATTATATGATAATAATAGTAAGATTCACAAAAAGAGTTAGCAGTATTCACAATCAAAGTGATTGCTATTTAAGAAATAAAGAGGGTTTGGAGATATAAAAAAATTAAAGAAAAGCAATGGATATAAAGAAATTAAAAAAGAACAAAACAGTGCCATCAGATCAAATGGTTCTTGTCTAGTTAAGGGTGGAAAAAATGCAATCTCGTTTTTTTTCTTCTTCCTACCCTTATCTATCTATAGTCAATAATTTCTTTTCCATTAGGCAG
The DNA here is from genome assembly GCA_035610835.1 of Ophiura sarsii. Classification (NCBI taxonomy): domain Eukaryota; kingdom Metazoa; phylum Echinodermata; class Ophiuroidea; order Amphilepidida; family Ophiuridae; genus Ophiura; species Ophiura sarsii. The sequence goes on from CM069441.1 coordinate 19,543,871, forward strand.
TTACATCAACTGCATCAATAACTGATTTCATGCAACACAAATGCATGTGCCCACTCAAGGCACCGGTGTTTACACACAGGCAAAAAGGTGTCTAAATGTGGCGCCAATTAAGTAACATCACTGCCAAGAGAAAAAATAACACACTGGGAACCGTGTGGAACAGAAAAGAAATATCATATTATTAACCTCAGTTCGGGCATGCAAAAGTCTCTCGCGCACGTGTTGAGAAGTAAAGCCAAGTACGATCGAAGGAAAAACATTTATTTTTTAATGAGAAAATGCAGTGTATTTACATTTAATGAATTATAATAAAATAATGAATGAAATTTGCCTCGGAAGTTGGCGTTCACTGTTCAGACCGGGCGTTGAGATTGCGATGACGGTCAAAATTCGGAAGCTTTGCAATTAATTTACATGGTGAATCTAAAATAATATTTTTTGTAAATTTTTTTTTTTTTGTAAATTCTTTTTTTTTTTTTCCCTGACCGACCGACCCTCTTTTTTTGTCAGCATGTTACCGGAAACAAACATTTATTTTTGTTAGGCCTAATGGAATTGATTTTGTACAAAGAGTTCATTCTCCTCAATTTCAGACATATCGTGAGCATCTTGAAGGCCAGAAGCACAAGAAGAAGGAAGCTGCCTCCAAGACCGGTACAGCTGCTCCAACAGGACGTGGTGGACAACAGGGTCTCAAGTGTGAACTGTGTGATGTATCATGCACTGGTGTGGATGCCTATAATGCTCACATTAGGGGAGCTAAGCATCAAAAGGTATGTGGGTCAAAACTTTTGAAGTTTATCATTAAGGTATAACAAACTATGACATCTAGGCAAACACAAAATGGCAATGTCCGAGTATATTTACTTCTTGAATATTGCAAAGATTTTACAGCCCAGTGTTAATGGATTACCACTTCCTCAAAAACTCTGTTCAATAACAATGTGTGGCTATTTGATTTAGTATTTTACCACTATCATTAATGTGCGATCATATTGACACCCAAATGTAATGTATTCTTGACATTAGTTTGCATGCTCAAGTTGGATAACAAGTTGAGTGAGCACATGTGGCCTAGCTGAATCAGCGCTAGATTCATAATCATAAGGTTGCGAGTTCGAGCCCCGCTAGGATCAACGTGTTTATATCCTTGGGCAAGGTATTTAGTCTCAATTGCCTCGTCCACCCATGCGAAAATTGGGTAGCTGCTAGCCTGCTATCATCTAAAAGTGCGCTTAGCCGGCTGCCAGATGTAAATGGCAGCGATAATAATAAGCCAATATAAAGCGCTTTGAGACGGTGTTCCACACGGTGTAAAGCACTATATAAAAAATGACTATTATTATTATTATTATTATTATTATCCAACTACTTCGGAACAACACTTACAGAATAATTGTCTCATTTGTTAACAGGTTCTGAAGCTTCACACCAAACTTGGCAAACCCATTCCCTCTACTGACCCTGTGAAGGTAGCTGCAGCAGCAGCGGCGGCCGCATCAACCACCGCTGCAAAGCCAGCTGCACCAACAGGTCTGGCAGCAGCTAAGAGCAAACCCATGGTAGTCAAGAAACCAGCAACGCCCAAGATAACATTTGTTGGTATGTATTATGTTATAACAAGTTCCTTACTACAATGTATTTTTCCCATCTTGCATGAAATAATGGCCCCAGGATATATACTAGGCGAAGTATACTGAGCCAAGTATGGTTGACCCGTGGCCTAGTGGAAAGTCAGTCGCCTCTGAACCCAGAGGTTTGGGGTTCGAGCCCTGGGGCGTGGCGGGTATTTTTAGCCTCGCCTTTTAGTTTTCAGGTTGGTATACCATGAGCAGATTAGAAGTAATGCAAATTAGTCACCTGATAGGTCATTCTTTGTATTTTAAAAATCAAAGTTGCCCCCTTTCCTATGGTATGTACCAGTTGAAATGCCGCCTGCCCTCATAATATATGCCCAAGATTCTTTAAAAAGGCTTATAATATTTGTTGGTTGTTTGATTTCCAGGTGGATCTAAATTATTGAGTGCACCTGCTGAAAAGGTTGAGGTGAAGAATGCACCCACACCAATGGCTACTTCGTCTGCAGGGCAGGCACCTGCAGCAGCTGCTCCAACAGCACTAACACCTGCTGAAGGTAAGATAGGAAGGATGGAAGAGTTGGATCAAGAAATAATGATCACGTTGTGTAACTACACTGCTTATCAAAAGAAATGTGTGAAGCATTTTGGGGAACACTGATTGAAATCCACCGCAGCAAAATAGAAAATATTTGACCACAGGTACTTGTCAGTAACCACTATTAGAGCACTTTTCCTTTGAACAAGAGGCAAAGTAAAAATGCTAATTAAGATAACTGTGGTACCTGTGGCCAGATATTTTTCCATGGTTGATTTCAGTGAGTGTGCTAAAGTTTGATAGATTGTGGTAAATTTTCTTCTGATGGATTCTGTACTTTGGTTTCAGATAGTTGACACCTACAATGCAAACCTTGTGGATGTATTATTTAATTGACCAGTTTTGTAATATTTTGCTTGTTGATCACATATTTCGCTGGTTGATGACATTATTTCTGGTAAAAAACTGATATGAATTGATTGAAAAGATATGGTCATGTTCTCACACTAACTACATTGGCCCGTATTCTCGTACGTAGTTAAACACGGTTTTAAGCTAAACACGCGTCTAACTTTGACTTTAGACACAGCGTTTAACTAAACGTGATTCTCGTACATTTGTTTCACTTAAACACGCGTCTAACTCACTGAAAAGTGTCTAACTTTAAACATGGGTATGGGGGTAGTTTAAGGCGCGTTTAACTAAACAAATACACGAACTGTATGCCTTGAATGATTACTCAACCGTGCCCGCTGTAAGCTGCCGAGCATATTGTGTAGTATTAAAAATACACGTGCGTTTGAGGTATTCAGTCGATATCTATCGTAACCTATTAGGGCCACAACAAAAATAAATACCTGTATATATACTATACAGTAACGCACAACCACCCTGGGAACGAGATTCGCCGAGTTTAAAACCGTGTTTAGTTAAACACGTTGTTTAAAAGATAAACTCACGTTTTAGTTAAACACAAGTTTAGTTAGACACGGTTTTAAGCTAAAACCGTTTTAGTACGAGAATACGGCCCATTGTGTTTGCAATGGAACCACACTTTGAAGTTACTTCAATGTGTTAAACTTAAATAAGATAGATAAAACTGCCTTCCTCCAATCTCTGTATTGTCTTCTAGAAATGATGTTTGAAAATGAGAAAGACATTGTTCCAGTAGGTGAAGACTACATTGAGGAGGTAAAGAGCGATGCCGGCAAAGTGATCAGCTTTAACTGCAAGCTGTGTGAATGTCGCTTCAATGATCCCAACGCCAAAGAAATGCACATGAAGGGACGTAGACATCGTCTGCAATACAAGGTAAGATAGAGCATGAAGCAATTGTGAATTCACCCTGTGAAATGAAAACCACCATTCCTTGTATGCACTGAACCACTGCGTAGTGCATATTAAGGTATGGTGGTTCTACTTTATGTAATGTGAACCAGTCAGAACCACTGATTATCTTTTTCAGGTATCGCTAACCCTTTACTGAATTTGTCAGAAATCTTCTATAACAAAATAATGAAAGTCAAATTTGGGCATATGCTATAAGATTCAGAAACTAAGTGTGATATCTATCTCAAAATTGTGTTCTCCAGTACACTAATGACATTGTATTTGATCATTGATTTTTTTCTGTAACAGAAAAAGGTTGATCCCCAGTACGTAGTTGACTTAAAACCTACGGCTCGATCGCGCAAGATGCAGGAAGAGAAAATGCGTCGTCAAATGGCTAAAGAAGAGTTCATGCGACAACGTGAAGAAGAGAACCGCTGGAGGGCCGAGATGAGGTATATAGGATGAACAATGTTAACCAATTTCAAACTTGTATTTATAATGATTTCATAATCAAATTTGACCCCATGTTCATAATAGCATAATGCACTATTGTGATAGTCTTGTCTAGTCTATACTATTGTTACCATTGTGTTGTTTACATCATGATGTACTATAATAGTTGCCATTATAGTAATCTAAACATTGAGGTTGTACCCAAATATGCCATTTCATCTTGTCGACGTGGCTTCTTTTTAATGCCATAGCATTACAGTAGTCACGCCTGTAATGTTATGCTGCAATCACTTAAATTGTGCAATCAGCAATGAAGTCATCCATCAACTAGAGGTGACAGAGTATACATTTGTATGAGAAGGTACCTTCTGGCTCAAAATGACAGGGGTCCTATTGATTTATTCTGAACCCTTTAAGAACTGCAAAAACTAAATTTAAGGGTCCAAAAAATGTCTAGGGGTTCCTGATGTTAGCGAAGGATGGACAAATGACAATTCTTCAGTATCCATGCATCATGAAATTTAAGGGCTCCGTGCAATTTTGATCTTGACCTCTTAGTCAATTTAATGCGTCAAACAAGAAAGTAAGGGGTCTATGACAGGCAGACGCGTCAGAATGCTTCCCCTGCTGCTTCATACTTTGTTCATATAACTCTGTGCAGTGACTTCAGAATGCATTTAAATGTGTGTACCCACGTTATCAAAAACAAATTCTGCATCGATCACTAAATACGCTCTGATGTCACTGCATAGGGGTAAGATGAGCAAAGTATACTTCAGACAAGGCAGACTGACTATATACATAGTGCGAGTGCAAATGCTGATTTTGTTCTAGACTCTATATAATGATATGCATATCAGGGGTACAGGGTTGTCACTAAACTGGTTGGCAGTAACCAGCACTCAGCCAAAACAACCAACACTCAGGGGAATTTCAGACCTTTCCAACCGGCACAAAAATGACAAATTGGTCCATTTTGTTACTTAAAACAGCTACAAAGGCAATATTGTTATCTATGAAGTATTTTTATTCAATTCTTTTACAATTTACCCGGCACTAAATTTTGGCTAGTGACAACCTTGCATGGGTAATCCTGGCTGTGCTGTTGATTCTGTGAAACATGTCGTGGTGAATAATTGTATTTGCATGCGAACAGTGCTGTGTGAGCTGACATTTTCATTTTGGGTGATTTGAAAATCTAATGGCATGCTTTGTGTGAAATGTTTTATGTGAAGTCTCCAGCCAATTATCATTTAATATCATACAGTCAAGACATTGAACACATTTCTGTTGCCTCATGACATTATTTATATCATTTGCATAACTGCCATTTCATTTCTCCCACGCTTATGAAATCCAAGTAGCTTGCATCTCTGCCCTTCTCTTTCTCTCACATATTATTTTCTGTTTCCCAGTGCTGCCTCTATGAGCATGAATGCAAATGCTAAATATTAATGTATACATGCAAACTTAGTATGGGTGGTGGTTGCATTTCATCCATATTTGGGGAGTGCTTTGATATAGGGAGTGTTACTGGATGCTATATAGTCACTGTCACTGCTATGGACAAAATTTCAGCTATTTCACGCAAGCATGATTTGTTTTTCCTGTGGCAGCGTTAAATGCATGATATGCTCAACTACGCGCGAACAACTGCATGCATGCGTGAGTTGATTTCATGTTTGACCAATCAGGATGTGTGGTGATTATTTTAACGCTTCCAGTGCGCACTTCCGGGTTTACGCGCATTGGTGGGGTTTTGTCCACGGCATTACGACGTTGACTTTAAACAATCATGGATAGGTTAATTGGCCCAACTAAATCCCCAACCATATTTATTATGTGAGGTTTGGATTAGGTTGCCTTTGTAAGGCAGTGCCTATTTTCGGATGTCGATTGTTCATTCCATGTGTGGGAGTGGGAGACTGAAGGCTTTGTGTGCAGTAAAATGTCTATCAGCCGTATAGAAAATTTTGGATTGAGCGCTAAAGGAAAGTGGCTACAGATTTTGAATTTCAATCACAAGTGGTTACTCAAAGTCTCATTGCGTACGGCAAAGATTTCAAAATGAGTGTGAATTCAACCAAAATAAGAAAGTGTGTGTTGGTTGTATTGATTGAAATGTTAACATACACATTGTTTAATGTTGCTCCTCAACTTTTCACTACTTTGTCAGGATGAGCCAGGTAAGCCAGCGTCTGAAGAGAGGCAGTGATCCATCTGAAAATAGGTACTGCCATTTTGTGAAAGATTTCACACTTTTTTGGTCATAATTTATCATTGTATATACCTCATTAAATTCGATTAGTAACACATCTTTTGTGCAAAAATGTACTGCCATTTGGTGAAATCAATTTTTTGGTCATCAATTATTAATACATTGCCATTATTATATTAACACATCGTTTGTGCACACACCAAGTTTGTCATGTTAATTATTGCACACACTCTCTTGTCCTTGTCTTACCTGCATCGGGGGTTTCTATTTATCCAGAAGTCCTTAATTCTTTCCTAACAACTACCTCGTTCCATATCAAATTTCTTCCCCAAGGTTATCACCCAAATAATATTTGAAACTTGCAAATTCTCTTTCTGATTCGTTAAAGTTAACAATAATGCCTCATGTTTGCTGTGATTGACGGGAGAATAAATACCTCTTTACATGCTTTTAGCAGTCTTGCATGGATGTATACCTATTTCCACAACATACTATGCATTGCAGCACAATTGCACATTATCATTTGCTCAATTCCTAATCCTTGAAATACCCAAGTTTATGTTATGTGTGCTTATTTATGGTGTTATGTAATGTGCTTATTTTAGACAAGGGTTAAGAATTGAAGATTAATATATTTTATTATAGTTTGTTAAATTATACTTTCATATCAACCAACTAAAAACATGCTTTGCCAAGTACAAATTAGGAATTATAAGCTTCTTTGGTTACAACTAACAATATTATATGATTTTGTTTCAAATCTGTGCAAATTATTTTATTAGATATCTTTGCAATGCCATTAGATCTTGTTACATAACCCTAATCGAATCCCCCAAACCTGTTTTGCAGGCGATATGAAGAAGATATGTACTGGCGTCGTATGGAGGAGGAACATTACTGGGAAGAGCGTCGTCGCTACGAGGAAGAGATGGAATTCTTTGAATGGCAACGTCGCCGTGGTGTCCCCCATCCACGTCCCGTGCCCCCTAAACCCCCTGCAGCCCTTGAGATGCATATGAAGAGACCAGACACACAGATTGACAGACATGTGATGGCTAAACACAACAATATCTATCCTTCAGAAACAGAGGTTAGTTAGTTAACACTTATAACCCGGGAGCACCGCAACACTTTTAAGTTTTCAAAACTGAATTTTTGCTATTTTAGGTTGCTAATGATTTTTGAAGACTTTATAACCCCTAGTATCACCCCTCTGCTGGATACCTATCAAAATATTCACACAGCTCATTTTACAGGGGGTCAAAGTTTGGTTTTGTACAGGGAAGTATAGGGAGAGCTGAACTTGTTTTAAACCTGGGGTGCATTTCTTTGTTGAAAGGTGTATCATGATACATTTGGTATTAAATGATAGCTGTATATCAGTATTATTTTTCCCCATGTTTAAACCAGCATTTTTTATAGCTTATATGATGTAATAAATCAATTTAAATACTTAATTATAGGGCGCCCTCACTTGACCTGTCACAAAATATATTAAATGTATGGAATGCCATTAGTGTAGTAACTCAATTATCAGTGTTTATCATCTATAAACCATGTGTTCTCTTTGATAAATATGTATTATGATAAGTAAACATGGCTTATGGAGAAATAAAAAGTTGAATCAATGTTTTTTCGACCAATAGAGATGGTTTATCACATGTAAAAAATGTGCATTGACTAAATACATGAATGGCTTGCCATATTCAAGCATGTTGTATGGATATAATAAATAGTCCATCTCAGATCAGAGTCCAAAAGTAAAATGCTGTTATAAATGGGCATTGCAAAAGTGATTTTGTATGCTTAATATTATTTTAAATACCAATAGTTTATAGAATATGCCAAATTTGCTCACCGGGGGTGCCACTCCTCATGCCAAGGGGTCCCATTTAGTCATGGTTAATTAAGACTGTCCAATATCAATTTTTTTATTTTAATTGTGTTTTCATTACATGTTTTTACACATATTAAGAGTCATTTTCTCATTTAATAAAATTGAATGCCAATAGTTGATATGATCTGCCAAATGTACTTCCCCGGGGGTACCACTACAAAGCGGGGTCTATTCAATAACAGGTTAAATGATTGGTGTTTTCATACATTGGTGTTTTCATACATGATTTGTATTCACACATACATGTATGAGAGTCAGTATTTCCCACTGAATGCCATAAGAACATAACATGTGCCAAATATGATCCCTCAGGGGTGCCACTCCTCCTGAGAGGGGTTATATTTACTGGGTTTCAGTGCCCCCCTACCAAAAAGGTACATTTTAAAGTTTTAAATGTTTTCGTTACATGTGTTTACACACATCGAACGTTATTTCCACGTTTAATACAACTTTGAAGGCTAATAGTATAAATATTATCTGCCAAATGTACTTCCCCGGGGGTACCACTTTCGAACGGGGTCTATTCAATAACGTGTTTTCATTTTCATACATTGGTATTTTCATACATTATTTCAGACATATTATATTTACACATAAATGATAGTCATATGCTATTCTGAATGCCATAGAACATAAAATGTGCCAAATATGCTTCCTCAGGGGTGTCACTCCTTTTAGAGGGGTTATATAAACTAACTGTTAAGCTTAAGACAGTTCAATTTCAATTTATTTGTTTTTTATTTTATTTTAATTTTCCTTTTTTTCACAAAATATTAAGAATCATACGAATTTGAATGCCAATAGTTGACATTAATCTGCCAATTGTCCAATTTCAATGATCTTGGTATATCATTATCCTGAATGCCATTGCCATTAGTACATAAAATGTTCCATTTTTCTCCTGGAGGGTACCACTCTCAAGAGCAGTCCTAAGGGACCGTTCATTATTTCGCCCGCCGGATTCGAACGATAAAAATCCAACAGCTTCCGAGGCTTCACCCCCTTGACCCCCACAAAAATGAAATTTATTTAATCATGAAAGTTTATTCAAATTATGCGATGTATTTAAACCTTCAAATATTCATTTAACATCGGGATTCATGGGATTATGACAGTCAAATTAGTACAAATATAAAAGCTGTTCGAGCCGTCTATGCGCGCATGTGCCTACAAAATTAAGTTTATTGTTTTAGAAAATCGTTTAGAGCAAAAATATATCTCAATCATGGCAAATTTAAGTGTAAACGTGCACTGTTATCATGTGAAAGATGATGATCCTTTACCTAAGTGGATTTAGATATGTGCAAGCTTTTGAATTTGTCCCTCTCCTGTACATGTTTTAAGCAGGTTGTGTGAAATATAAATAATGAAAGATATTACTTACTACGACATTCTGTGCTCCATGCTCTTTCCACTTAGTAAGATAATTTAAACATGTAATATCGAAGATATTCTCAGACTTAAGGATTTGTAAATCATTGTGTATGTGTATGTCATGCTATCTTCTTGTTATCATTAAAATATGAGAAAGAGTATGGTAAATCAGTGGGACACTGGGTAAATACAGGTAATTCTAACAAATATGGGATTTCACTTTGTCCTGCACTACATGTACATGGTGTGCAGATATAATAAACATCACAGAAAATAATGTGAGTTGTCGCAACGGTTATTATAAATATTATTTCACATGGCACAATATCTCTTATTTGTCAAGGAAAAAGAATGGTTAAACAAAAATAAAATACCAACATTCTTATAACCTTTATATGGATCAATCGATGTAAGGCAAAACATATCACAAAATATGGAAATATCATGAAATGAAACACATTTGATACAATTTTCTAAGCATATGAGGAGTAGAGACTCATGATATGAATATCTTAGGTTAATTATTTCTTTCATTCCATATAGACATGTAAGAGGCAATGCGAATATGCAAAATACTGCATTTTAAGGACTGTTTTTAACGAATAAATTAAAAACAATTTATCTTACATGAAAAAAGTTGTTAGATATGAGTTCCTTGTCTGATTTCCTTTCATTTGAATCCCATATTTACATACTTTCGTCGAGGTTCCGATTTGACCCCCCCCCCCCCCCCCCCCCCCCCCCCCCCCCACCCCTGAATTCCTTGTAGGGGGGTATGTGTGAAACTTTTGTGGGGGTTTCCCGGAAACTGGTAAAACTACTTATTATGGGCTACCAAGTTACATGGTGCAACCGAAAATAGCATGAAGTATAACAAAAAGTGTCTCGGTGCTCCCGGGTTAATGCTCCTGATATCAAGAGAGCGATTATTGGACAGTTTTGGGGGGTATTTGAGGGGTTAAGACTCATGATAGGAAGATCTTAAGTGAATTTTTTCTGTCATTCCAAGATAGATATGTCATGGGCAACATATGTTCAAGAATTGTTGCGAGATTTAATGGCTTTGTAACATTGTAAAATGTGGTTGTCTTCTTTTAAGTCAAATTGTGTTGCCGAATATGCAAAATACTGCATTATAAGTACTGTTTTTTGCAAATAAATTGAAAATGGTTCATTATACATAAATAAAGTGTCTAGATATGAATTCCTTGTTTGATTATCTTTCATTTGAACCCCATATTGACATACTTTCAACAAAGTAAAAGTTTGACCCCCCGGAGGGGGGGGTCTGTGTGAAACTTTTGGGGGGTATCCCCGAAATTGGTCAAACAACTTATTATGGGCTACCAAGTTACATGGTGCAACCAAAAATAGCATGAAGTATAACAAAAAGTGTTGCGGTGCTCCCGGGTTATTATGACATTTTCATAAACAAAAACAAGAGATAAAATAAAAATCTGCTTGAAATTAAGAGAGATTTGACGATCAAATACAACACAGACATAACTCAATTTTGTCAATTGATAACATTTAGTTGTCAATTGTTTTAAGCGATCAAATAATTTCATAATAACTTTGTTGGGGGGGGGGGGCTTATTTGCAGTAATGTGATTATTCTAGTGATTACAAGAATGACTAAAAATCCCAATTTTGAATTCTTCCTAAATCTTCATTTGTCTCACTACCTACAGTTGGGTGGTGTTCAGAACATGGTGTCCTCTGTAGAAAAGGCCCTGCGCCTGGTATCCGACCACATCGCTGAGGAAGATAACCCAGCTGGCATGGACACAGATGCTAAGCCAGAGACAACCAAGAAACCTGTTGTAGTAGTCAAGACGGAAGTTAAGACCGAACCAGACGCAGCTGCTGATGGAGAAAAGAGCGAAGGGTAAGAACAAGAATATAGATGGACCCATTTAACAACAAAAATGCTAAGGAACAGAATTCATATGTAATTTTTAAAATCCATTTAAACATTAGTAAGGAACAAAATAATTATTTTTAATTCATAGAACACATTTAATACACCAAGTTTAACAGCTAGTTATCAATACAAATTGTAGAGCAATATGTATATTATGCTGCATGAAACAAGGACTGTAGTATGTAATACTGATTATGGAACAACCAAGTTCGGCCGTGAGAACCCATTTAATATGTTTTCAAAGCTGTTTCATGTTAATGAATTGTGAACATAGTGAATTTGGACATGTTTTGAAAAAGAATTACAAAACCGCCAGCATCAAGATAGGATAGTATACACTATGAAAATAGATACTGTTTTATTTTAAGTGATGTACCATATTTCTTTTCCTCTTCCCAAAAGGACCAAGAATGAGAACCAGCCACCACCACGGGTGCTTAAGGGAGTCATGCGTGTTGGAGTCCTAGCCAAGGGCCTACTTCTCAAGGGAGACCTGAACATGGGACTGGTGGTGATTTGTACCGAGAAACCAACTCGCACTTTACTTGAGAGGGTTGCCAACAATCTTCCCAAGCAAATGCAGGTAAACTATTGTGAGAAGCAATCATTTCAAATTAAATTATAGATATAAACATGATTGTAACATCCAATGCCTGATGATGAAAAACGACACATTGAGGCTGAGCCACTGGACACTGATGCAATACTTTCTCCCATATATTTCATCCTTCTGTACATTTCTTCTTGATTCTTTCTTGCTTACTTTCTGTTTTTCACACTATCTCTTTTCCCAACTTGCTGATGTGTCCGGATAAAGCTGCCAGTGATCACTCAGATTATGAGAGCTGAGGGCATGAAGATGGTGTGATATCTTGATTGGAAAAGTTAGAATATTTTCGCACATTTTGTTGTTGCAAGAATCTAAGCAAATTCTTGCAACATGTGAAGAAATTGTAAATATGGACTGATATGTTGAGACTAATGATTGGCACCCTGCTTCTGTGCTGTGTGAATTCTACAGTCCATGCAAACAGAAGAATTGGTGTCATACTTGTTCATCTTTTGGTAAAACCTCTCCCTTTCGAGTCTACAGCAGCCAAACAAATTCTTAACAACATGGGATTGAAGGTGGAGAAAATGAAGCAAAATATTTTCATCATCTATTCAGGATGTTGACTTGGTCCTTTCACATGTTTTATCACATCAAATAATTGTGTCAATCATGTTTGGGTCAAGGGGTGTGAAGAAGTTCAGATTTTTATCTGATTTCAGACTTTATTGTTTTGATTTCAGCACTTGGTTTGTACTAAAGTATAGGAGCTATATATAAGTATATACAAGGTGGTACTCCACAAAGCCACTTTCTGATTTGTTTGTATCAACATATAATTAACTCTTTCATTTCTGTTTGTCTTTATTAGGAGACTGACGAGAAACTCGACATCAAATTGTGTGTGGAAGAAGCCAGCATCGTTGTAACAAATCAAACAGAGCCAAAGATGACAATGAAAATCACCTTGACCTCTCCTATCATGCGTGATCAACCGGATACAGGTTAGTCGCAGGTGTCCCATGAAACTTCAGGGTATATGGTAATGGATGCATGTCCCTATAACATAACAATCGATAATAGTGCTGGTTTTGGTTTAATTTGGTTGCAAGGCAAGCATATTATCCCTGTGGGACACAAGTGATTTTTTTTTAATTTGGGAGTAACCGTAGAGGGAGAACACCGTTTTCAAATCTGATCTGGTATAGAAACACTGGTACTCATGAATCACCAATCAGAATGCCCACAGAAATTCATATTGATGACACTTTACAGAGCGCTGTTTACCCAATTGTGTGTCAAATTGAAGCAACATCCAAAATATTTCTTTGTCGCCCATTGATATAAACACTTATCTTGATCGAATGAGGTAGATCCATATTTCCCCACTACTGGGTGTTATGTTAATTTCCATAATTTTTTGCATTTCCTTTTTTTCCTTGTGATGAAAATTTGCAAAATATTACATGTGTCTGTCACCACTATTGAAGATCAATTTATCAATATATCAATCTTTTTATCTGTTTTGAAAGGAAGGGTGAATAATGGATAGGAAAAATCTAATGTCTTCCCTATTTCTATAACCAATCTGGTGATTGGGAATATGTGTATTTAAAAACAATTGGTATCCTAGTTATGTTTGATCATTATGCTTCAATGATTCCCTTAATCCCTTGTATACATGATATGCGACCCATCACGTCACAACATTACCAACCAGTTGGCTCCAGAAATGAAATTTAAAGGTTTAGTAAAAGCTATTTTTAGCTTTGAAATGACACCTTGTTGTGGATATATGTTTCAATGCAACTGTCAACTGATATGTTTTGATGTGATGTGTCCCATTTGTTCACATATTTACTGTATTTAAATTGATTTCTAAATATATGTGCATCTGTTAAAAATAAACAAAAATAACAAACTTTTCTTGACAGGTTAAGTAAGTATAGCCACATGGTAATCCACCCCTAACCTTAATTGGCAGACCTATTTAAAAAAAAAAGAAGAACAAATTCAAACAAGATGCAAATCAGATGAAATTGTTAAAGAGCTTTTGGGGGATTGTTTAATGGTGCCAGCTTTGGTTAGTTGTCCAACATTTACTAGTTGTTGTTTTTTGCCAGTCAGTGGAGAAATCGTATCAGTATTTCCTAATACAATCACATTTTATTTATCTTTAGTTAGAAATTAATTAAATAAATACCCAATCTTGAATAACTATCAGTTAAATATGAATTTGGATAAATTATATAAGGCCAATGGCTAGACTGGCACCATTCTAAAAAAATATCTGTTTTGGACATATCTGATATTGCACTATTTTGGCCTAGTATTTTCTAGTCATCAACATCTTGTAATTTGCACTGAGAGTAAAACCAATGTTTGAAGTTGAAGGCACGTACTGTGCATAAATCAATCAAATAATTGTCCCCAACAATACATCCATTTTTTTCTCTCTCTCCAATATCCATTTCCCCATTTAGCACTATTGAATGATGATTTCATGTTTATTTTGAATGTATTTACTACAACTAATTGGCTTACCAACTGGCTGCCAAGTATGCCAGTGATCTGCCTTCTTCTACCTCTCTCAGTCTTCTCTCTGTGCAAAGATTTTCAGCCCACACAGCGTCAGTACCAACCACACACACAGGGCTACCTCATGTGAGGAGGATTTTTGACCATCTGTTGGGCCCGCGCCTCGGGGGTCTTCGGCTTGGTTCCCTGTACGCTCCTGTGATCTAGGGTGGGCTCGAGGTTTAAAATATGAGGAGTGATAATGTTATGATGCTCTTTCTCTCTCTTTCTGTCTTGTGTGATCCCTGAATCCTGCTTATCGAGAAAAAAATAAATGTTTCCTTATCTGCATGCCTTGAAACATACTCAAAATGTTCTGAGTGAAATAAAACCAGCAAGGCCAAATCTCGCCAATTGTGCAATTCTTATATTAATTTTCTTTTTTGTGGGGGTCCGGTACAGGAAGATGGAAAGTAGTTGACCCATCCCTAATCTTTTATTTATTTTATATTTGGTGTATACCACCGTAATTAAATCAACTAAAACAAACCTGTCCTATCTAATAATATTAGTTTCATGAGCACCTTAAAGCTTGCACATATACTTGTAGGTTTAGTTCTGGTTGCTTTTATTATAGCACCCTCCTAAACATCCTGATGTGGTCCTTGTACATTGCAATCATTTTGTACAGATACTAAATAATAAGAGAGCTATTCCAATATCATTAGGAATTACTGTCATTTTTTAAACTAATTAAATTATTGATTGATAATGAAATTAAGATAAAAGCAAATGCCCTAATCACAGTATACTGCAAGCCTATCAGTGTCTTCAATCATGCTCCTCATCCTCGCCGCCCTAGACCAGTACAGGCCCAGTTGTTTACCCTTCGGTAGGCTGCACTTTTGCCCTTTCATAAGAAGGGGCGATAATCCTGGCCAAGTGGGCCCGGCACGTTGGTCAAACACCCATCCCAACTTGGTGTGTGATTACATTTTGCTTAGATACTGCCAAAGATCCTCCGGACGTCCTGGACAGGCAAAAATGTCTCGAAGCCTTGGCTGCCTTACGCCATGCTAAGTGGTTTCAGGTTCGACTCCATGTATTCTATTTATCGTAATATTTAAGTTGTGTAAATTAGATAATTATATCGTGCGGTTTTAAGGAGAGTTGGCAAGTGGTTGGGCAGCCAAACTCTTGCCAGTTTCTCTTTGATAGCAGTCATTTTACATAAGTCAAGATCAATGCTAGCAGATTCGTAACTTCGTATCATTCAAAATGGAAGAATAATTGGATGTCGAGAAAGTTTAGTGTTGTGCATAAAGATAGGCCTAATCAGCAGAGATCCGGATCATGACTATTCATTATGTGAAATAGCTGTATGGCCGTTATGTTGCACTTGTGGGTACTCGTATTGCAGTTAATGCAAGTATCGCAACAAGAGATTAATATCATAAAATCCGGGTATTGAGCTAACATCGATAGAAAGCACATTCTGTTCCATCAGTAGGGAAGCAGATTCAATGCAGTAATAATAGATAGATTAAGATAGGATAACTTGAATCACTTGGTGGAGATCATACAATACAAATGTATAAACCCATGGAGAATTATACATACATATATCCAGATAACACAGAATTTGCTATTTATCTCGGGAGGTAAAGAATTGTTAACAAAACTTTTTTTTTCTTAACATTTATTTACATAATTAAGTATGTTTTTCCCTCCTTGAGGCATAGACATACTTAAATTTTATTTTAAATCATATATTCAAGTTACAATCATTTCATAGTAAAAACAAGTACAAAATAGGAATTTACTAATGAAGTTAAGTAGGAACTTAAGTGTATGTAATTTAAAAGTAAAATTTAAATATAGCATTTGTAAAAGTCATTCAATATTCATTGTTATCAGACATGATAAGAATGGACATTGAATGTTTTTATATAGTGTGTGTGTCATTTCTGCCATAAAATGTGTATTGTTTAATTCCTCATTGCTAACAGGCCAGAGCTACAGGTTTGCAGTCGTGCGTGATAGTCATCCGCGTCCTAAGGGATCTGTGTGAACGTATTCCAACATGGGTGCCCCTTAATGGATGGGTAAGTGTTCTACTCCCCTAATTATTACTGGAAGCCTTGATTGACCTAAGTATACCAAAATACTTAGGCAACTAAGGAGAGGAAGGGGGAAAGGAATTAGTTGTAGTGAAAATATTGTGAAGCATGTGGATGTGACAAACATACAACTGTAAAATATTTGCTTACAAGGGTAACATTGCAATTGGCCTTGTCTGTTCTCTCAATATGACAGGCGAATCACCTCAAGGACAAGTAAATAACACCGCATTTATACTTCAGGAATATAGAGTAAAGCTGTTAAGACGATATTTGAGCAAGTTGCCACACAGGTCTAAGAAACTTGCATAAGAGCTGTAAACATTTGATTTTGGGGCAAGTTATTTTACACCCCAATATGATATGAAAAGTGTTTTTCAATTTGGCTGTTTTGTGGGTTTTATGGAAAAGCTGGATACAGAATGAGGTCTTTTCTTTATTTAAACATAACCATTCTATGCCTGATGATGAAAAATGATATCTAGAGGCTGGGCCGCTGGACACTGATGCAACACTTTCACCCTCATTTTTCATCCTACTGTATTTTCCCTCTTTATTCTTTGCCTTCTTTCTGTTTTTCACACTACCTCTTTTCCCAACTTGCTGATGTGTCCAGATAAAGTTGCCAATGATCAATAAGATTATGAGAGCTGAGGGCATAGTTGTTATGTTTCATAATTTATTGCTAAAAAAACTTAACAAATACTGACCAAAAATAATGTGTTTGTTATATTTCAGCCAATGGAACTATTGTGTGAGCGTGTCATTGCCAGTACTGGTCAACCACTAAGACCTGGAGATGCTCTTCGACGTGTCTTTGAAGCAATTGCTGGTGGTCTGCTTTTACCAGGTATGCAGTGTATTGTATTTTACTGTAGCACCCACCATTTCAAGAAAAATGCACATTTTAGGAGAACATGGCCAATCACTCTCCCAAATTATGTGCATATCGAGTTGTCTTTTTTTTCTGATCGGTTTATTTGCCAACAGCCTTGCATAGCACACAAACAATCTAGAAGCAATGCTGTATCAAAATATAGCAAACATTTACATAAAAATACAGAACTTGATTTGTCCTGATTCCAAATCTCAAACATATTGTGTTATTAAAATTAAAGTGCTGCTGGTATGTTCTTAGTTTGACTTGTCAATATAATACGAATGTTGTGGTTAAATGTTTGCATTTACAGAGACAATTACTAATTTATTAACCAACCAACATGTGCTTTTATCATTCCCAGGTGGACCCGGTCTGTATGATCCATGTGAAAGAGATCCTACTGATGCTTTGTCTCATCTTACTCCCCAACAGAGGGAAGATATTACAGCTAGTGCACAGGTACACACATATTTTAAAGTTATTCATTTGGTCATGTAATAAAAGCCAAATTGTCCCCTCTTGTTTGTTTTAGGCAAATAGAGCAAACTGAAAGTTTAAAGTGGTTATTAAATACCACAATTAAAAAAATATACACTTTACAGTACTGGTATTTAAAAGGAACTATCCCCAATTTTTAAATTTGTAGTGATATTAACATTTTTCTTTACTTATGAAGTTATGAATAGAAACATGCGATTGAAAGCCACAACTAAACTTGTATAACACAGCATGTATTTTATAAATAATGCAGTAAATCTAGGACACCTTCAGATGCCTCAACTTGTACTTGCTGGGGTATACCTGTTTTTGTACCATACTAAAAGTGAAAGCAATGGAATTGGCTTGGTCAAACACTTACTGAATCGGACACTATTTGAGTTAGTTTGTGCTTCATTCCTGATCAATTCAATTTAAGTTTTAATGTATATTTGCATAGAGTTTTAACATTTTGTTTATATTATTTGTTAATTACAGCATGCCCTGCGTCTCATCGTATTCCGTCAAATCCACAAAGTCCTTGGAATGGAACCACTCTACACCCAAGCACGTAATCTTGGCCGTCGTGGTAACCGCAATCGTAAGAGGCGCCGTGATGGAGACGATGCTGATGGTGATGATGGTAAGAAGAGACGCTCTTCTTTTTTTTATTCCAACAGTGTGATTCAGAATCAGGCCCATAGCCAGGGGTGTGTGTGCAAGGTTTGCCAAAATGTCAATCAATAATAAGTCGTGATATGTTGATGAAAATTTCATTATTTAATAATGAAATATGTGTCTTCTAAGCGCCCACAATGGTATTGAGCCCTGAACACCTGTGCAGGGGCTGATCCTCAAAAATTATTACAGGTCTATTCGGAATCCTTTTGACATAATAGATGTGCTCAAAAATAACAGTCACTCAATTGCATAACATTGAGGAAATCACCAATCCAAATGTTGATGGAAGTTTGGATCAAATTACTTGAAAATAGAAAGATGAACTTTATTGTGACAGGAAATTCCAAGGTATTTCTGTACAATGAGCTGCAAAATGTCAAAGCTTATGAAGTTGTGCATAGAACATAACTGTATACTCTCAAAAGTCATCCAAATGTTAACAGTGAATATGAGATAATAAATCCGGGTTTGAAAACCAACATGTAAATATTTGAGGACGGATGTCCCTGCACTTTCATTCAGAATAAGTAATGATGAACAATAAAACTAATTGTGTTCATTTTTGTTTCAGCTGAAGGCAAGAAAGACAAGAAGGAAGATGGGCCTGAGATGGAGACCGGTGATGGAGTACAAATCAAATAGATGTCTACGTCTGAAACGACGAAAAACAATTTGTAAATAATGTTGTCACATTGTCAAGTAGCTATGTAGACTTTCAATTATGTACGAAAAAATTGGTTTGCATTGTACGCAGGTGTTATCTCTTTGCTGTACTATCATAACTTAACTCTTCTTTTAACATTTTAATATCTTTTGAGAAGATAACTTCCGAATTTTCCCTCAGTTTTGAAAGTATGCTATGGATAAGCTTAATTACTGTTTATTGTGTTACAGAGATTTTTTCTATCATGTTTATGTCAGTGAGTATATAAAATGGTTAAGTTAGTTCATGGAAAAGTATGTGTTGAACAAAACATTAACGCACATTGGTTGTAAGTCTTGTATAAGAACTAAATCATACTTTAAAATTATAAATTACAAATATTAGTCATTAACAGGTTTGATAGTAGTCTATGTTATGTTATACCAGTTTATCTTTTCGGTCATTTTATATTTAGGATAGCATATTTTGCAAACTAACTGTTAAGATTAAATTCTCCTGACTTGTTATATTAAATTGAAAACAAGTTTTGGATTTGACAAGTTGTCGAATTTTTGGATGCCACATATTTAAAGTACTTCATATATTTGGATTGATATGAATATTAGTGGAATATATTTGGATTAAAAAAAAACACCCTTATAATGGTTTAGTTCAAATTGCCCAGCAGTAATATATATATAAACTGCTTTTCCTTTTAATAGTGTACTCTTGTAAGTAGTGTTGGTGGTAGATATATTAGATTGTGATCATACTCTAGCAAGATGTCATTATATGAACTAAATTAGTGTCTAAATGTGAAATCCAATGTAGCTAAGGGGCTTGTTTAGGTTATTAATGCTGGGCCAGTCGAGTTGCTTGTAGTGTGTGCAAAATGTGCAGATCAATAAACATTGCATTTTACATGTCTTAACTAAAGTTACAGTATTACATTGCATAAGTCTAAAGATATATTATCGTATTATTGCAAGTTCTATATTGTTGCGTAGTTTTGTATAGTAATCATAAACTAACAACCATTTGAAAACAATAAAAAGCAACATTTTCTCTCGTTTATTTGTTTACCTTTAAATCCAAAACTTTTTTCTGGTCTTGCGGTTTTCAGCATATTTAATTGATTCATGTAGTGCATCCCTAACCTAAGAAATACATCAAAGGACTAAATGCCTATAAACAAAATACATGTATAAGTAGATTTTCCGTGTGCATTAGACATTAAGTGAACACCGCCATATTAAACTGAGGGTGTGTATTATGTGTAATCTTAAGTATTAAGATAATTTACTCTGATTTCAAATTTAATATTGATTTATCTCTGCAAGTATGAAGTATGTTGATTTGACTTGAGAATTGATAATTGGAGTCGGTTTTGAAATATATAAGGGGATCTGTATTGCATGTATAATGTGAAGTGTTGTGTATCCTCCATTCCACTAGAAAAGTAACATAGTCAAGAAAATGATGTGAGGATGAGATAGTTATGGACTTAGTCAACTATGTGATGTGAGCTGTTGATGATGACGATGATAACCAATAAAGAGAAATGTTACTTGTAGCAATTTGATACCACGTGAGAGTTATTTCATGAATTGATGTCTTATATTTCGTCAGCCACATTATTTACTGTTGACGATGTGTCACTTTAAAAACAAAATCACATGCAGTTTAATATCAATTTTAATTAAAATAAAACCATACATATTTCACCAAAAATAAAATTTAAGTCGAATAGACCTGCAAGTGATAACTGAAACTAAAATACCTAAGACAAAGCTGCATCAATGCAACAGTATATGATGTGGCTGACAATTTGGTTAGTGACTACAAGATTTTAACGATGGCAGTTGTCGTTCAGATGGAAATTCTGTTGGAACCAAACTCAAACCAGTACTGAAAAGTAAGCCTCCCCGCCCCCTTAAATTTGATCACGTTTGTTTGCATAAGTCTACACATAATTAGACGTTTTGAGAGATTGTAACACTTATGAAAAGCAAAAACACTTGGCTACTCATAGAAAGTTTCTCCATTTCAATAACATTATTACTTTTCCGTAAATAGTCTCATTTCTCAAAAAAGTGGCACTTTTCAAGATCTATATGAGTTTGTATGCATAAATCCACACAATTAAGCGTATAGAAGATTGAAACATTTATAAAACGGGAAAACCCTTGGCTACCCACGCAAAGTTTCTTTTCAATACCATGTTTACCTTTCCCCAAAACAGTCACATTTCCCAAAAATGATGTTTTCCCGATACAAGGAAGTTATTGACCTGAATTGGCTCCTCGTGAATGAAATAAAATCATTTTATTTTTAATTTCAAATAGGACCAGCTAAAGAAAGAAGACTTCCTTTTAAAGGTATATGACCCGATCACATTTTCATAACACAGATTTTTCTCAAACATATGGAGATTTTCATATCATATGAAAGATCATATTTTTCTGATTAACATACTGAAATTTGACGTCCAAATCAGTATGATTACGAAGAATTCGGTGAAATAACATCGAATTACCGCGATAGTTTGTATACAACTCAATGGGCACATTTCTCGGCATCTTGTGCGTCTAAAATAAGAACCATTAGAGTTATGCAACTCAAACTTTGGAATACAACTCTTTTAAGGATGACCTTTCATGTAGAATAGAAAACTTCCAAGTTGAAAATCGGAACATCTACCTTTAATTGAGACATTTTTCTGAAAACATCGTTTTGGGGAAATGTGAATGTTTTGGAAGAAGTAAACATGCTATTGAAGAAGAAAAACTTGCAATGGGTAGCAAAGCGTTTTTTCTTTTGATAAACGTTTCAATTTTTCAAAAGTTACATTTGTGTGGAGTTATGCAAACAAACGGGATCAAATTTTAGAGGGGGGGGGGGGGGATACTTTTGACCCCTATAGGAACCAGGATTTGAAAACGAATTAACGGTGGCTTGATGAAAATGAAAAGCCCAGCCTGACGATAATAAGATAACAAGACCAATTCAATGTTCATGATTTGATAAAGGAAATTCTGAGCACGAGTCTTGCCTACCAGGAGCATGAGTTGGGTGCGTTAAAGCCAAAACATATATGCGACCATGTAGGGAAGTTGATTTTTTTAATTAAAAGGTTACTTGAAATATTTTGGGCTATCGCTCAGAGAAATTCCGTAGGAAATAATATCAAACTACTTTTTACTGGATCCTGTAATTATTTAAAACTATGCAGTTTCTGGGTCCATATTTTGTAAGAGATATTGGTGTGGGTTTACTTATCAGACTGATAAGTCCATGGTTTAACGAAGATTTGATATGAACACTTGGAATTTGACCTTCTCATAGATTCCGCCCATACCTCACGAAGGGACACCGTAGCACCAGTTTTGTCTTTAGTGCCCATCCGCGAACCAGAAACTTAATCCAGCAAGCCCCGACGGTCAACCTTAGCTGATGAAGGCCTTCCTTAATTGCTGAAGTTAAAATTTCAACCCAAGATATTTGGATGAACATGGACTGTGAAATTGGTAGCTTCGACTAATAGCTTTTTTTAGAAGACTATACTTCTAAGCAATGAACCTTTGCTCTTCACGGACACGGAATTAGGCCTACTGGATTTAACCCAAGTAGGCTTTACTGGAGAGGAAGATTTGGTTATCTTCAAAAATTTTGGAAACATCGATCGTGAATCGTGATAAAAGTAGATAATCAAGTTTTCCCTAAAGGCAAATATTCCTGTATTAAAAGGAAAAGAAGATCATGCCATTTTGCTCATTCAACATTCAAAATGTCTGATTCAATATGCAGATATTTTTAAAATGCTGAATTGACCACGAGCCTACATGGGAAAATTTCGTAACCAAAAATATTACAAATTAATTACATCATTTACTCGCGCGGTCAATCTTAGGAGAGAGGTCGAAGCCAGGACATATGGCAAAATAACATCAATTGAAAACTAACTACCAATCTTGGAAGTTCAACTGTCAAATCTACATTTTAGATGATCAAAATTATACGTTATAGAAAATTATTTCTCGGGGAATAGTGTCATCAGGAACAAGGACTAACTGATGAACGATCCAATTGTGGAATAGAAAGCAAACCCGGGATCCTTAAAACAAAATTAATGAAGTAGATCAAAACCAATAATTTTTTTTCTTCTTCAAGATTCATGCATTTTAACATTTTACCGTTTTTAATATACACCTAGCACATAAAGTCCCTGCTCAGGTGCTTTGAGGTTGACTAATTCAAAATACATAATCGGTACCAAAAATCTGAGATATACATTAAATGAGCAAATTTCTTCTCCGCAGTTTGATACCTCATTCAACAAAATCGAATGGATACTTTTAAAGTTATGTCGATTTCAATGACCGTACATGCAACAGAAAAGTGGCACTAGGTATAGGAATCATTGATTTGTGTGTGATAACTGTGTGCTATCTGAACGTGACAGATGAATGGGTCTTTAGTTCTAACCGCAATGTGCGGGACAAAGGGTGTATCTGGCTGTGAAGAATACAAGTCTTAGCTGATAAGCTGTGAGTTTTTCAGTGCGTAAATCCATAGACGGGTAAAACATTGATTTTTACCGTCTATGGTAAATCACACACAAATCAATGATTTCCTATACCTAGTGCCACTTTTCTGTTGCATGAACGGTCATTGAAATCGACATAACTTTAAAAGTATCCATTCGATTTTGTTGAATGAGGTATCAAACTGCGGAGAAGAAATTTGCTCATTTAATGTATATCTCAGATTTTTGGTACCGATTATATATTTTGAATTAGTCAACCTCAAAGCACCTGAGCAGGGACTTTATGTGCTAGGTGTAGTTCACGGACATCAACATTCGGCGCGCATTAGCGCATTATTTGGTAATTGTTCAAATTAGTTGCTTCATTTCTTGTATATAGAGATGTTTACCACAATGACTCAACTAGATAATATCTCTGTGCATTCCACACTAACGAGAGCGGGTTATGATAAGAGTGTCCTTAAAAGAATCTACCATGTCACTTATCATCTGGAAATGTTTATATCTATTATATGTGTGGCTTTAATTTTTGATTATCAATTTCTTTATTTATTAAACGATGTTAGGTATTGGCCATGATTGATGAGCAACTAAGACTGATTGACTTTGATGGAAGATTGTGTTCCGTCATTTTGAATTTCTTGAAAGGGGAAGAACAAATTATTCTAAATGAAGATTTTTAAGGTTTTCGACTTTTTAATCTATCTTTTTTAAAGAACTCTTTTTTTAATTTTCAATAATTTTCAAAAAGTATTGTGAATCAAATTCAAGAATTAAAAAATAAAAACAAAGTCGTTTTCATGAAATTAAAGACATTTGAAGAAGAAAAAAAATGAATTTTTAAAAATGTTTAAAAAAATCAAGAATATTCAAACAAATTCGAACAATTTTCTAAAAAGTCAAGAATTTTTAACAAAAAATAAAGGATATTAAAAAAAATCAAAATCAAACGTTTTCAAATGTAATCCGAAATTTGCTTACATTTTCAATAATTATTCGAAAAAGAAATAAGTCAACAAATTTGATCAAATTTGTAAATTAAAAATTGAATTATATGCACAATTAAAATTTAAATACATTGCATATACCACAAGAAAAAATGTTTAACAAAACATCAAGACACACCTACATCGGTATGCGTCGTTCTTAAAAATCATGCACTATGAATACCTCTGTGAAGGGTGTAACAGAATTACTCCGTGTATCTTACACTATTACACTATAAGTATTACATTTTGATAATTCTCAGAAGACCATGATAACTGCAGACATCTGATTTTCATCAAATACCTGCTATACAGCGTGTCCCCAAAAAACTGGGTTCAAACGTTTGCTAGCTTATTACTAAAAAGTAGGAAACATGGATAGTTGATATTTTAGGGATATCCAACCAAATATACCTGACCTTAATTGGTCAAACTCTGTGATCAATGCAATATAAACTTTTTGAAATACAAAGATTTTAATAGAGCGTGGTCAAAACTCATTTGTCCCACTTTTCAAGGAACCTCCAAATGTGTTGCAATTGCGCATTATTGTGACTTTATCATAGTTAGGCCTATGCCTTTGCATTTATTCTTTACAAAGAATTGGGCAGTAAACAAAATTATCTTGGTCATATTGCAATAATACAAGTTCATTATTTACATTTACATAAACATTAAAACAAAATGTTCTTTGTTAAAGTCCGAGTTATTGTTAAGTTCTTTCGGAGAATAAACACCATGCCGGGAATACTGCACATAGCGCACAGTATCATGCAACGCACGGATGGTTTATTCCTTAAATCGGGACAAATGGGTTCTGACCACGCTCTATTCAAATCTTTGTATTTCAAAAAGTTTACATTGGACTGGTCTCCGAATATACCTAATTAAGTTCAGGTATATTTTGTTTGATATCCTTAAAGGTATATTATGTGATCTTTCCAGGGAACGCCCTCAACATCGAAAAAAAATTTAGAAAGCAGATTTTCTTGCAGATTTACATTTCTGATCATAAATCATGCATACATTCCAAGTTACAGGGCGATACGATTCTTAATTACTTCAAAATCATGGTTTTAGAGTGAAAATAAACTGTCGGAATTCCGACAGTTTATATTTTTCACTCTAAATTCACTCTAAACCCATGATTTTGAGGTAATTAGGAATCGTATCGCTCTGTAACTTGGAATGTATGTATGATTTATGATCAGAAATGTAAATCTGCAAGAAAATCTACTTTCTAAAAAAAAAATGAATAGAGGGCGCTCTCTAGAAAAGATCACATAATATGCCTTTAAATATAAACTATCCATGTTTCCTATTTTATATTTCGTTAATATAAGCTCGCAAACTTTTGAACCCAGATTTTTGGGACACCCTGTATGTAGGGAGGAGTAACTAAATGATAACACCGCCTTGGTGTATTTTTATCAAATGGGAATTATCTCATCATCATATCATATGGATGGTTTGAGTCTAGGAATGGGAACTAGGATGAAGCAAGGTCATGTCGGGGATTTAATAGCTTTTAATGCAACAAAGCCTTATCTAAAATAGCTACCATTTGTACAAATGTCCGTAGATTCTTTTAAATAATAAAGAATAAAGTGTTTCATAAAGCCAGAAAATAGAGTATTATTTAAGAATTGCACTGATAGTAATTATGGCCTTTTGACATTAGATAGGCCTATACATGTAAGTGCAAAAATAAAGTCAAAGCTGCCGTGTGTTACTAAATTACATTTAGGTTTAGCATAGACTACCAACTGGCAGCTATTGCAGATAGGGCCTTGTGCCACTGACATTCAATAGAGTTTGTAAATGCACCAGTATTAGATTGGACACAAAAAGTTGCATCTCCCTTGAAAATAAACTTTGAAATTACCATGGAAAATATCATCTTTCATTTTAAATAACGGTATGTTGAATCAAATGAGCGTCATAAAAATATAGCTATTGTGACATTATTAAAATCAAACCATAGCGCTTAATTAGAGTAGAGTTTGTCAAAATAAACCTTAAAATGGTCAGAGGATGTGTCTTTTTGTTTGTTGTGTCGCACATAACATATAAATTAACAGCGACAAAAAATACCAGTCGCCGACTGCAACTGCAACGCATTTAACTCCACCCGATGAATTCCTTCAAAAGTTCATGCGGTAATGATATCATGTTAAAGTTCAACTGCACGGGGTACTTCAACTGCATGCTTAAACATATCCCGTATGATATTAACGATTAAAGGTTTTTGACTTGCGGTCTAGCCATCGTATATTAATATTCACCCATCTATTAAATGCAATTGTATTACAACTGAATTCATTAGGAATGTGTTCAATGTGGAGTGATTCATTACAATTTATATGATGGTTATAGTAAAAGTTAAATGGATTTTGGTTTCACAGAAGAATGCTCCAGATTATTCATTTTTTGCTCCAGAAGATTCATATTATGTAAATAGTAGACATATTTCGAGGAACAGATATTCAGACTAAGGGGTGATGGAAATCCGGCCTCCCAAGGAAAATCCTGCACTCTGGACTCTGTGCTTTATAGGCTTACCCAATACCCAATAAAAACTTAAAACTTAGTTAAAGTTGGTCGTGACCCGGGGTCGTGACGCAATGAGAGGACTACGGGGCCCGGCGGGGCTACCCAAAGCATGGACGGACCATGTAGTTAGTAGAGTATACTCAATTGAGTTTAGTGTTGAAATCGAAGACCCATTTCTTCTTTTGGATTAACGACTTAGTGCACCTTACGATCTTTATTGTATAGGCTTTATGGTATCAACTAAACTCCCATCTACTTCGTCACTCAGATAGCTTAATTTTCATCCATCCATAGTAATTTTGTCATTGGTCTTTTCCATCAGAGTTTCTTTTGTAATGAACTTTGCACTGAATGCAGCTGTGCAACTCTCATTTATGTCACTGCTGTATCTCTGAGGTCCTAGATCTGATATCCAGAGGAATCTCATCGTGCTAAAGGTCGGTGGATGGCATTCCTTTGGGTCTGCCCTTTGGCTACATCAGCGTCCTCTTCATTGCAATACATTTCGATAGTAATAGCTCTTATTGTTCCGGATGATGTCTGGCTGAGGCGTAGCTCTTCACAACCTTCGTCGCTTTTTTTGCAACGAGGGTCTGGTCATATCTACATATTCTTGCTGAAGCTGAAAGTGCTTAAAGTTAGTATTCTTCTGTTGGATCCAGTGTTCTTTAGTTTTCAGTTCTATCAGTACTATTTGAACACTAATCATGACTATATTTCAGAATAGTACTTGAGACAGCGGGCAAGATTGAAAGAGTCCTATTTGGTACACGTCGGACCATTCCGATGTTCACTGTTAGTTCTGAGCATGAGAAATAGTTTGCCATTACTTGCCATGTTATGATTGGATGTATTACTATTAGTGGTAAATCAGCTTACGAATGATTAAATATAAATTGTAGCAGGTTATGAGCAACTGATCCATATAATTTGCTTGGTCCTTCCATGCCTTGACTGCTGTATTTTGCATTTCTTCTGGAATGCACAGACGTGTCCATTAGGTCTTTGTTTATGCTCAATACATCCTGGTCACTGGTATGTTTCACTATGATATCTTATATATAAAATCCAGAGTTGTTTACATGAATCAGTTGGATAGAGTGCTCGACCACATGGAAGCAATAATATACACGATTGTGAGTCAACTTTACATTTTATTCAATACAAATTTGTTTCGTCTTATATCCGTTTCCAGCCCATTGTTGGTCAAAGAGATGTTCGGAACATGATGTTCCTGAAAAAAACTCTGGTGATCTGATTCGATCTTCTTGTCCAGGGAAGGGCTGGCTCACCAGCTCACCTCTTCAACCAAATAACGAGATTTCCTTCTTTTTCCATATCCGGTTGAAGATTATACCTCTGTGAAGGGTATAACAGAATTACTCCGAAGATTGGATGTTGATAAGCGTGTGCAACAACTTGTGACTTTCTCTTGAAACGTTCATTAGTCTTCTATAGTTCCGCCCGAGGTACAGAAGATCTGCAGTCCCGTTAAGATGATTGTGATCTATTGGCGTTTATCATGTTTATTGACTCTGTAGTCTTGAAGAACATGTCGACTGCATCATTACAATTCTATTTTGTCCTGCCTGGCTTAGCATGCTATGTTATCCATCAGGAATGTTCAATCATATACGTGGAAGCGTTCTTGGAAATCTTCATCATCTTCCGTCTCCTTTGCTTCAGGTCCATAATTTCCTTACTAATATCGTGCGGTCTCTTCATTTTTCGGAAAGTCCGGCTTCAACTAGGTTATTTCTTGCTCTTGTCGTGAATCATTGCCAACTTGATGTTCCTCGTAGCCTTTCTTAAATCTCCGTGAGTCCTCGTTCTTGAAAACCACGCTCTTATCCCACCTGCTTTTTTGAGAGGTTCAGTATTGGCAGTGCTTGGCAGATAATCTAATCTTATCTCACAAAGTCACAAGCATGTCATCTTATGATCAGATATACACTGCAAAGTTTGCAGAACACATCGGACGCATAAATGGAACACATCCAGAACGCTTTTGATGTGTTCAAATGTAACAGATTTTGAACACCTGCAGAACGCCTTTCATGTGTTCATTTAGTGTCCTGAACTAGAACACATCCAGAACGCTTTTGATGTGTTCAAATGTAAAAGATTTTGAACACATGCAGAACGCCTTTCATGTGTTCTGTATAGATGTTCTGAGCTAGAACCAACGTTTTTGCAACACTAGATTTATGTGTCGTTCTCAGCAATAATTCTGACACGCATTGAGTGAAAAGCACTGGACACTATTTTAGCTCTTAAAATCAACGAACTACTAGTAACTTTTCTCAACCAAACGACTGCTGTCGTTTGCTCAATGTTATATATTATACATTATCCCTTCGTTTTGGTAGTGAATCGAAACATATATCAGCATGATATTTCGCTTATGTCAAGTATCTATACTTTCATTGGTGTTTTTTAGCGATGATGATGTGTTCTGCATGTGTTTTCAGCAGAATGCTTCATTGTTGAAGCGTTCTGGATGTGTTCTCAGCCGAATGCTTCATTGTTGAAGCGTTCTGGATGTGTTCTCAGCAGAACGCTTCATTGTTGAAGCGTTCTGGATGTGTTCTCAGCAGAACGCTTCATTGTTGAAGCATTCTGGATGTGTTCTGTAGAATACTTACATGTCAAACATTATTGCCCGACGCGTTCTAGATGTGTTCTGTAGATGTTCTGCAACCGCTATAATAGTGTTCTAATGTGGTCTTCGAACACTTGTTGAACACGTCCCGACGCGTCATGTGTTCTTCAAAATTTGCAGTGTAGGCTCTGTGGTTGTGAACCTGTCCAGTTTAATGCCTGACTCGTCTCATCACAAAGTATAGGCCTTGAGGCATCAATATTGTCAGAGCAGCAACGTTATGTTTCCAGTGCTGTGCATGGTGATGAAGATTCCGTGCTTTCGATCTCAACTGGAAAGTATGAGTATAGCCCACGCTACCCATGTTAGTTTCACATTAGCAATGTACGAGGGTCATTCAATAAGTTCTACCTCCTACCTCATAACTTTGCTATTATATAAGCCAGCCGTATGAAATATTCCACAATTGGAGCTTTGAATATAAGTTACACTCGAAGAGATAATTTTCTATCACTGACTATACCTGATTGACTATTCTAAAGGTTGCATATAAGAAAAACTCATAAAGTGACTATCATGCCAAGATTTTTCATTCGAGGCACCACTGTACAACGAAAATGTGACTGAATAGCAGTATTCCAGTATGCTAGCGTACAGCAATACATTAGAGTTTATATCATACTATTTGCAAACATACAAAGGTTAATATTGCCTACAATCTGATTTATACATGATAATATATAGTAATATTTTATTCAGAAATCATCCATTGTTTTCTATTTTTAGTATTTAAATCGGGCTGTTATATCTAATCATACAATGTGGAGAGAAAACGAAATTTATCTTTGGGGTAATTTCCCGTGTCCGTTGTCCACAATCTTTCTCTGGCTTTGATCGCATCATAACAAAGGGAAACAGGTATCAATTATCATGTACTATTATAAATGGTTAGCAGAAGTAAGATGGACATCAACAGGACAAGTTAACACAAATGGCTGGAAGCTTTACTACATAGGCGATGATAAAGTGCACCATCGAGGAGTTGGCTTTCTGATCTCACCAAAGATTGCTAGAGCAGTACTGAAGATTCAACCAATATCTGACAGAGTCATTGTTCTTCGTGTTGATGCTAAACCACAGCCAATAACAATTATCCAGACATACATGCCAATTGCCAACGTCAGAAGCAGAGGAGGACGATGTTCTTGCAGTCTATGCTGTGTTACAGAAGGCAGTTAAAGAGTGTCCTAAGAAAGACAGATTGGTGGTGATGGGTGATTTTAACGCTAAGATTGGTGCTAATCGTCAGCATGCTGCTTGTGGAAAGTTTGGTCTTGGAGAAGGGAATGACCGCGGACAAATGCTTCTGGACTGGCTTGGAGATAATAAGCTTGTGGCTGTTAACACCTGTTTCCAACATAGACACAATCAGCTGTTCACTTGGTGTTCGCCTGGAGGTAAATGGAAGAACCAGATCGACTTCATTGCAATCAGAAAGCGTGATAGGAGAGAATGCACAGATAGCCGTGCTTTAATAAGTGCTGACTGTGGATCAGACCATCAGCTGTTATGGGCAAGAATATGTGGCCGTAGGTGGAACAGGAAATCTCAACATTCAAGAAAGCTCAAACTACATCTGAAACAACTGACAGATCCTTCTGTTGAGGACGCTTTCGAAACTAGTGTTAGAGACCATCTGGAAGGCAAAGAAGTGACATGGTCTGAATTGGCAGAGGCACTTACCTCAGCTTCCAAAGAACATTGCCCAATAGTAAGAAAGGCAGACAAACCATGGATGGATAACCCTGAATGCCAAGATCTAATAAACCAAAGACGCCTAACAAAGAAGAAAAACGTCCAAAGTCCAGAGTATCGGAACTTGTGTAAAAAAGTAAAGACAGCAAGTCGCAAGGCGAAACGTAAATGGTTGGCTGCAATAAATGAAAAGGCAGAGAAATCATACAGATCTGGAGATACCAGAAATGTGTACCAGTTGATAAAGAAGATAAGTGGTAAGAAGCCCCCACAACCTGGTATTGGTATCAAGGATGGAAATGGCGAGATGCTGTATGAAGCAGAGTCAATTAAGCAGCGCTGGTATGAGTATGGTAAACAACTCTTCAGTCTTAACACCGTAGATCACCCTCCCAATGACCAACCCCCAAGAGAGCTGGAACCAGAAGTAATGAAGTCTGATATCAGAGCAGCCATAAAGAAATTGAAAAATGACAAGGCAGCCGGGCTTGACGGGATACCTGGAGAAATTATTAAAGCTGGTGGAGATACAGTGGTACAAGCCATGCGGACCATCATTGACCAGATCTGGAAAACTGGAGAATGGCCCACTGACTGGACACAGTCAGAGATCATCACCTTACCTAAAGTTCCAGGAACGCAAGACTGCGCCAAGCATCGTACAATCAGTCTACTCTCTCATGCCTCTAAGGTGCTTTTGGAAGTCATCAGAAGCAGGATAGCATACTTCGTAATGCCACAGATTGCTGAGGAACAGTTTGGTTTCGTTTCAGGAAAGGGAACAACCGATGCCATCCTGACTCTACGCAACATCATAGAGAAAACAATCAAGCGACAAGACCAAGAGCTGTGGATGATGTTTGTGGACTACTCCAAAGCATTTGATACAGTTAATCACACCGCCTTATGGAAATCACTAATTGAATTTGGCACACCAGAACACCTAGTCTGGCTGCTGGAGAAGCTGTATACAAAAGCTAGTGGAGTTATTCGTTTAGCAGAAGGCCACACAGATCAGTTCCCCTTTGAGCAAGGAGTCCGTTAGGGTTGCATTGTATCACCCCTACTCTTTAATGCCTGTGGTGAAACCATCATGCGACAAGTAGAGGACAGGCTGGAAGACAGACCTGGCTGCATCATTGGTGGAAGGGCAATATGGAATCTTCGCTTTGCTGATGACACTACACTTCTAGGACTTTCTAAACAGGAACTAGAAAAGCAAGCCCAAGAACTAGAGAGATGCAGTCTCCAATTTGGCCTGCGTATAAACCCAGCCAAGACTCATGTCATGATACTGGGTAACAAGCAGCCTATATTCCTAGACGGAGATGACGTTCAGCAGGTGGATCGATTCAAATACCTTGGCTCAATGGTCGGGATGGATGGAGACTCCGCACCAGAAATACGAGTCAGACTGACAGTTGCCAGAGGCGTCACTAGCCAACTGAATGGAATATGGAAGGCTAAGCAAATAAGCTTGAAACTCAAGAAGCAGCTGGTCCGGTCACTGGTATGGAGTACAGCGCTTTATGGCTCTGAAAGTTGGACCCTCAAAGAAAGAGACAAGAGCTGTATCGCAGCATTTGAAATGTGGGTTTGGCGCAGAGTGCTACACATCAGCTGGACTGATAAGAAGTCAAACTCATGGGTGCGCAAGCAAATAGGGGTGAAAGAAGAAGAGGGACTGCTAGCCCAACTAAGGAAGAGGAAGCGTGCAAAGTATGGTCACTGGAAGCGACGTGCGGAAAGCATAGTAATAGGTACTATTGAAGGAGAGGTAGAAGGGAAGGCTCTACCAGGACGCAGAAAAACTGCTTGGACAGATAACATCAGAGACTGGACAGACGGCGGACTGGTAGCAGCAAGAGTGAAAGCAAGCAAGAGAATGCCGACGGTTCTCTAAAGGACTATGGCTAAACAGCAGCAGCAGCAGCATTATAAATGTGTAGCTATGATTCAGAGTTATAATCATGACAAATGTCACGAGGCTGACATTCATATCACTAGCGATGTTATGAGTGAGGAGGTAGAACTTATTGAATGACCCTCGTTATAAGTTCGGTGATTAAATTATCTTTTCTTTCGCATTTCACTCATAAAATCGTTTATTCTCCAATTTGGTCAATAAATGCAGGGGAAATTGTGAATGTCAAAGAATGCTGTCATATTTACAATCGGAATGTTAATTTAAAACTTTTAGAGGATATTTCTGCTTCAAATGCAACTCTATCTAGTCAGCATTTGCTTTTGGATTAAATTAGACATAGATAATTATATCTATTAAAATTAACAAAAATTACTAAAATTAGCCAATTTTGGGGTCGGACGTACAATTTGTCCAACTTCTTTTTAATTTAGATCGGTTGTATAACCGGAATGTTCTCAAAAAATATGGTCACTGTCGAGTTTTAAAGGCCACATTATGAAAAAAACACATCGGTAACCTTTTTTAAATTGAAATCTTTTCCCACCGATTAGATACATTTCCCCACATTTTGTCAACAAATAGGAAAACCTAGAATTATGTCACATGTGTGATTCTGATGTTATTATACAATATTTACAGGAGATTTTTGCTTTAAAATTAATTTCTTATCACACGTCACCATTGTCTTTTAGATTTATGAACCATAATGTGCTTAGCAATACCAACTCAAAAGTGACAAATCATACCAAAACTGACAAATTTGGAGATCGGACGTACAATATGTCCTGTACTCATTTTGGGCTAGAATTTGTAATAAAATTGGATTTTTCTCAAAAATGCAGCAAGTGCCTACTTTTTAGTGCTGTTTTACAGATTGTTTTACCTTAGAAAACATTTAAGCATGTTATCAATTTTATTTTTTAAAGTTTTTTCTCTACATTTTTTGCTTTAAAAATATCTCTTACCAAATAGAATTATATTTTAAATTGATCAGCCATTTATGAGGCAAAGTTACAACATATACCAAATAAGCCAATTTTGGGGTCGGATGTACAAGTTTGTCAAACTGCAATGCTAAAACTTTCACCCATAAAGTGCACCACTATTATATAAGTAAAATTCATTGGGATTGTGCTATGCATTCTCATAAATTTCCTGATGCAAATGGGGTCGGACGTACACCATTGAAAACATGTACGTCCGACCCCCTCCTTTTATAGTGTAAATTATTCTTGCAAAGATAGAGCTGGAATTATTTCTTCTGCATTGTGTGAGGGAGGTCTCGTACAAACATCCATACATAGGAAATCTCAAAGATCTCTATCACTTCGCTGAGTCTGGGGTTTTCCAAAATCTCGTGTAAAAAATATGTGCTCCGTGCGTACGTCCATCCCAGTGTTTTTGTAACATTTATCTCGTTTATCGAAATTGAAGGCTAATACTTTTTGGTGGAATAATAGTAGGCCTATTATCAGGGGGACAACTGTGTAAACTTTCCACTTATCTCTAACACTTTGGGATATTCACACCTTAGAAGTTTGCGAAATGTAGCCTACGTCCGACTTTACGGAATTGCCCGATAGCAATGACAGTGAAAATGCCATAATTATTAGATAGATCCTATAGGGCTATCTTCCGGTGGGGTGGGGGGGGGGGGGGGGGGGGGTAATTTCGCCAAAATCGTACGTGGATGTGCCTGCCGGACTTCGAAAATGTGACTTTCTCTATACCTATTTTTGCCAATTTCCCACCCATCAATATAACAATTTTGTAAGAAAAGCACCTAATTTTGCACAAATTGGGTGCTTTTTACAAACAACGCCTCAAAATACACCCAATTTATGCCAATTGGGCGCTTTGGTCAGTTATGAAAACCACCCCATCGCTATACCAATTTTTGCAAAAAAAGCACTCCCAAAAGGCAGGCACATATAGGCCTACGTATAACATATCAATGTTGGGGGGGGGGGGGGGGCGGGCTATCTTGCTCCAGAGTCTGGAGTAAGATAGCCCCAGGCTTTCTTCGATTTGCAGAAGATTTAGTGACCCATCATGCAATCGATTCAGTTATGAAAACATGCATTCATTCATTATAAACCATTCACATCACTCATTCGTATAGATACAACTATTATAGCTAAGCTTCCATACGACCGTATGATATAAATACACCTATAGCAACAAAAGTCCCTGACCAGGTGCTTTGAGGTTGGCTAATTCAAAATACAGTTTGATACCTCATTCAACAAAATCGAATGGATACTTTTTAAGTTATGGCGGTTTCAATGACCGCGCATAACAACAGCAAAGTTGCACTAGGTATAGGAAATCATTGATTTGTGTGTGATTACGCACTGTTGGTGGGGGTGTAAAGATAGCAAAGACTTTCATTCTTCACAGCTCACTCCAGACCCATTCATCCAGATAGCACAGAGTTATGACAGTAATCACACATAAATCAATGATTTCCTATACCTAGTGCGTGCAACTTTGCTGTTGTTATGCGCGGTCATTGAATCGCCATAACTTTAAAAGTATCCATTTGATTTTGTTGAATGAGGTATCAAACTGCGGAGAAGATATTTTCTCATTTAATGTATATTTCAGATTTTTGGTACTGATTATCTATTTTGAAGTAGCCAACCTCAAAGCACCTGGTCAGGGACTTTTGTTGCTAGGTGTATACAAGCTGAATAAAAAAGGGTTACCTATTATACAGTGTATGGTATCATCCCGGGTATCATAGGCCTAATTTGCACTTAAATGCTTCCGAGGTTTTATAAATATTTCTGAATTGCAGTAGATCAGTAGATGTGAGCATAGTGGTGAAAATATCTAATCTAAGATACTAGTTAGAGCAAGGCGCAAATTAAAATAAAGAATCGATATCCATTTATCGTTTGTAGTCAACTTCGTAAACTCTCAATTCAATGTAATAAATTTACTCTAACATCTATCATTGTATTATACAAAATGTTTCACCTATCTCAAAATAGATCTGTTGTCTAATGTATATATGTCTTATTTATATGATACAGTTCGGTTCCATTGTGTTATGAAATGAGGGTTCCTATATTGGACTAGCCAAAATTATCGCGTTGCATTATGGGTAATGCTTCCCGAAAAGGAAAGCTTCCAGAGAGGTAATCGTACTGGACTGAAGATAGAGCTGGAATTATTTCTTCTGCATTGTGAGTTTTAAAGATGTTGTGCAAAATTGATTATTCACAAATGCCTTCTTAATTCTATGCATCATATTTTGCCAACATATGATATAAGAATCATGAATTTTTTAAATCTTTATTTTTGTTTTATTTGCTAATTGAATAATACTATAATTAATGTGTGTTAATTTCGAATCGTTATCAGCAGCGTTTGTACAATGTGGCGGGGAAAACATGGCATCTTTAGATTAATTAATTATTAATTATGCACATCCTTAAACTAACGTAATTGACCTAAAAGGTAAGCCAGTCCCTGGATATTTTCCCACTATCCTATCAAATTAAAAAAAATGTTGTTCACATTTATTAGGAAATAGTTGAACATGGTTGTTCAATCAAAATGGTGAACTGTTTTAATTCCTCCTATTTATGATGAGGTCAATTTGACGGGCGAGTGACATGAAAACATCAATTACATCCTGATACATTCGTCTTCTTGCACGAAATAGCTATTTTTAAATACTCATAGTCATAGTCATATTAGAATATTAGTTGTAATAATTATATTAAATTGGTTCTTATCCTAGCATATCACAATTTAAAGCTCAATTCACTATCATGTCTATTCCTTATGTAACAATATTATATCATAATCATCATGATGACTTGAGCCAAGTGATAGTTTTGTATGACATGGGCTATCATGACTTTAAAACAATCTTTATTTTATTTTATTTTGCTAATTGAATAATAATATTATTAATGTGTGTTAATTTCGAATCATTATTAGCAGCGTTTATAAAATTTGGCAGGAAAAAACAAAGCATCTTGCACATTGATGGATAACATGCTATCTTAAACTAATGTAATTTACCTAAAAGGTTAAGCAAGAATGAAGTCAGTCCGTGGATATTTTCCTCACTGATGCATTTAAACCCACCATTCCTATATACAATTGAAACATGCTGTTAAATGTTTATAGTAGGAAATGGGTGGAAATGGCTGTTCAATAAAAATAGATTAGATGGACTTTTTTAATCCACCCTATATGATGAAGTAAATTTTGACGGACGAGTGACATGGAAACGTCAATACCTCCTACATTCGTTTTCTTGCACGAAATAGCTATTTTTAAATACTCATATTAAAATATTTGTTGTATCAAAGTTCACTTCACTATAATCGTGTTTATTCCTTATATAACAATATTATATCATAATCATGAGCCATACATCCATTAGTTATGCATGAGCCAAGTGATAGTTTTGTCACGTGGTTTGACAACAAAATTTACCATAACAAGTACAATAAGTACAAGTACCTTAAATCGTGTGATAGAAAATTAAAATAAATATTCACATTTTTTCATTCAGTAATTTTTTACTCTTCCATTGCATTTGGTATTGCCTTACAATTTCTTCTCTAATAAGCTCTGAAAGTTACATCATCATTATATTATATACATTCACACTGGTGCGATAGTTACAATAGTTGCATCATCGTTACGATACTATTCGTCTTTCAATGTCATTGTACCATTTTAATTATATTGAACAAATAATAATAACTTTAAGAATATTTAATTGAAAATAAATCGTTTTAAACCAAAGACAGTCTTTAGTTTAATCTACAGAAACAATTGTGCAATCGTTTTTTGAAATACCGTAACATTTGCCACTGATAGTACTGTATTATCATCAATGGCAAATTTATTTCAAAAATCAATTGCACAATTGTTTTGTGTAGATTACATTTTCGATATTTACTATATTTTTTATAGGTTCTGGATATAAATTGGTTTCTTAACTGGGTAGAAATGTTTGTGGATTTTGTTCACATGTGATGACATTTAGTATTCTGGTGAAATTACATTTTAAGTGCCTATTTTAAAAGGTGGTATTCTTGACAGGGATGGTTAATTGGGCTGGTATATCAGAATAACTATTTATGCAGTTTGCAAAACAGTGCCACAAGTCGGCGTAGAGCCATTTACAGGGAAATACGAACATGAGTCTTACTGCAACAGCGATGGGGCTAATTTTAGAAAGTTATAGTAAGGGCACATCCTTTTCAAACACTCATTGATGAGACCTGGATTTACACTTAATATATTTCAACATATATTTTTATGCCAGAGCTTTTAACACTGTATAGTCTGATAGTATAGCTACTGTATAGGCTATCTACGCTCTGTGATATCAGAGGCTGCTTAGGGAGTAAAACCATATATGGATGCCAAGAATTTCACTGGTTGAAATAGCGATTGCATCTTACCCGAAGTACAAGATAGAATACGTCATTCTATAGATGCCTGGAGGTGCCTCATGATTGGTAAAGACGTTGTCACGTGACCAACCCCCAGCAGAGATTTGTTACTCGTGACCCCGTTGAAAATTCCTCTTACCCGATGGAGACAACCCGAAGTTTATGTTCTGAGGTTCAGCGGTCTTTTTCTTAGCTCGCCACATTCCATCAGGAAAGGCAGTCTGTAGCGCTTTCTCGGCCATCGAAGCTTGTGTGAGTCAACTCTGTGTCTTGGTGGATTATTACCAGTGGTATACAGACGTCCTATTTTCTTCACGTTAACTCTTGTGAGAGAACACATACTAAATAACCATGGATACCATCAAGAAGAAGATGTTGGCTTTGAAGGCCGAGAAGGAAAACGCGCTCGACGCCAAAGATGCGGCGGAGGCTGAGATGAGATCTGCCCAAGAGAGGGAAGAGACAGTAAGTTTCAAAAATCAATAAATCGTTCATCTTCTAGCGCTTATTAAATCGAGAGCAAAATTAAATGTTTTGGGCATTAAGGTTTAAAAAGTTTTGAAGATTCAGAAACTCCACCAAAACATCAATTTGGAATTGGTAAGGTTTGTTCTGTTTCATAGTATAGAATTGGTATACCGTTTTGTTTAAAATTGACTTAAATTATAATAATATTCCTGTTTAGGTTAGGCCTAAAATATACATTTGATGAAATATCTATAAGTATCAAAGTTATTTCAAAGTTAAAGCTGTCTAGATGTAAGCAGACATGTTTAAAAAATAACTATCGTCTTACAATGCTGGTAGCTATACATGGGCATACCAAGTCTCCCCGCTGTTACACAGTCAAAAGGTTATGCCAAATTCTAAATTTGATTTTGTGGGTTTGTGTTTATAAAATAAAATAATAAATTAGTGGTATTTTTCACACTATTGTGTATGCTTAGTGTTACGGTAAGATTCGCCTGAAACACGGGTGTCGTCCGCTAAACTAATTTGCATACGGAGTTACGGTCCGCCATCTTTAAAAGGAAGACACATTCTTTGCATACGTCAGACATACCATGCCCAAATAGATAGGAAGAGGAGACTTGACATAGTAGATACAGTTATATATAACCTAGATACATTTATAGATATATCTGATTATAAAACTTAATTAATGCGCCTTTAATGTTTATTTTTCTAAAATAATCAAATATATCGGATTTTATCCTCATCGCGCAGGTATAAACCCTCAAACTTTGCAAACATTTCATTTTTAAAAAAGAGTACGCTAAAAGCTGTGGCTACAATTAGCTGTTTTATGTTTAATATGGGTTAAATAATTACAATAATTCTATTTTTCCTAGTCATTTTTCAAAGTGGAATTTGAATGATTCGATTTAAGGTATATGGCCAAAAGGCTGTACCACATTGCATCGACACTCAAACCCTCAAAGTTCACTCAAATTAATACATACAATGGTTTAATTAAATGATACTCTTGGCATGCTAGGGTAATCCTACGTTGGATTTGTTGAACTTCGTATAATCAATTTTAAATTTAGATATTGGAATTAAAGACAAAACCAACCTATAGTCCTATCTATTTATAGAACACATTTGACAGCGTGAAAATGATTATTTCAACAAATCCTCAATACATAAATGAAACTATGTTCACGTTATTATTTTGTTATTTATTTTTCGAAATACAATTAAACCAATTGCTCTAAAACAAAACAAAATATGAGAACATTTAAAGTACCTTTGGCATGATGGAATGAATCGTGTGGTTTTTACACGTTCATGTCGCCGTGTTTCTTGGGAACTCCAAAAAGTGTGAATTTGAAATTGACCGTTGTCATGGTTGTAGCGAAAATGTCGCGTGCCGCTAATAGCTTGAGGCTAAAACCAGATGCCAATGTGTAAACTGTTCATGGTGATGCGAAACACGCGACACATTTAAAAAAAAAATTAATGGAGGGGCGTTGGTTTTTAGGGACTGTTTGATTTATTAATGCACGCATACATAACAAACGTACAATGTGTGCGACGCTCATTGGCTCTTTTCTTTAAATAGAACTGATTCTATCTTTAAATCTTACACTACCCCCCTCTCAAAATATGTCACGCACGTTAAAAGGTCCGTGATCAGGATCATCTTCTGGTTTTCCAGTCTCGTCCCTCATAGCCCAAATACTTCATAAATGGTTTGCGCTTGTATTCGATACCATGTATACAGGGTGTCCCAGTTATTATACCGTGCGCCTGTCTACTATACAGGGTGTTCCAGAAATAATATGATTCAGCAGACACGTCACTTTTATCCTTAGACCAGGGCCCCTTTTGTGCAATATTTTATATTCTACGCATTTCTTTATGGTCCCATGCACATTTTGTGCATTTTCTTTTCTTTCCAAAAGACCTACTTAAATCAGACATTAGATTTCTCAATCTCAATTGATCACTGATTTCGGGTGACTCGAAATTGAGTTCTCATGTTTTTATTCAGTTTTATCCCATTTGGAATCGTTTTGATTTATTTGACGCTGTTTAACAGTAATTTTCAACCTTTTGGTGTCTGCGCGTATAATTAATGGTACATAATAACGGCACATATTCAACTTTC
This sequence comes from Ophiura sarsii, assembly GCA_035610835.1. NCBI lineage: Eukaryota > Metazoa > Echinodermata > Ophiuroidea > Amphilepidida > Ophiuridae > Ophiura > Ophiura sarsii. The sequence goes on from CM069441.1 coordinate 19,585,464, forward strand.
ATAAAAAGAAAGCAACTTAATGACCTCAGCCCTGAGTATGAGTAAGTCATTTTGGCCTTTATCCTTTGCCCTCGATAATGCCATACATTCGTAACCGTTATATTTTTTTTAAATCTGTAAATGTATTTAAGGTTCGTGAAGGTTCATATTAATCTTATGGATGAATAGAACAAATTAGTTTTATTTTCGTTTTATTTGTTTATTTATTTATTCATTATATTTCTTTATATATATTTATTTATCGATTTATTTATTTATTTATTTATCTTCTTTTTTTTATCTATTTTTTTTTTATTTTAAAATATTTATTTCTTTATTTCTTTATTTCTTTATTTATTTCTTTCTTTCTTTATTTATTCATTTATTTATTTATTTATAAATAATAACGGGCATGGGCATTATGTATGGGTATTCGTCAAGGCTCAGGCCATTATATTAAAAAGAAATAATATCTAGGCCTATTGGTCTTATTTTTTTCCTTGCTTCTTTTCAGGCTAAGGATGAAATCAAAGAATTGCAGACCAGAATCAAACAACTTGAAGAGGAACTAGACACAACAGGCGAAAAACTACACGAGACAGAAGTCAAATGTGAGGAGGCAACAAAAGCACAAAGTAACGTAAGTAATTCATTTTGGCTATTCTAGCTGAAATCCATACACTCCATGGAAGACATACTTTAATCTTCCGAACATGGAATGTACATTTCAAATGGACTTATCCATGCAGGTAATTCCATATGATTTCACACTCCCTTTGTTGAAGATTAAGGTCATGTCTTCCATTAATATAAAAGGGGGATTAGCCCATGTGCGAAAAATTGACCTACTATTGCACTCATAAGAGTGCATATTGTATTCCTATTGCACAGATATGTGTTGTTTCAGAAATGGCACCATAGCCTACAGTCGGGTTCCAGCAGTATATTGAGATGGCTACTTTACACATGGATTGGTAAAGTGAACACTGAACTGAATATGATATATATACGACGCACTCTGGGACCGCGCCGCAAAGCAACAGTATTCTAAATTACACTCACTATTCACATGCGTAAAATATGAATTTGTTTCGATTATTATGATAAATTATTATGAATCATTCGAAACAAGGATTCTGCGCTTTGAGAAGTATAATTCAATGGACTTTATTTTCAAAAGTCATCGATAAATCATTTTTGGTATAAAGTTAAATACGATAATGTTTTTTTTTGTAAGAAGAGGAAGCTACATCATCATTGTCGATGGCATCGTCTTTTGCATTTTGTGGTTTTCCGTAAGCTCCTACAGGAACAGCGAGATATATCTCTCCGGAAATATAGTTTTATCTTATCGTGATGCAATAGAGATACATGACCTTAATACAGATGCTTCACATTCCAGATGCACACATACCACGGTATCACAAGTTAGCACGGTTATGTCACTTTGACAAGAGATAGTGCTGTATCTGATTTCAATTTGATTAATAGGTCTACTGATGGGTTCTTGGCTAGGACCCCTCAGGTATATGATAAAAGTCAAAGTCTTTTAATTGTTCTAAAAAGAACCGACTTAGTTCGCCGAAAAAGTCTTTTATTTTGTATAAAAGCACATACACAGCCAGTCCAGAGTTCCACCAATTTCACTTATTGTACAGCTCCAGAGTGCTGTAAATTTGACATCGTAAATAACCTGATTAATTATATCACAACTTGGTATGTGTGTGTTTAGTAGATGATTGTTTATCTTGATCAACAGTTGCTTGAATCAAAACTTTTAAGTTCTATCAGTGTCCTACTGTGCAGGGGTGTGTACAGCAGAGTTCTGCCACATAAATCATCACTAAATAGTCACTGTCGATGAGTGCTTTTAATTCCTTATAGCTCTCGGCAGCTACGCTGCCTCGTGCTATAAGTCATACTAAAACCTCCCCGATAAGGTTGTGCCTATGGCTAATTTTGTATTTGATATTTAGATAGAGCTTGCTGAGCTCCACAATAATCTGAAATTTGAGATTAATCGGAGGTACGGTTTTCTAGATATGACAATTTTATTGTCAAAAATGAAGCAAAATTGAAGCGTTAATTTCTTTTGTTTTTTATTGGCTTTTTTGACCCCCTAGCCTACCTAGCAAAATAATAAAGTATAAATGCTACAAAGCTGAAATTTTGGGAGCTTGTTAATTATATTTTTTTTAAAGTTTCCAGTGCTGGGAGGCTGTAAGACATCTGCATAATTAATTATACTTGATTATCTATTTAAAATTAAATTAAAAAATTAGGCTAATTAATGCACTTAATTAATTTTTTTCAAGTTCATGCACTTTACTAAATGTAATGCCACTTGGACCAAGTGACTTGGTGTATATGTTGGCTATACAACTCTCCTTAAATCCTGTGCTGCGGGAATCTAATGGAGTTTTCAATAAAAAATTAGAGCAAAAAACAAAAAACTAAATTTGTATAGACATTTTACCTAGGGAGTCAAAGAACCAATATAAAAAAGAAAGAAAATAGACTGCCCCTCTGTTGGCCGAAAAACAATACAAAACAAAAGAATTCAAAATGACAATTTTATTGTCAAAAAAGCATTTTAAAAGATGGTTTTTTGACAATAAAATTGTCATATCTAGAAAACCATACCTCCGATCAATCTCAAATTTCACATTATTGTGGAGCTCAGTTAGCTCTATTAAAATATCAAATAAAAAATTAGTCATAGGAACAACCTTTTAAATGAGCCATTTGTTATTATTTTTCTGCTAACCTGACTATAATGTACAAAGTTATTGATGGTTAACCAACCCACATGAAAGTATGAGTTTAATTATAATAACCATCCATATTATCATCAGGAATGTTATGCATTCAGGGGAAGCTATAAACATGATATATAAGGCTGATCAGACTAAGGTACCCCGTCCAGTTTTAAGGTTCTATAATAAAGACCAAAAATGGTTCTGCAAGGTAGTGTCTGAAGAACCATTTTTTGTTCCATTTAAGAACCATTACGATTTATAAATAGAGGAAAGCTGAAGAACCTTTTTTGTGTGTCTGAGAGTGTAATTGAGCCCCCCCCCCCCCCCCCCCCCCCCCCCCCCTCGGGCATGTCTCATATTCTCAATAAATGCAATTATTTAAATAAGAAAAACAAAATGTCACATACTAGCACTATTTTGTAAGGCCAGGATAATCTGTGTAGAACATGTAGGACACTATATTTTTCTTTTATGTATCCCTGAGTTTGGGGAAAATGTTACCCTTTAGAATAGAGGAACTTATAGGGATGGGTTCTGGGTAAGGGGAAAAAAAGACCAGAATAACAGCTATACTCTATAGTTGACCAGCTTGTTATTGACCAAGAAATCATAGTCGAAAATTAGACCTGGCCATCGTTGTTATAATTTCTTTTTGAAGGCAGACATTTTGTTAACAAGATTCAAGTATGAGAAAGAATTTGAGGCCTATTGATTAATTTAATTTAAGGTTTTCAGACTAATTTTTTAGACACTCTGTTATATTTATATAAACCTATTTTGACCCATTACAGTACTCATTTATCAACGATATATCAACGATATAGCTACTATATATTTGCCCTTCTGAACAACAAAAAACGACAACAAAAATCTACACACCTTACGAATGATCATTGCTGAATGCAATTTATAACTAGAGGTTTTTTAACAAATATATATATGTAATAATATAGGTCTATTATTATAGCTTATATCATTACTACATGTAGCGTATCTATACTTTTTTTGTTAAAAAACCTCTATACGGTATAATTATGTTTAGTATACCCAAGGAGTTATTATAATAACTCCTTGGTATACCTACATCCCATGCATCATCTTATGTTAAAACTTTACCATGTTTACGGTGAGCTCAATTCAATAGCAGCCAAACCTGCTGTGATTTATAAACGCCCCTCCATCCACAACTCTAAGCAGATTGATATATGAGGGCGCTATATAACTTTCTGGATAAAACTGTCTGGGATAAAAGACCAGACGATGGAAGCTACGCTGATTATAAACTCCTATGGCGAATTTTTTTATTTGATATTTTTAAATAGAGCTTGCTGAGCTCCACAATAATCTGAAATTTGAGATTGATCGGAGGTACGGTTTTCTAGATATGACAATTTTATTGTCAAAAATGAAGCAAAATTGAAGCGTTCATTTCTTTTGTTTCTTATTGGGTTTTTTTGACCCCCTAGCTGGCCTAGCAAAATAATTAATCTATGCAAAAATGTTTAATTAATTTTTCCAAGAAAAGTATAAATGCTACAAAGCTGAAATTTTGGGAGCTTGTTAATTATTTTGTTACAAAGTTTCCTGTGCTGACATCTGCATAATTAATTATACTCAATCATCTAAAAAGAAAAAAATACAAAAAATTAGGCTAATTAATGCACTTAATTATTTTTTTCAAGTTCATGCACTCTATTAAATGTAATGCCACTTGGTGTATATGTTGGCTATACAACTCTCCTTAATTTCTGTGCTGCGGGAATCTAATGGAGTTTTCAATAAAAAAATTAGAGCAAAAACAAAAAACTAAATTTTTATACAAATTTTACCTAGGGAGTCAAAAAAACCCAATATAAAACAAAAGAAAATAGACTGCCCTCTGTTGGCCAAAAAACAATACAAAACAAAAGAATTCAAAATGACTTAAAATGGATTTTTGAAAATAAAATTGTCATATCTAGAAAACCGTACCTCCGATCAATCTCAAATTTCAGATTATTGTGCAGCTCAGCAAGCTCTATTAAAATATCAAATATAAAAAATTAGCCATAGGAACAACCTTAATGGCCCCGTTAATGGCATTTGAAATTATATACATAATAATAATAAAAGGTACAGTTTAAACGGTAAATTTGTCAAATTTTTAATAATAATAATGAATTACATTTGTGAAGAAGGGGGGGGGGGGCTTTCGAAGCCTTGGCAGGGCGGGCTCCTGGCTTAAAGGCATATTATGTGATCTTTTCCAGAGAGCGCCCTCTATTCATGATTTTTTTTAGAAAGTAGATTTTCTTGCAGATTTACATTTCTGATCACAAATCGTACATATATACATTCCAAGTTACAGAGCGATACGATTCCTAATTACCTCAAAATCATTGTTTTAGAGTGAATTTAGAGTGAAAATATGAACTGTCGTGTTAGGGACCGTTCATTATTTATGGTGGAGGGGGGGGGGGTGGATAAACTATAGGGGGGGTCATGTAACTTTCATATGTTGAAATAGGGGGGTTATGTAACTTTTTATTCTTGAACAGGGGGGGGTTGTGTAAATTTATTTAAACTATAAAGATGGTGGTGGATGGAGTGATTTTAGAGGCTATTTTGGAGTGTAAATGCCATTTTTTTCTGCGCTTCGCGCATATTTTCTTAAAACCTATCGACTTCAAAAACTTTTACTATGAGACGACTTCTGTCTTCTGGACACCAAATCGACGAAATGGTGGAAAAACATCTATATCATCATCAACGGTCGAACATTAGAGCCACAGGGTGTATAATGTTACAAAATCCAATTTCATGATTTAACAATGTGATTTATTGCATGCTTTTCACCTCATCTCTGCTTTGTACCAATGCTCACAAAAGTAGAACGTTTCACTGGATTATACGTTTCTGCTCAGAATGTTCTAACTTGTTCGGGTTATAAAGACTCACAAAACGACCCAAAATGTATAAATATGAAGAAGAAAAAATTCCAACTCGCTACGCTCGCCATTACTAATTTCACACAATAAAAAGAAGGGGCATCATAAAATTATTGACCGTTCAGATAGGGCACAAACAAAATTTGCCAACGTATCCATGAACAAAATTCCAAAGGTTGATTTTTTCGGGGAGGGGGTGGGGGGGGGGGGGGGGGGGGGTTGTGTAAAAAGCTACTGGTTAGCAGGGGGGGGGTCATGTAATTTTCAGTTTCAGCTGTAGGGGGGGTTAGGTAATTTTAACTTACGAGTCTCGAATTTGTCCCAACCCCCCCCCCCCCCACCATAAATAATGAACGGTCCCTTATCCCGACAGTTTATTTTCGCTCTAATACCATGATTTTGAAGTAATTAATAATCGTATCGCCCTGTAACTTGGAATGTATGTACGATTATTTATGATCAGAAATGTAAATCTGCAAGAAAATCTGCTTTCAATTTTCAATTTTTCGATGTTGAGGTCGTTCCCTGGAAAGATCACATAACACACCTTTAAAAAGCCCAGGACTAGTTCAGTTGTGTATTATATGGGATCAACACTTGCACGTATGTATACATGAAGAGGAAGCATTGACCTTCACTCATTATTCACTTGACAATGAAGCCGATGATAAATAAGATGATATGGGATGGCTAGGATAGAAGTGCCCATGGGAATGAAGGGTTAGAAGCATGAGCCCATGGCCTATGTAGAAAGTGACCGCGTACTCGTATACAGAAAGCAATGTCCATTCACGCTATTATTCAGTATCTCTTAATTGATAGGCATGAGGCTGATACCCAGCCCACTTTTTGGATGACATACCTGCATTTTAATATCACTCCGCAGATATTTTTTAAAGCATTTTAAGCTGTGAATTCGAGATATAGCTGATTAAAACATATACTAATATGCCCTTTACATGATTTGAGGAGATATTTATGCCCAAAAGGAACATTTTGATCGACTAAATATGTGCATTCCGTGGTACTATATTGTGGGTAAGTGTAGGTATACACCGGAATTTAATGAGTCAGACGTGACAAAACTAACAGGCTCTCCCGTGTGTACAAGTGAATGGTAGTGTGGAATTTTACGATAGGAGCATTAGATTTTGTCATTTTTCTCGACTGTAAGGACTGAAATAAACCAAAATGAGCGGGGCAGTGGAAAATATTAGGAAGAAAATGCAGACGATGGTCCACGAGAGGGACGAAGCAAGAGATGAGACTGAAAAAATGAAGAAATTATACGAAGAAGAAAGGGACAGAGGCGATCGGGTATGAAATGTCATGATAGCACTAGCAGCCATTTTACCACTGGCTGTACTGTACTTATATTATAATATATTTCTAGTGTATTTATATCATGTGTCTCCGAAGCAGTATGAACATACCTATCAAAAGGCATGTGTGCTTCCTAAGATAGCATAGGTATAAGTAGTCTTCTTGTAGTATGTTAAATGAGACCATTAGGCTATGTATAAATGGACTCGCCCTCGTCCCTCGAACACAAAAAAGGTGAAATGAAAGTACAGCTATCGATATCGCACACTAGCTGTTACTATAATATAGTTATAATGAATAATAATAATAATAATAATCAGTATTTGTATAGCGTCTTTTCCAAAGGTTCAAACAAAGCGCTGTAATTTTGCTGCAGCTAATAAATCAGCGCCAAGTTGCGACATACAAACAGTAAACACACATGAACAACATCCACCATTTTTCAATGCAGCTCCTCAAATACCATGGGTCATTTGATAACTGAAACAACTGATCACCGATTTTGAAGCAGGAGAAAACCTGCGAGAGCATGCATGGATAGTGATAAACCAAATGCACATAAAGCCCGCGGTCGTGCACAGAATTGAACCGGGTTTCATTGGTGCCAGGCGAGGGAACAACCGCTGCGCCAACACGCTCACGCTAAATAGTACTATACAGAATACTAGTGCACCAATAATAGAATAAATACTAGTGCAGTAGTGTATCACGACTTCTATACTCATGTTCAGCTTAGTGTTGAACTCGCATAGTGCAAGGATAGAATAACCTGAAAATGTGTGACACACTTTGCATTGAAAAATTAACAGCCAGTTGACATCAAGTATTCATTACTTCATGAATAATCGCGATAGCTGCGTATCAAGTGCGCTCCAATAAAATGAATCGTTAGATGAGAACGCGCACGCCGAGCGCAGGTTACTAATAATTGCCCGAAAGTACTGCGCCAAAGTGTTCCATTGTTTTGCTCACTGACCGACCAATCAAATAAACGCCTCACGCCCTAAACTGAATATTCATTGAATTATGAGGAAACACGATTAAAGCTTATTTCTGATTGGTTGAATGAGGGGATGACCCGACTCGGACTGTTTCAATAACTAAGAAGGGCAGGGGTGGACAAAATAAACAAAACAACTAATTAATTATTAGCGAGATTATATCGGTACAAATCAACGATTTGGATAAATATGCATCTTTTTCAGTAATGAATGAGAATAATGACTGCTTAACAACTGTTTTCGCGAATTTGTTGTGAAATACTCGGTTGCTGTTATGGTCATTCGGAATTGTCCCTCAGGGGCTGCGCCCCTTCGGGACAATTAATTCCGAATGACCATAACATCAACCTCTTATTTCACAACAAATTCGCGAAAACAGTTGTTACGCAGTAATTATTCTCTAATCGGAATGTCAATGTGATTGGAATTTGAATGTTCATGCTGAATGATCGTACGCCAAACTTTTTGGTGTAATCTGCTGGAATGGATTCTCATAAACAAATTTGGGAACTCCATTAATATACAATATGTAGTTCCCCTGAATTTCAGAGATGGAGAAATAAGAAATTAATGTATATAGTGATCAACTGGAAGAGGTCAGGAATTATATATATGGAGAGTTCTGATCAGTTAACATTATGGGTCTGATACAATGTAGTGTAAATATAGAGTGGCTTGTAATTCTCATGCAATCTGTGAATGTATAAGAAGTCACCAATAAGTGTACTTTGCCATTCTTAAAAAGTGGGTTCATCTGTGTACAAGATACTGAAGATCACTCTGTTAGTCTTAGTCAGTCCTTTTTGTACTGTTTGCTTTTGGCTTACATTGTATAGATTGTCCCAACCAAAAGTGTAAAAGTGGTAGGCAGTGTATTCACTCACCCTATACACTCACCCTATACAAAGGGTGAAATACCCTTCACTTTTAATTTTCACCCTTCAACATTTTTCTCAAGAGTGAAAAATGTTGAAAATGTTATTTTTTTACTGCCCAAAACACTGTGCGAGCACACAATTTGGCCATCATTTTGGTTTTTCACCCTCGAGATATAAACTCAGTGATATTGCTGCCGGGTAGGCTCTCAATATAATATAGTGTACATTGTACAATGTATCTTTTATTAATCCCTACAACTACAATGGTGACGAGCAATTTCTAGCGGAAAGAGAGTGTGAAATAGTACTCTTGAAATGTGGACAAGCTCTGAGTCTGAAGGCCACTGCCTTGAGTAGGCGCGCATGTTATGTATGTCGCTCAGTGAATGATGCAGTGCACTACTATCTATTTTGATTAGGGTTCACCATTTGTTGTGATCTGAGGCTGTGATGCCTAAATATACTGAAGTAGGCCTAAATGATGCATCTTTCTCTGGAACACCCACTGACAGGCCTGGAAAAATGGTGGATTGTGGAATTTCATTTCCAGGAATTTGAAGGGAAATTTTGCTTCCCAACTAAAGAAATACACAAGAAATGGAGGGAAATATATCTAGCTTTCTTTCTAGGAAATTTTGTTGGCTTTCCAGGAAATAAACACCTTTTCCATCCCTGCCCACTGACATCGTAAACTTACTTCACAATTTAGATGCATGAAGTAGTAGGAGCTTATGACCCAGCTTACGAACCTCATGACCCAGTTAACCTAGATTCTTAAATTAGTCCTAATTATGATAGATAAATTTATGCTTTCTCTATGTTTGTGTGTCAACTGTGCCCTGTGAATTCACTGATTCATCAGTTGAAATTGCGGCATTGATATTCGAATTCAAAAAAGTAATTAGATTGATTTTACGAGTCAGGCAATCAGTTGTGAAAAGCGTAAAATTGAATGCACACACAAAATTGAAATAGTCTTGAGCAAGAAGGTAAAGTCCAATGGGACACAGTCTGACTGTCACATACATTAGACCTATTGTAACTTCATATTTTAATTACGGAAGATAAAGACAAAAAGACTGCTATGGTGTGCTAGCAATTCATAGCAATGGCATGGCGTACTTGTAGTAAATTGAAGCTGTACAAATCACAAATGATTGAAAGTTGATAAGAATCTGAGAATCCAACATGTAATTGAGTACATGTTGGCCTAACCCCTCAAATAAAACACAGTATGTGCTTTTTCACTGTGCTGTTGCACTGAGCATGCACATGTACACTATAGTATTTGCACTTCAAATGTAAATTAATACAAAGTGATGTTTGCAATGACCATTTAAAAAGAACGTCAAATACTTTGGCAAACATAGGCTGCAAAATTCAGTCATGAGTTCATTGGTGGTCTTGTGTTATTACAGATTATCCATTACAGTGATATCGTAATCCATTCTTGTGGATATTTTTGGGCCATATTTATTTTATCCCCCCCCCCCCCCCTTATCCTTATTATGCATCAAATCTCCAGAATATTACTTTGATTCAAATGCATGAAAAATGTAGGGGATATGAATATGATTGAACAAGACAACAAAATTGATAATTTAAATTGTACACTGGCTTAGGCTACATTTTAGCATTTGTACAAATCAAAATGATTCTCAAATGTAATTGTTTTGGCAAATTTGACATCAACAGCACAAAGTTTTCTCAACCAAAGAAATAGTTGGTGTGGTTGTGGTCCATATAAATTACATAAGGTACAACGTAATTACTGATTTCATACATAATTAAAGATTTCAACACATGAGTGGTTGTTGTTTTGGGATTTGATTGAAATTGTGTGATAGATAGATGCATACTGGCTAGAATTTTTGCGGGTGTGTGTGTTGAGTCAATAGCCAATCAAACAAAACAAAACAAACACCTATTTGTTGGCATCAGTCCCTAAAATAATTCCAAAGGTCAGTCTCATTTCAACTGGGAGGAAGTGACCAAGTGAGCATGTTATGCTACATCTGTATCTTGGTCATATATTATTGCAATGTTATTTTCAGTTATGCCAGTAGGGACCCGGTAGGTTATGAAGAATGCCTCCTATACCACAGTGGTATTTCTGGCATGCAGCTCCTACATAGATCCTGTAACAGAATACCCAATTTATAATTGACCTTATAATACAGAGTATCAGGAATGAGTTAGTGAGTGAGTCATGAATTTAGTTTCAATTCTTAAAATTCAGGTGTAAATTTCAAAATATCTGAATGCTGTTGGGTAATATTGTGACAATTTCTGATTCTTTTTGAAAAGAAAAACCCAGAAAATGCCAACAATTGTGAATATTGAAATTAATTATCTTTTATCTTTACTTATTACATGCATTAAAATAAAATTAACTCGTTTTTGAAGCTGTTTGTTAAATTTACATAACAAATATTATAAGAAATTAATTCTCGCTTATAAATATGAAGAAAAAAACAGCAATTAAATATTGAATGTATAATATAATGACTGGATTAGGTAGGCTAAGGGCGAGGGTATTAAATACAAAATAATTCAACCAGCAATATTAATAATGCCAATTTGAGGTAGACAATTAAAGGTGGATGTTCCGATCACTTAAGCTTTTTTTCCACATCAAAATATTTTTTATATCAGAACAATCCCCATAATATTCTTGACATTATTTCTGTAAAAATTGGGCGCACGGTTAGGAATTATAGGCCAAAATGCAGTAAATTACTGCCAAAGGTGGTTAACCACCCAGCCAGTTTGTGTACTATTCAATGGGCACATATCATATATCATGTCACATTAAGCTTCTAAAATATAAGAATCATTGGAGTTATGCAACTCAAACTTTGGAATACAACTATTTTAAGGATGGATGACCCTTCATGAAGAATAGAAAACGTCAAATTGAAAATCAGGCCAGCAATCAGAACACCTATCCCTGTACAATTTATAATGTGGATGGATACTCATCATATAGTGATTGGCATTCCTTAATCACGCTCAATGACAAGTCTAGTATAGTGTCTCAGGTTAGGGCCAAGGCTATCATTTATGCCCAAGGCAAAAGATGTTCATCTGTGTACTTGTCTGTTAACTGTTGAGTGCCAGTCAGCCAATCAGTGGGGGGATTTTGTTTATAGCATCAGTGATGACCTTAGATGACCTCAGCAGTGGGAATCAGCTGTGGGTCCATTGACAGTTTGTTTCTACCACCACAATGATATGTCTGCAGTTACCTTGTTGCCATGGTGGTGCCAAAACATTCTTTATATTATATAGTGGTACATGGTGTTTGTTAGGTTGAGTTTTGTGGAACATGTAGTAGAGGCTTATTGTCCAATATTAAATTGTTACTAATGTTAATTTGTCATGGTCATGTTTCATCTGTGCCATCAATATGAATGAGTTTTCAGGATATTTCTGAGACAAATACCAATTGCAAATGCCAATTTGCAATACGTGTCTTGAAATTGAACATGATTACTTTTTGCGCTTTGCCAATTTTAACTGTTTTGCATGTTTTCAATTCCACTATTTGTAGCTTCAACTGCTTCATCACATAGACCTATGTAAAAGAAATACATGTGTATTATTATTATTTTAATAATAATCGTAGAGTGAAAATGTACACTTTTAATTAACCTTGCCCACTCTTTATTTTTCTATTGGTCATCAAAACAATCAGAACAGCCAGAATTATAAATTGTTTCCTAAGCAAATAAAGTCAAATTGCACAATGTATGCCCCTGTGTTTTAAACAACCAAGTTGCTACAGTTGCGGTCCCTTGTAAACCAGCCTTTAAATCAAGACATAGAAGACAACTAACTAGTAAACAATAGTACACAGTGAAAGGTTTAGATTTAGAGAGAGAACCTTTAGCCAAAAGGCTTATACATCAGTACCATTAAAATAAAAGTATTGTGGAAGGGAGTGGCAGTGGTATCATCTGTTCACTGACCATGTCATAGTATTGAAATGTGGCACATACGTGTTGAGTGAACTAGACTCTTTAATGCATTCAGAATTTAATCAGTAAATTCTTGATTTACCCCCTCCTAATTCAAATATATTTAAACTTAGAGTAACAAGACTTGGGTTCTATTTAGTATTACAATATCAAGATATACAAAATCAAAATAACATTCTTTGGGGATATTTTTTTTTAATTCATGAGATGACTGTTTGCCTACGGCTCTTGCTTGTACATGCAATGGACGAGAGGAAAAATTAATTCAGTTTTCAAGGGCAGTCTGTCTGATCACCATGCGCATATTTTCACCTGCTTGGGTTATGTATGAGTCATCTATGCCAAGTGATGAGCTTACATATTGGGATAGTAACCGACATATTCAGGTTAAGATGTGTCCATAGGTTGTAGTAGGGTGTTTGAAGGTTGTGCTTGAATGTGCATGTAATCGGTGCATACAACAAATTCATATCGGCTGATGTCTGTGGTGTAGTAAAGTCTGAGTGCAGGGCCGTGCAATATCACAGAGTTGATGTATAGAATAACTATCGAGTCATACATTAGGTTGTATAGCAATTGCATGCACGACGTGGTAAACCCTGAGCACCCATACAGTATGACAAATGAGATGTAAATGTTATGAATAGCAATATTTTGGTTGCCATTAACAACCGCTGGTGTTTAAACATAATACAATAAGTTTTAGTTGACCTATTTCGTATTGATTTGAAAGTTATATGTACATGTATAAAAAGTGATTTGTATTATATTTGTTCATTGGTGAATTCGTAAAGGAAAAACTACAATGCATACATAACAATTGCCTACAAAACTGATAAATTTAAAACAATATACATGTAGTAGCAAAAATTGGTCTGCGCTTTGGTATTTTATATGCTGTACCAGTTCCATTGAGCTGTACAAATTATTCCAATTAAGTCATGGTCAACCAACCAGAAAGTCAAGGGCATTATATTGAATCACTCAGATTTGTGAAAGAAAACCCTTTCACTAAAGATCTGTATTCATAATTCTTCTCCATGAATAGGTGTAAAATACATTTTGTAATACTATTGATGCAGGCAGTGTAATTGGTGAAATTGAATGGAAGTTTATAAGTACACTAAGTAAGGAACAGGAAGTGAAAAGAAATGTTATATATTTCAGGCATAATCTTCCCTCCCTGCAATCAGGGCTCAAAATACATAGTGGATATATGTGCTCTTAAATACCCTTAATAATTAGTGAGGACCCTTAACTTTTTTTTGGTATATGGAGGACCCCCACTAATTTAAGTAAACACTTGGAAATCTATCGTGTATCCATAAATCTATTCCCCCACCCAAATTTCTGAGGCAAAGGGTCACGGTGACCCAATGTTTTTATTTCTTATTTAGATCACTGGATATGAGGGTGATTAGCCCTCATCCACAAAATAAAATAGCCCCATGTGGAAAAATATTTGTCTATGGCAAAATGTGTACATCTGAAGGCAACTTTAGGTCAAATATGAAAATAGCCCAGTTGTAATCAAAAATGTATTTCAAGCTCTGCCACCAATTGGATTTTGAAGGACAACTTTTTATTTTGTTTATTTGTATATCAATTTTGTAAAACAATTTGTTTCGATTGTGTTTGGTCTTACAGGCAGAACAGGAAGTAGGAAATCTATCCAGAAGGCTGCAGCTTGAAGATGAAGAGCTAGAGAGGGCACAAACCAGAGTAGAAGAACTTACAAAGAAACTTGAAGAAATAGAAGTAATTTCAGACGAAAACCAGAGGTAACATCATTCTCAATCAATAATTGCAATGTTCCTCGTGATATGTTCTGCAGGTGCACAATCTGATTCACGAACTTGTGTGGATGTTGTATATCATTTAAAGATATTTATCAAACATATCATTCAAACGTTTCAATCACAATCCAGCCAATGTTGACCATTGATATTTTACAGAAGATAATCACTTGAAAACAAGAATGTAAGAGTGAAAACAAGCATTTTTTTACGGTGATGTGTGTATTATCCAATGGTTGCGATAGCTGTTCCAATAATCTGTTGAGCTTTTTTCAGCCCTCAACTGATCAGATTGTGCACCATATAAAATATGCAATGTTTGAATGCAATCCTTGCATCTTACCCACCCTTGGTTATTGCATGAAACCATCACCCATACAAACCTGTAAAATACATAGATATGTGATAATATTTTATGAATTTTGAATTCTATATTCATTTGAAGATTGATTTGTCTACACATAATACAAGATCATTTATTGTGACTATATGAATGACATTGTGCAAATAGGCCTTGATGCCACCCCTTGAACTTGGCCTTGGTTTCCCAGAACCATATGAAATTTCATCACATTTGCTGCTTGTGGCTAAACCTTGGTGCCAATGTTTAGTGATCTAATAAAGTGGCCTTCAAAACAAATGCCCTTTGAAAATTGAATTTCAAGGCCCGTTATAATCAAAACAAAGAATTCTCGATCAAAACATTTATTCCAGTCACGCCAGCGTCCATCCGAATTCTGAACGCAGTGTGATGAGCCCTTGACAACCATGCCACAACGCGTTCAGGGGGGGGGGGGGGGCGTAGGCCTACTTACATAATTGTCCAATCACGCAGCGTGGGGTCTTGTTGATTAGGGCCGCGATTGGTCAATTACCTTTTGTTTACAAGAACGTCACGCCTTCAGGTTTTACTGCGCCCTTGCCGTCGCAATTGACGCGCTCACGCACAGTATGCCCCAGACGCTGGGACACTGAGGAATCGTATACGATTTGATCGAGAATTCTTTGTTTTGATTATAGCAAGTTATATTAACTAAAAATTAAATTGTGCTTTTTATGACAATCAATTGTCATGACCTTGTTGTGATGTTTTTGTTGTTGAAGGGGGTGGGGGGAGTTACAATTGAAAATGCAATGCTTGAAATACATCCACTGGTCGAGGACAAGGGTAACAATAAAAAGCACATTTTATTTTTGATAATTCAAGAACTAGAATTTCAGCAAGAATCATCCTTGACCAATTCTCTCATTCTGAGTTGAAATTCTACTTCTGAAACTCTGTGCGATACTTGAAAGCATGGTTAGCATCCATCCTGCAATCAGCTACTTGCATTTTGTGTCTGTGTATGTATGTATGTATCATATTCATCTCTGTGATTTATTAACTGAACCTTTGTCATTGTATTGTAGGTGATGTTGTAGAGACTATTTTTGATGGCAATATTACTTTCCAACAGTTATAATGCACTAGGGTATCCCAACATTCAAATCCTGAAAACCCCGGAGTTGATTTCTTGTTTTATCTTCAAGCCATGCAGGATTCCAGGTTCCATTGTACATAGCAGGCCTTCTCCACATAATTGTTTCAGTCGTAATTGTCTTGAAATTTCCTGTACTTGGTTTATGTCCGAATTGATTATGAATTACACCAGCAGAACCAAGCTGCATGAATTGAGATTGTGTTTGTTTTGATGGTTTGGAATATATGTAGAAATTTGCTGATGACTGTTTACACTTTGTCAAGGCTAAACTTTTGCACCCCAATCACCCAAAAGTGTTGTCTCTACAACCGGCTCACATGGAAGTCCAAACAGTGAACGAGTTCCCCTGTAAATGAGGATATCACACAGGGTTCACATCCTAGATGAGGTATGGTAGAACACATCCTTCCTGATCAACCTCCAGACCACATCCATGTTGTCTGTCTTTATCTTTGGGAAACATGCGGGTGTTAACAACACATGTAGGTGTTGTGACTCAAACTGGAAGTTAGTTGAAAGCTGATCATAGAGGCCTATATGGTATTATTAGGCCTGTATTATGTTTTTCTAATATTCAAAATATCTAGGAACATGATGTAACACCCTATCATTGTTTGTTACGATTTTAGAACCATAGTTATATGTAGTGGAGCTGTAGAGTAGAAAGAAAACAATACTCTTGTGCAAACAATAAACATTTTATGTCAAGTATTATTGAAGGGTTTCAAATATCAGCTCCATGTAGAATCAATAGACCTTCAAACTTCAAAATGACTTGATAACTGTCCATGACTAATCTCTAATCATTTTACAGTACCATGCATAATCCAATAATTACACAAAGAGAATTTATTTATATTTGTCTCATATATTTCCTTTTTTGTATTTCAAAACATTGTGTAATGTTCATGGACGTATAAATCAAGACTTTTGCCACTGTTCCAA
Source organism: Ophiura sarsii (assembly GCA_035610835.1). NCBI lineage: Eukaryota > Metazoa > Echinodermata > Ophiuroidea > Amphilepidida > Ophiuridae > Ophiura > Ophiura sarsii. Next base: position 19,602,533 of record CM069441.1, read on the forward strand.
AAATGTATGTCCGAATAAATAAATATATCAAACAGAACATATTTATACATGGATAATTGAATTCAACTAGATAATTGTAAGTAGCATTTTAGGTATTGATTTATCTCAATTGAGTTATTATAGTACTCTGGAAATTTGTTTGTATTATGTCCAGGACACAAGGATGAATGGGTTTCTCTTGAAAGTGTAGTTTTGGGGATATTTGTTGATATTCGTAAAATAGGCTTTAGTTTGTGTAACAGTATTTCTTTCCTAAAGACTGGTTCGTATCCCAATTCATATCACTCAGTCACCTGACATTGTGATACAATTTATGTCAGTATGAAATTGGCAGGTTATTCGACCACTTACATACAGCTTATGTACTGTGTGTAAAATGCCTAATGTCTATGTTACTATTCAGGTAAAAAAAGATTTAGTTTGATCTGTTGAATATGCCAACACAGTTAGTCAATACAGCATATTCAGATCAAGGATTTGTTGCTTTTGTGTCAAATAAAGGAGTATAGGTCAGTTAAATATTTGTCCTCACATGCACAGGTCATCTCCTTCTTATATAGTCTGATGGTTACATCCATGTGGTTGCAGGCTGGCCAGGGTTGAGTGAGTGAATGTGTCTTTGAGTTGTTAAATATGTTGTATTATTTTATTGGATTTGTTCAAGGTATCTTTTTAATTCAATTTAGTGACAGTGCATGTACTGGTTTGTGTATGAATGCCTACAATGTAATATTCAGTGATCTGTCATAACTTGACAGATTTTGGAGACAAGGCTAGGCTAGGAAACATTTGTGCAATCTTTGGTGTGGTTACGTTGTTAGAATCACCTGTATTGTGCAATTTCTGTAAGGGTTGATATTCAGGATTTGTAAATGACACCCAACCTAGGCCTTACTAAACCAGGTATAGTGTCAGCAATCTTGAATCTGTTAGGATTATTTTCTTCCCGAGTCAATTCATTTTATAGGGTATGTGAAAATGCAGACATTGATAATATAATACACAAAACATCCATACAGTAAGACTGGTAAACCAAGATCCATTCCGGTGATCCATTTTATTGTAGCCAATATGATAAAGCCATATTGATCAATAAGAAAAAGAAATCCGACTTATTTAATTGTTTTGACCATTAATGGTGACAAATCACAAATTGATGAGAAATAAGAGACTAGAATTGTATGCAAGCAGGAAATGCATTATTACGAAGCAGTGCCAATTACTCCTTTATTACAGGTATACAGACAACCACCAGTGGCTGACCCTAGGTCGAGCAGCATTTGATTTGAGGAATTTATTCCGTGAAGTCAGACTAAAGCAACAAGCAGCATGTTTTATTTGGAGCAGCAAAGGTCATCAGTTTGTGGCTCATAACAATGTTCACTGAACGCCCCAGGTTGCTACCCTATTTATACACCTTTCTCACAGGGTAAAACTAGCTTATATTTCAACTACAGCTACTTAGTGAGGAAAATTAGCAAATAGTAGTCGGATATGGTTAACATAAGGCTTAATATAAGCCAAACTGGGCTATATATTGAAAGTTGGGTTACAAGTTTATAAGTGTATGCAGCACAAAATGTCATACAATTAATACAATATAAATAATAAGATAAGTCAGTGTGCTAGGAGATCATGATAAACCCTTGTTTGGCTTTGTACAAGTACGACGATCTATTGAAGTCTACACTAGGTTACAACATTACATGTGTAGCTTTTCTAAAATACCACATTAGTTCACACACAGTTTACAACATTGCCTTTATGGTCTAGTTTGAGCTTGCCCACAATCAGGAAATGTTTATAAAATGTATACTTTGCTGAAAATCTTTAACCACTAATCTTTAACCAGTAATGTTGATGTTTCTGTAACTTGCCCTAAAATGGATAAATGAGACTTGGTGAAATAATCTCATGGCGGTAAAAGATCTTCATAATGGAATGTTTTCACCTGATAAAACCTTTTGTGTTGGACCCTGGATTTCAACAAAGCTGGTTTAAGCTTCATTAAAGACTGATCCAAGCATTGGTGGTGGTAGTGGTGGTGAACATTTTCCCAATTATTGGACCCAGGATATAAAAATTGGATCAGGGTGGATAAAAAGACTTGCAGTATAAATGTTGCGATGTTTAGAAATGAATGAATGAATAAATAAATAAATAATTATAAACAACTTGTAATAATAATAATAATAATAATAACAATAATAAAACACTGAAATTAAATAAATCTAGAAAGTTAACCCAATGTATTGTTGTGGAGGTCCATGTCGAACTTGCAGATACCATTACTATCTTTATCTCACTGTCCTTGTTAATTTTTCATTTGACAAAATATGTGATGCAGCACATCAAATGGGGGAATTTGCGGCTGTGTGTTGTTATACATTGTAGATGTAAATGGACAGAAAAAAATAAGAATTTAGGAGTCATTTTCACTCGTAAAATCTGAATGCCTTGATTAATTTTGATAAATTTAGTGTCATTATAAAGCTTAGAAAATGCTCTGAGAGCACACATAATAAAATTGACTTCATCTGCAAAGTCACATCCCCTTTTGATGTGCTGCATCACATAATTGTGGCATAGAGGAACTGATAATGTTGCGTAATCTTTCATAAAAATATAAATGGTAAAGATTTAAAAAAACACATTTCAATAGGTGGATACAATGGAACCCTTGTTAAATGATAGAATTACCTGGGCTGTTTAAACATTAAGTATAACTATAAGTGGATTTGTGTAATCAGGTTATATGATAATGCAAAATAGGTGTTAGTTAACTCTGTTAACAGAGTTTGAAATATTCTTTCATTTGTCAATGTTAGCTAAAATCATAGATCCTTGAGAACACATTAAATTGAAACTGTTTAAGCAAAACAAGGCTTGATTTAAGCTAGAATAATAACAGGCTAGCCACTTTGTATTTAATAGTATAGTTTCATCATAATACAGAACAGTGTCACCTTTTTGTTCCCTCCCATTAATTTCTGACAATACGGATACAAGCAAGCCGTTTACAGAAGTGTGAGACATTCCAAGCTTGGGTGGATATCAGCGTTGCTATTAGATGCACACCGGGGATCAGAGGGAATAATATTGTCAAAATATGATACAGGCTTTAATAATACCAATGAGCGCGTATTCATGAATTATAAGGTCACAGGTTTTTGCACAAATATGTTATGTGCGTAAGGAACAGCGGTGATTTTCATGATAATTCTATTTTTAATCCAATCATGGTATAAATATGGATATTCTCAGTATGTTATTCAAGTAGGGTCTTTACATTCGTACATGATGGTATTTTGTTGTGATATAGACACTGTAGCCATCCATAGAAGATTGACATATTAGGGAAATATACTGGATATGAGTGGGGTTTTTTCACGCACAGATATTCTCACAAATGGAAACATTCTTGCGACAATATGCAATATTTTCATTTCATATTTGCCCAATTTCCTGTAGGCACTTACTTCAAACTTTGATAGCAAGTTAATTTCGCAGAAAATGTCCACTGCTGAAATTTGCGAAAAATAATCCAGCATGAAAATATCCACTTACTCCGTCAGTAGTATGTTCCCATGAGACTACATGCATGTAGCATGATGATACTATACTCAATCTCCTCATTAATAAGCTGTCCTAGATGTTGAGAGCTTGTCTTGATTACTATACGCAGTTATGCACATACATTTTGATAGGATCCTGGGCGTAACTAGACACAGTAGTCTGCATTTTTTTTATAATTGAAAGTTTTTATTTCAATAATCACATATCAGAGTCATAACTAGGTTAAATAATTTCCTCGAGAGTACTTAATCATAAATTAAAGTTATATTTGGGATACATTACCTAATAATAAATGCGTCGTAATTAAGATAATTGCCAATCTGTGATGACACACTTAAATGATGAAATAATAAAATAGCTTGATGCTGTTAATACATGTGATACATTGCAAAACTGGTCTGTATGACCTACTGATCGACCGCCACTCACAGTAAATAATTTGATATCGCCGACTTAATTGGATAACATTCGTTAAGTAAAGCCTGCAGCAAGTTGTTGTACATGTAGTAGGAAAACCTATGTCCAATATTTTTCTTGCATCTTATTAAATCGGTTAACCATATTGTGCAGTACTCACCAGCCGGTAGATGGTCTCCTCCTTAGAAAATTATCATCCTGTGTTGATTGTTAATTGATATTTACAGAATTTTACATAATAATTCACCCTTATCAATCAACAATTTCATATTATTTGATGTTTTATTAGAACATACAATGATCTGAATTATTTGTCTTTTTGTAGGCCTACCATGATTATACCCCCATATTGAGTGGGCAGAACTATAAAACATGTCCTTATAAAAAATAGTGCACATATTTAGAGCATAACTTCCTGAAAATGATGTTACATGTATACTAGAGTGTTATGTAATACAACAATTCTGACTGTACAACAATTCTGACTGTCACAAAGTGTGCAGAATTGCGTCTGTCTGCCCTTGCCAGCTAGACAATATCTACAGAAGACATGTTGGCCTGGATTATAGTCAGCAGAAATGTTGCAACAAAACTCTGTATTTTTAACTGCAAAATGGTTCTGGGTCTTTGGTGTGAGCCAGCAACTGAACTACTTTGTAGTGCTCCGTGTGACGTACTACTAGGTAAATCGATAACTAGATCCCAAAATAGGTCTATGAGTTGGTACTTGATTGTGCTGTACAAATAAACTTGTTTGTAATCCTATAAGCATGTCACTGATTGACCAAATCACACTGTTATGTGTATTGCTCGTTGGATAATATTAGCATGTGAAAAGTATGTGATGGACCTTTGTGAAGAACTCTTTTCAACGATCATAAAAGTCTCATTTAAATGGTATATTATTCACTACATTGTTTAATTAAAGAAGAGTCTTTGTCTTCTAAAATGGGACAGTTTTGGCAAACCTATATCTTTGATGTGATAATTTATAAGTTTGGGAAAGTGAAACTGGGTTGTGTATTATTTCAAAATCAGCCTTCACAGTTAAACCAGACAACTCTAAAATAGAATTGTTTCTCTCAAGCTGGGTCATCTTGAGATGTAGCATTGCACCATCCCTCTAAAATAACTACCCTGATGCTCAAAACAACAAATCTTGACCTACAATTTTAATTTTACGTTATTGCCTTGCATCCACTTTGCCTCGCTTCACCGTTTCCTGTTGTTTTTAGTTTGACAAATAAAATTGTGGATATCATGCTGCTCCGATAGGATTTAATTTGATATCTGTTATTGAATATTGGGTTGTTGATAGAAACAATAACAAAACCACTCATATGATATATATATATATAATTTAGTGAGAAATGCAGAGGCACTTGTGTTATAAAATTCAGAGAGAGCGTAGCTTTGTCACAAAACATAGGGGAATGCCATTTTAAAATCTACATGTGAACCTATGCACCACACCTAGACTGGGTCCTCGCGTCACCCCATATGGCCGCCATCTTTAAAAATGGCGGACCAAAAAGAGGGACTGGGAAAATAGTACGTCCAAAAAGTTTGCGGTTTACTTGTGGAATTCCACAAGTATTTAGCATATATATGAATATGCAAACGATCCATCGAGCATGCGCATTTGTGCTCAACAACAACAGAAAAAAACACCTGATTGTTCCGATTCAAATTGCAGTGCATCGAACGATCGTCACGCTGCGCAACGGGAGGCACTGTTGTGCGACCTATCGCGTCACTGTACACTGCGTGGAAATACCGGTGCACTGTAGTGTGATGGTGCGTGAATAAGCTCATGTATATTCATCAGTTTATCAGCGCACATTTTGAAACTGTAATTTTTCCAGTCCTCGCAGGGGCCGTGTGTAAAATAGGGATGACATGAGAGGCTAGCACCACACCACTCAAATAATAAAAATATGGCAAATCTAATTTGCATTTTTGCTTAATATGGTATAGAGGTATTTGACATTGGTTCTTCACCTCATTTGAGAAAAAGAATTCCATTTGAAAAGGAAAGTCCAGACTTGGTAGGATTCCATTCTTACAGATGGTAGATATCCTTGCCTGGTATTAGCAAGCAGATTTTTCAGGAAAAATAGATTTTCATAGACCTATTGTTGCCTGCTAATTTGTGTATAAAAGGCTAACCAAAATGAGCAAACCCACATGGTCTAGTGCCATGAACCATTGTACGAACTAATATAGCGTAGCGTTGTAACCTTTGGACTGGAGGGTTAGGTATTTGTAGTAACCATCTAGTGGCTTACCCAAGTCAAACATAGCACTCTGAATTTCAAATGTGAGGTCAGAACATATACAGAGGATAACAGAGAATTATTGAGCACATTCCTCTTATAAACTAGCATATCATCTCTGTTCCAGCCCTTCAGCATGTATAAAGTAATACTTACTTTCTATAACCTTTGGGCAGTCTGCTTTAAACATTTTCAAAGGGCCAAAATACATCTGTCAAAACTTTACAAGTGTTCTTGTCCCTGGACAGGTCTAAAGCAACACTTCCTATGTATAACCATTGGGCAGCTTTACTTTATATAATTATGCTGAAGGGCCAGAAAATGTCATTGCGTGATTAAAGATGAATTCTGGCCTAGGTGCGTGTAAATGCAGCATCTCATCATAGGAATAGTACCGCCAACATGTTTGTACTTAGGTGGAAAATCTTTGTTCGCACAAATTAGCACTTAACCAGGTGGTTGTAACAAGTCATAAGATGACCTATTCGTAATTAAAAGCAGAATTAATACTCCATCAAACAAAAACAAAATTGTAGCTAAACATTTAGATATCCTTCATTATAAAGATTCATTTAAATAACTACCAACCCACCAATTCAGTTCAATACTAGTATCAAAAATGCTTGCAGTATAAAGCACCTTCACATTGCAACATATTTGTGTTTACATTGCTGTAATTTATTTACTAGTTATTGGTAGGTAATCAATGGATTGAAGCAAAAGCGTGTTGTGTTAGTGTCATGAACTTAGCATTCATACAAGATAAGCCAATTTGACCTTGGAATATTAAGCAGACCATGTAATAAGAAAATAAAAATACAATAAACATCCAGAATTTAGAACCAAAGGCTATCTACAAATTTGCTGTTTGAATTTTTATTCATTTTGCTCCATTCTCAGCTTTAGGTAAATTAAAATCGGAAAATAAACAAAAATACAGCTAATGACCTTTAGCACTTACCTTATCAATTAAAAATGATTATGTACATGGTTTGAATATTTGGATAAAGTTTAATATTTAGGTATATCAATTACATGCTAGATAATAAAGTTTTCTTGTGAAAAACATATGATGGACGATCATTCTGTCACTCACAGGCTCAATTTGTACACCGGACAGGGACCTTAAATATACTATTTCCAAATATTTTGCAGGAATAATTTGTCACCATTATTGTCAGACTTGGCGTTTTGTAACAGTGACCTAAGCTGTGACCTTGTTGCAACCCGGTATGGTAGCAAATGTCATCGTGATCGGGATGAGCTTTGCTGGTTTGGCTGGGCGTATCACTCCCTAAAAATTCCTTGGCCATTTATGGCTTGTGTCGTCTTACTGGGTCTGTGTGTGTGGGATGTGTGAAATTATGGTCGCAACATATTCACTTCCATATAGTTGATTTCGCTAAAGATGAATATGTGGAGATATTTCAAAAATCACTTTTAATTTAAAAGTAAGACATTGTCTGGTGGGGTTGGTTTTCATTGTTTTCAAAATTTATAATAAAATAAAAAAGTGACAGTTTTTTTTCACTTTTAAAAATCCAAATTTTGATATTTGTATTTCTCATTTTATTTGACCAAATAAATCAAGATTATGCAACTTTGATTGAATTATTATAGGATTGAGATTGGTAGAAAGATATTCCCATATGCCTACCATGTTACTGATTGTTAAACTGCACTACTACACCTTTGCCCAAAAGGCTCCACCACTGTAGAGATACATATCAGCAAAGGTGACTGTTAAATTGGTAAATAATAAGCTATAGGTGTTCCTAATCCCGAGCAACAAAACAAGTGTTGAAAAGGATTGCTTTAGGGTCATTCCAAGGAGCTAAGTCTTTAAGGTTGTGATTGCGACCACTTGGGTGAAGTTAGTGGCATTTTGTTTCCGAGTTGATCCCTCACTCTGTCTCGTATGGGCTTCCCACGTATCACCTGTGTATTGTGTCGTTTTCTCTTTCTGATGTAGGCGAGATGTTTTAAATGGTTTTCTCACCCTTAACTTTTCCTATTAAGAGATACAACATTTTTTATCAGAGTTGTTATTATAACAGCTGACATAATTTGTTTCCCTGTGTACTTTACCTGACCCCTGTGTAGCTTCCCTGTTAACTGCATATATTTGAGTAATATTGTATCTTCACCCTCAAAATTATTGTCTAACATTTTATTTTCCCAATTTTTTTGCATGCAGCTTCTGCATCTTCCAGGATGATACAGAACCGCCTGTGGATGTCATGATGTACAGAATTAGGGTTCTGTTTGAAAGACATTTGGAGCTGTTTGAATGCTGTTACCCTGGTTTTTATAGCGCATTATGAGATGCATTATAGATGCATGATGAACGCACAGAGGCATGGGGACGTGCACATATGGATGCACTTAGTATAGGAGGCGAATGACTAGAGTGAATATTCTTCTGTAAAAAAAAAAGAAATCATGGCAGCAATATTTAATGTCATTTTGGATATTTTTTTCTCTTAAAATCAAGTTCCCAGTTCATGAAGGGTAAGGCAAAGGAAAGTGACCTAGGTATTTTTGGCCAAAGGTTTTTCATACCAAATAATTTTAAAGGGCCTATATCAACAAAATTGATAATAACCTGTGACAAAAATGCACACGATATAAGGTCAAAAATCTTATGATGGCCTAAACGGTCACCTATTCTTAATTTTACAGATAAATTACTGTAAGTACAGAAGAACATTTACTGCTAGACTTCCTATTGTGATTTTAATTGAAGTGTTAATTAATCGTATCTGTGTCTCATTTTCAGGGCCAGAAAAGTGCTTGATAGTAGGACCATCAGTGATGATGATAAGGTAGATATTTAAATTTTAAACTATATTGTTTTTGTTTTTTTACATTTTAATTTTTCAGAACAAGGAAAGTTCTAGAGAATAGAAGCATATCTGATGATGATAAGGTACAGTATTCAAGACGATCTAGAGTGCAGGGACCTTGGTAATCTCTCACTCAAACAAAAATTCTCATTTTGATGTTACATCATCATATCTACCTGTGGTGGTGGTCTTCATGTTCACTTTCATTTCTCTCTGTTCTGGATCAATTTCTTGGCGAACCAAAACAAGTGCGTTTAAAAACAAAGATTCCAATATTTGTATTTACAGTGTGGCTATCTAGCAGAATGTTGTTGCATTTACAGCAGTCATGATTTTATCTAGAAAATGATGGCCATTTTGAATATTAGTCAACACACATCCCCTAATGGAATCAAATCAAACTCAGTGTCCAATGTTCCTGACTTCAAATTGTTAATGGAGGAACGTTGTACAGCGTGTGATATTTTATTTTTTGGAGAGGCTGGTTTGTTACCGACACATTCTGTTAGATTCCATATTTATCAAATTATCAAAATGAAAAGAAGAAACATTTTTGAGAAGGTACCACAAGCATCATTTACTGAGAGTTACATAAAGCTGATTATGACCTATTCAACATTTTGTGAAAAGGAATTGATGACATTTGCAGACTTCAATGTAACTAATTATTAGTTTTCCTTCTAGATCTGTTATCAAGAGAGAGAAAAATCCACACCATTTAAAAAAAAGAGGAAACTTTGAAAGGGAAAAAAAATCAAATTAAATCAAATTTTAAGGAAACATTTTTGTTGTTGACAGATTCAAAACAATTTAAGAGTTTTTTGGGAAAAAGAAGTACATTTGTCAAGTATTTATTATGAAAAACCCCACTTAAACAAATGGTAAAACAATACCTTTTCATGAAACACATGTGTCCCATTTGTAGTTAGTTACCGCCATTTTATTCCTTTGTAATGTATATAACCTGTGCACCCTTGTCTTTTTACATTAATTTACATACAAATTAACTAAATCACATATTTTTATATACATTTTTAGAGCATATTTTTTTTATCACACAGCTTTACACATAACACTTGACACCTGATATTGAGCATGTGCTTTGCATGACCCAGTAGAAATATATTGAGTCCCAATGTGTTTGAGATCACACTAAAGGCTAGATTGATCATTAGATATCACCTATTACCTGCATACACTGTTAACTATGATTATTAAATTATTTAGAAAAAAGATGAGGGCAGCCCATGAGTATAATTCAATATAAATTTGGAGGTGAATTCACTTTTACTTGTTCCCTATAAAGTGCCATTGATCATGTAATCCTCTGTTCATACGGCCTTACAACAAAAGATAAGGAAATATTGTTTTGCCATTTAATTACAAATTCCTAACATTCTTCATTCAATTGAAATAATTGTGACTTTTTGAAATATCAACATTATACATTTCACATTTATTTGTATGATTTAATTTGACAATTTACCGTTGTCAGACCACACCAACTCGAGCGGTTTTGTGTAATTCACCACTTTAATTGTAATGGTTGGATCAATGCCATGTACAACATAAAAGGAATGAACTACTTAACTTTGACACAAATGTTTACTCTCCAAGAGTATTCATGGCACGGTACACCAATGTGAAAAGAATCAGTACTAGGCAACGCTGCAAAAACATTGCAATTCCACTGCTAACTACATTCCATAATGCGGGTCATGAGGATAATGAGATGCTTTAGTGAATATGTCACAGCTGAAAGTGCCTGGCTTGAAGTGACTGTGGCACATGGGTGCAATGCCAATGAACAACTGTAATAGCTGGCACTTTGGTAATGATCAAACTAGGATTTCATTCATTTCACTCTACAATTCTCACCCAAATGAATAAGTTGTAACACAAAATAGAAAGCTTTTTTCTTAGTCACAATGAGAGCAACATCGCTTGGTTTTGATTCATTATGTGAAATAGACAAAGACAACATAATAAAGCAATATGTTGTACACAGGTCAAAATGTGCAGCTTCATATTTGCTCATAATAATAATAATAAAGATTGAAACCAACATTTGGAGATGGCCAACATCTATTGTATCCCCAATAACTATTCTTCATGAACACTTGCCTAATGTTATCACAGTAATTGCAGTTAAGGAAAAGAAGAAAGCTTTCATGAAATACATGTCTGTGTTTTGAAGCGATATGACCGTTCATATTCCCTTGGACATTGCAGAACATATGCACATGCCCTTCCAAAAATATGAAGACATATGGTACACAAGCAAGCATCGTATGTGTCTGCGATTCTCAAGGGTATTGTGACTTTGATTATAGTATGTTTCGCACAAAAACTTCACACTTGTGACTATGTTTTGTATATTTTAATGTAGTTGATGTCAGGGATGTGTATTCTTCCAAAAAATCCTAATACTATCCCAGTCGGCTGTATTACATGTAACCTTGCTTTGTTCAGCAATTATCAAAACCCTGAAAGTTGTCCTGTTATTCACCTGGAAGAGTATACATCCGTGGATGATGTGGTGGGTCTGTGTCTGATTTGTCCTGTCTTCGTTGGTCCAATCAATATGCCATAATTAGCCAAAGAAAATTAAGCAGAACTGACACAGAATACCACTGTTATTATGTATGATGTGTATTTGTTGTTGTCGATGGCATCCCAGCTCACACTAAGTTGTCCTTATAATTGATCCATGTATGCTGTCTATAACATAGCTGTCAATCTGTGTGCTTTATAGTCAGAGTCATAATGCTGCGGACATAATTCCTATTAATGCATGTGTAAGAACGTGCGTGCATAGACCCGGAAGTGCGTACCGGACACTTTCATGCATTTCAACTCTGCGAACAATAAAACATGCTTGTGTGAAATAGCTTGAATATCGTCCATAGCATTATGCCAGTGACTATAGACAGGTTGATCATTCCCATATTCCCCATCTCATGACAGCCAAAGAGCTTTGATTGCTTGCTTGCCCTAGTGCTTATTTTCCTTCCTTTTCCGCTTCAATTCTTTAAGTTTGCTTTTATTTTTAATATTTTTTTGTTTATTATTTCTGTTTTATTTGATGACCAAGCTTCTAACAAAATGTTCAGTGTTATAGACCTGTACTTTTTCTCTGTTTTTGTAAATTCAATGTTGCATGGCATTCAAATATAGTCTTTGCACTATCTTTAATTTGAAGCTTAACAAAAATACTAAGAGCATTTCAAACACTCATGATATTTAAAAAAAATACATATTTCTTAAATAAAACCATATTCATGGTATGTGAGGTATTTTTAATACAATTTTATTCCAAGAAAGATTATATATTTTAGTAAAAGGGTGTTTTTAAAGAAATGCTTGAATTTGGTAAACCAGTGATCGCCAGAGTTAGTTTGTTAGTTTTGACATAATATAATAATCACCACATTACAATTTGAATTTCTTATTTTTGAAATGACTCAAATTTCCCATACATTTTATTTAAGCCATCATTCATTACCACTTCACTTTTCATTAAGAAAAAACATGCAGTTCACTTTATTTTGTTAGTTGACCATTTTTGTTTTGTTTTTGCGTTTCATTTATTTTTCTATTCTTTACCATTTTGCTTTGTATTCTTTTGCTTTCTTCTTTTCATTTGTTGGCTCCTTTGTGTGTTATTTTCGTTTTTGCCGCAACAAATCTTCACTTTTGATCATCACCGAATCTTCCATCTCATGTCCGTGCTGACGTCCTTCCATCATCCGTCGGATCAATCTACTACCTTTTTGTGGGTGATATTTTGCTTCCTACTACATCTGCGTTTTCATTACATTCCTGTCATGCTGCTATTGCTGCTCTGTGCTGCAGATCAATGAATTGGAGGTACAGCTCCGGGATGCCAAACAACAGTCAGAGGATTCTGATCGCAAATATGATGAGGTATAAAAAACCTTACAGGTTATGTTTTATTTAGATGTAGTGACCACTAATCAGTGCATGGTGTGTTTTTGTTTTTTGCCATTATTTATTTATGAACGCTTACTTAACATTGGAAACGGACAGATGACCCGTTTAGAGCTTGCATTGAAAAAAGCGAGGGAGCTAGCAGAAGAGAATGACCGTGAACGAGTTCAGGTAACATTTCATAAAGTGGTTTCTGTTTGGGAGTATTATGTGTATGGTTTGTATGGATGTTTAAAGGTTATGTGTACAGAATAAATGGTTATGGTTACTTGACATCACAACCTCAGATCAGTGCGCACCCAAGCAACGTCCCTTATCCGGTAATGTTAAATTAGAGCATCCTTTCCACATGTAATTCAATGTGCACATTTGTATTTGTCTGCACATTGAAAGTCATTAATTGTTGACTATGGGACTGTAATAGGATGCACACACATGTTATTTAGCACAAAACTAGTGGTGGGGGAATTCTATGTTTGTCCCGGAGACTCGAGTTGCTCGCTGCTACATCGGTTTAATCCATTCAGAAATCAAATTATTAATTTAGCCAAGGGAAACATTGTTCCTGGAAGCATTTTGATTTAAAGAATCATCTCTATTTGGTTTTTACATCTTGAGATTTCATGGACGCACAAAGTCTTGTATTGAGATATATATCAGGAACTTCTCAAGGCTATAGGTTGTATAAAAAGTGGACATAAATGTTGCATAGTAACAATTTGTACAACATCTGTTTTCTCTTATCATTAACATCATGTTAGCGTTTGCAGGAAATAATTTAAAAGCATTCAATGTTTTGCGAAAAAGAACAAAGAAATATCAATTTAAATTTGGCTGAGGAACACCAATTTAATAAGCAAAATTGTTTAAATTTGGCAGTGATCGAAAATCACCACTTAAAGCAGTGCCATTAATTGGCTTGCCTGGCTCTTTTCATTCTATTCACTTAACACTATAGTGGGACATGTTAGAGACACATGCAAACAAAACATCAATGCCAAATAGTACACATTCCTAATGAGTAAGATTATAAAAATCAAAGAATTCAATTTGCTATCTTCAACGTAATCAAATGATTAGAAGTTGTTTGTAAAGAATATTATTTGGTTAGTTAACCACCTAACCATTATTTGACAGTCCTCGACCTCCAACACCCTGTTTAGTCTTGATTTGTTCAGCGCGCTTTAGTATGTGTCTTGGACTATATTTGGTAGTAATAATTTAATTGGATAATGTGTCAAAGCCTTGATGGGGAGGTGATGTATTCTAAAAATGTTACTAGACCAATCAGTTAATCGTCTAAATCAAAGAATAGGTTTAATTAATTAAGAGTGGTACTATTGGCTGCTGATTTTGGCTCAGTCAACCCTTTCGATTTCAAACAAATATTGCTGATCTTGTTGTTCAGAAATGTAATACTTTCGGAATCAGTCATTCAGTTCTGAACATCATATAAATAAAAAGATTGTCCAATTTCTGGATGTTATGCCATTTAAAAATGCCATAGCTATGCAACCAAGCATTTTAGTTATGTGATAAATCGACAGAACATTTTTAGGTAAATCCGAAGGGTTGATTCAAAGCAGGATAACTTTTCCTACAATTGGATCAATGTCATTAGCATTTCAAATTTTGAGGGAATGTACACGTTATAAACGTAACATTCAACTGGTTGTGACGGGCTACACAATAACACTATAAATAACAGTCTGAACAGTCGTAAGTTCAGGGTTTAAAATTAAATGGTTAAGGGGTTTTAATTATAGTATTGTATGAATAAAGGTAAGTGCACTAACTTGTATGATTGTTGTGAGCACAGCGTTAACAAACCTTCCGCAACTTTGCATATGCTTTTCCTTAAAATAATATTGCTACAGTTGCCCAGTGACCTCTTTTACAAAGTTACAGTTTTGTTTTACAAATTAGGTTTTCACTTTACCCATGGTAGACCATGAATTTTCTTACTTAATAAAACAGAAAACTCTTATCACTTCTGTTGACTAGCACGACCATCCTATAGGATGAAATTTAACAGTGATTAGGGCATACACAAAAGCATAGCAAATTTGCAAACTTGTGGAAGTATATGTGTAGTAATGTATCATTGGTTTGATTTTGTATTTATAGTGGTTTATTGCATACTGCATGTTTTTATTGTAATTTAAGGTAGGGTTATTGGTTTTCTAACCATCTCATTGAAAAGTTCAATTTTATGCCAAATCAAAGCTTAATCAAGATTAGTTTAGCGATGCCTCTTTTCAATTATAACTAATTATAGCATGTAAGTATAGAGAAAAGGAATTTGTTTTCTTCCGAAGATTTCAGATTATTTCAGGATCAAGTTCAAGTCAGATCATATCGGTAATAATGTTTAAAGTATTAAAGGTGGATATTCCGATCACTTCGGCTTTTATTGCCCATCAACATATTTTGATATCAGAAGAAACCCCATATTTTTCTCATTATAAATTATGATATTGGGCCTCTTGTTGTTAATTACATCAGAATGCAACCATCAAAAATTGTGATATAGAAGTAGAACTAAACAGAATTTCTCAATGACAATCTTCATCCAGCCTGTTCAGAATTAAACTCTATTGTTCATCGTTGGTCAGGGATATGCTCATTCTGATTAAAAATAATAGATAAAATTGGTTCAACTCAATTAAATGGTAATTAGTAAGTTTCATCAACTAGTGGGTAAATAGCAGGCTGTCACAAGGTTTGTATTACATAACTAGTTGTGAAATTTTACTTTGTCAAGAGATGCAATCTGCCATAGCGTTATGGTAGTCAGCAGAAAAGGTTAAGTTTTTATATAATCTTAAAAATTAAGAGGAGTATTAAGAATATACAGAGATACCATTTTGGTATATGCATGAAATATTTGGATTTAATAACAATATTTTTGTAATGAATAAACACTTTGTTTGCTGTCAGGTAATCTTTGAAGTCAGATGACAAAAAATGATGTTTCAGTCTCAATTTGTGTAGTAACAATGTATTTTGTTTACATCATTATCCATAATAGGCTAACCGTAAATTGCAAATTGCTGAGAGTGAGCTAGAACGATGTGAAGACCGGATACGCGTACTTGAAAGGTAGGTAATAGTTCGCTATATGGCATATGTGCGCTGATATTGATGGGAACAATGCCATACATAACCCTTTAGGAGGTATGTCAGAGGTACGTCAATTGTGAGCGTATCAACATACGTGCAAGTGCATTGATATTTCTATTTACTCGAGGAAACAAGGCATTCGATTCAATTGTTCAATTAAATAGTAAACAGCAATAATAATGATAATTCTAGATTTTGGTTCACTGAAATAATTTGAAATGAATAACGCTCAAGTTTTCTGATACCTGTAACAAAAAACCTCTTGGAGCAATTAGATCTTTGCAATCCACTGTTCATATTCTGGTTTCTGATTGGTTCATGATCACCAAAAGTGTATAAATCGGACACATTAATAGATCATTTGTGATGCGATCTGTGAAAACCCACCACATGGTGGCATTTTTCATATTGGAGATATGTAGATCATAAGAAAGATAAAACTGTGCTGATTACAGAACTGTTTCGATCATTTTTCTATGATCACTACAAAAAAAGTTATTAGTGAATGATGATTGTGATGTCATAGAAAGCTACAAAACAAAAAATCATGAAAACAGGCCAAAAAAGATTCATATTTTAATAGAATAACATTATAAGGTTAATAGGGAAAGTGGCTTAGGTAAGTTTTAAAAGGTGAAATTTCATAAAAGATGATGACACAAAGTATTGAACATTAATTCTCTAAACAAATCTTTAAAAAATCAAAAAAAATCTTCTTCTTCTTTTTTTCTTCTTCTTTTTGTTACATTTTAACCATAATCCCTAGTTCACATTTTGCGACATCTGACGGGTTTTCACACATCGCATCACATTTGTTATCACAATTTTAATAAGATACTCCAATCAAAATTGAGTAATTTTAAGCTTGTCCATTTATAGCATTGATGCCCTTCACCTCTTGGCTTTGTTTAGAAATAAGTGCCCCTGTAAATGCAAAATGTAAAACTGGTAATGCATAGTCATAAGCAATGATAGCATTTGTTTAAACCCAAAATCACTACAACAATTAAATAGGTTGATTTTATGTATTTCAAGAAATGTTAATTGCAATTTGTTTGAAACTCACTTTGCCATAAAGCCAATTGGCCTACAGCCATTTGTCTAAACACATTTAAGTAGGTTTAGTGTTTTGTAGATGGTTTGGGTTTGGGTTAGGATTTTAGAGGCTCTAGTTTGAAGACAAAATGGTCTTAATAGAAATATACCATAGAAAAGACTTACCACATTATAACTGAAATGTAACTCTCAATTTCATAAGCTAATGACATATGTATATTTCTTACAATTGCATAAAACAGTGATAACAGCCGACTCAACGAGGAAGTAAAGACACTCACTGTAAACCTTAAGACATTGGAAGTACGAGAGGAGAAATACGCTGAGAATGAGGAAAGTTACGAAAGCAAAATCCGTGAATTGGAAGACCAGAAACACGAGGTACGATGTTAGGTTATTTATAGATCAATTGTTAGACAAAGTTTTGCCCACCCATTCACGCATAGTATGGGTGTTTTCGGTACATTCATCATAAAACATGTTTCATGTCAACTTATTTTGGTCTCGTCAAGAGAAGATCTTAGCCTTGTTGTTGCAGTATACCTTGCATGTGACTTAAAGGGTAATCTTTTTTACACACAAATGTATGCAAAGGCGAAGTTGATAG
Organism: Ophiura sarsii; assembly: GCA_035610835.1. Taxonomy (NCBI): domain Eukaryota; kingdom Metazoa; phylum Echinodermata; class Ophiuroidea; order Amphilepidida; family Ophiuridae; genus Ophiura; species Ophiura sarsii. The sequence continues at coordinate 19,620,385 of CM069441.1, forward strand.
AAGTCTATAAATGGTGCATATATGTTGGCTTCACTGCCCCAAGGAACCAAAATTGACTTTTTATTAGGGATATATCTCAACTGGTAGAAGCTGGTTCACTTGCAACAAAGCCTGATTCTAAATTAACATAAATACATAATTGATTTCATATTTGGTTTTATGATTTAATGCCCAAAAGGTAGACCTGACAGTGTACAATATCTATTCAAGGTACGAATCTTAGCACACAAGTCATACATGCCTGGAAATTCAATAATTGGTACATGTCATTTTTACATGTAACTAAGAAGCAGGGATGTAGTTCAATGAAGTGGCATGCCTTTCAAAGTTAGCATGTAGTTCAATGAAGTGGCATACCTTTCAAAGTTTGCATAGTGCCAGATCAATTAACCTTGGTCAGGCATTGTATGCATTGTTTCGGTGGGATGAATTTAAAACATCATCAATTGTAATACTGTCAAACCAGAAATGTTTGTGTGCATTTAAATTTCATTAATTTCGCGAGGAGCACTTCCTCATGAAAATTACATGCTACAAATATTTCTAATCTACCTTGTAGCAGTGCATTGCAAAGTTTACATTCATGACATTTTCATGTCGTGAATTAGGCCAGTATTGCTGATTCGCGACATTTTTAACTCGCAAGAATTTCTGGTTTTACAGTATAGACTAGTGTGTTAAAGAGGTATTGTGACAGGTCATTGTTTGTCCAGATGAATTATAACTTTGATAGATTTTAAATAGAGCAAAACCTTGTTAGTTTAAAAGTGTAATAGTGTATCAATAAAGCATTGTGTTCAGGTCAAATAAAAACTCACAAATTTAGGACTTGATCACCACATTTTGAAGAAAATTTGCTGACCCTGTAGGGCTAGTTGACATTTTGGGTGTTGATAGGAACTTATTAGAGCGCATCTATCAAATTGTATCTTATACCTCGTTTGGATGTTTTCCAATTTTGTTGTTAAACCTTGCAGGCAGAGAATAGGGCAGAATTTGCAGAGAGATCGGTAAAGACTCTGCAGAGCCAGCTTGACAATGCTGAAGGTACGTACACATTGCCTACCACCCTGTATTCATACAAGTCCCATGACTCACACCATAGTATTACAAAGCTGCTTTGTAGGCCGCTTTTTTGCTTAGTGTGTGGGTGTGGGTAAAGGGCCTACACAACAACACTGATTTCCAATTTTAATAGCATTGCTATCACACACATCATCGTTGTAAAGAGTCCCACACATGTGTGCACTGACAATCGATACATGTTGTATCAGTATCACACAATACCCAACAAAACACAGGGTTAATTTCCCGGAGTTGCTGTATGCAGTAGGGTTATTGAACTGTGTAGTGTAGCGGGACGCGTAATGGAATCTCTGTGCGGTTAGATATCATACAAAATAACCGGCCCCAGCTCATGCACCAAGTATTTTGAGATGTCATTTGCCATTGTGTGTATTGTCACAAACAAACCACATAACAGAAGTTACCCTGTAAGTGCTTTGCTTCTGTGTCCCACCGTTCTGAATTTGTGTAAGTAAAGAGTGATTCTAGAAGGGAAATGACTCTTTTACATGGAGTGTGTTAGGAATGTAGGTGCATGTTATGTGTGTAATGAGAGAGAGAGAGAGAGGTTGTATTAGTAGTTAGTTAGTATATCAGTAAAGTATAAATTATATTGGTACAGCAGAAATAGGTATTTAGGCCTGTTTTTAATTATTACGCATTATTTGATGAATTAAACAGTGGCTATCAGAATGTAATATTGAATATTAAAAGATCAAAATTACTTCAAATTTATTAATTAAACTAAATATTGTTGTCTATAATATCCAATACTTTGATGATCCTGTTTTATTACTTGAAAACAATACCACAAGAAACCACCATTACATACTTTCTGCTCTATTATTCTTTTTGCTTTCTTTCCCCGATTATGTTAACAATGTCTCTTTTTCAGCTAGCATTACTTCGCCTATTTTGTTTTTCCATCGTTACAAATGCTTTCTTAGTAACTGTTTTCTTTTCCCTTCATAATTTGAAATATTTTGTCTTCTCCAACATGATGTATTCTCTTTTCTTAAACTAATTCTACACCATGTTTTCTTTGAAAAGTCACCAAACTAACCCAACATTTCATATTATCACTACTATAATAAACCTAGAGCACATTTGCTTGTAAGCTGACCCAACCAAATATTTGACCCAATTATCATATGGAATTCAGGGCTTCCCAACAAAAACAAAACCAGCTTATACCTAATTGGTCAGTTAATTATCATCTAGAATTCATAATAACCAGGGCTTCGAGGCTATCCATGATTTCTCCTCGATATAAAAAACCTGTCATAGGCTGAAGGTAGCACGTACTGAAATGAAATGACAGATCAATGCCATGTCTTATTAGTATGTATTCCTCTAGTCAGAGGACTTCAATCATAATTAATCCTCAGACTTTGAGATTAAATATTAGACAGACCTAATATTTAATTATTGAGATTGCTCAATTCCAAGGTCACTCGGCAAAGTAAAGGAAAAAACCCAATAAAAAAGCCCCAAAGGTCAACAAGAGGCGATGAATACCTTAAAGGTAAACCAAGGTAAAAGATCCAGAAGCACCATTCAAGGCCAACACCTAAAAGACAGTTAAAGCCTTGGCAGCCATTGGTAAATTTGAACTTCCAAAATTGTGCCCCATGCTCTTTGTCTTCAATCTATCCAATACTACTTCTTTCTTTCATCGACTAACTATCTCTCTGTATTATTGAATGAATGGTGGTTTCACATAATTTTTAACACAAAGTTAGGCTGTTAAAACATTTGCTGTGATTGAGTTTGATTATTACTAAAAATGCATGAAACAAAGCACAATTGATATTTTCTTCATGATACACACACATATGTATTAACAGTTATGTAGTTAATCAAACCATCAAATAACTTTATATTATTCACCACAAATGTGCATATAAAATATAAAAATAGAGTTGAGACACTTTAAAGTGAACTTAAATTACAAATTAAATTAATGTAGAAACACCATTTTAGGAAATGTATTATTATATCTATTATTGTATTTGATATCAACTATTTCAATTGATAATATTCAACTTGTACCGCTGTGCATCACACATAATTATCTGTTCTATTTATCAATCAAGAAAGGTTATTTTTAACTGTATTGAAATAACATCACCCTCACAACATGGAAATACTTACTCTCCATGATAATATATATACACAAAATAGGGCTGATATTAGCTATGATCTAAAAACAAATATTTTTGTATGATATGGTCATTTTTCTAAGCGCTTATGACATAGTACTAAAACCTACTTTAAATGTTCTTGGCAGATTGAATGGAATAAGCTTGCCTAACTCAATAATGTGAACTTCATATCAGTGTATACTATCATTTGTTAAGCATGAAGAGTGTGATTAATTTTGACATAAAAAAGTGTGGAAACTAAACGCATGATTATTCCAGTTATGACGATCTCTATGTTGTGATAGTTTGCATATAGATCCCCATTGGACCAGTCAGTTGCATTGATCGAGAGACTCGGTGTTAAATGTAGTTACCATATAATAAGGGTTATGTTTTAAGGATCGTGTATTAGCATGATAGCATGTATGTGAGTGATTTTGTGCCGTGAAATGGTGATTAACACCAAAAACAGATGAATAACTTTTAGGTATGTGTGTGGGAGCCTGGCCAGAGGAACCATGGCCAGGGTCGAGGCAACAGGAAGTCAGAGGGGGCTGGTTGGTCATTTGATCTTCACCAATCAACGGTAAGATTCAGATTGAGTGCATATGATAATAAAGGATGTGTGTTAACTTGGTAACAAATTCAAGGTATTGGTAGTAATATTGAAGGTTTTCAACTCAAGCAATTTGCAATCAAAGTGATATAAACATGACTTTTGTAAATGTGACAGTTGAATATGCTGTTGTGCATGAACAGGAACCCAGTGTCATCTTTGCTTTGTTGTTTTTACCGAATCAATGTTCTCTGCAAATCTGGATCGATTAAGTAAAATGTGGTCCAATACAAATTCTACCAGCCAGTTCCAAGTTTTGTAGTTTTGCCGTGGGTCATGCATGAAATGCAACTTTTGTCTATCATATCCAATTCAAGCAGTTTTCCTTCTAATAGTGTGGTGTGCCGTAATAGCTTCAAACATAATAGATTTTGCCACTTTGATTTGATATTTTGTTTTTCAGGTAACACAATTGCTTGATTTAGATGTATGTAGCTTTTGAATTGAGTTGAGATCATGAGAGTTGAAATAAACCAACGTGGTTAAAGAGACTTTCTCAGGACACCTATATTAGTGTCTTTAATGAGTGTCAATGAGACCCCTTTCCTCCGAGAACATGGCTGTGTGCAATACAAACTCAAATGATCATATGAAAATCAGAAAGATCCTTTTTTTGAATGCATCGGTTTGGAATTGCTCAATATGTACCAAATTCTCTGTACACGACAGTTAATTGCTGTACAGCATTATGCCAACAAATACTCATGATACAGTGATGAACATTGTACATTAGAGTACGCACACATGAGATGTTCACGTTTATACAAGTGCACCCCATTGAAACAACTGGTTACTACAGAATTACTTTTCATGATCATGAATTCTTCACTTCTATATTTGAATCATGTTCTTCCATATTTGGATCATGTTCTTCCATATTTGACAACTCTCACTCATTCATAGACTATTTAGACATAGACTGACCCATATTTTTTCCAGATTAATGTCGATGGTTGCCGTGATCAGCTGCTAATATAGTTACAGTTCACACCCTTTAGTTTCAAATTTACAAACAGTAGAGAAGTGTATTAATGTTTTCAACCATTCATGAGTCAAACATACTAATTAACTTGTAGTCATTTTATGTATCTTTTAAAATGTCATGTTACTGTTGAGTAAATTGTTCTATGTGCATTTTGTTTGTGTTCACTTGTATTGTATATTTGTGTATGTGTGTATTGCTAGTTGCTACAACTTAGCACAAGCCTGGAAAATTCAACAAAATCCCAAAAAAAAGTTTGGTAGGGGCTTATGTAGAGTCTTAAGAAACACTCAAACCATATCAAGATAGCCAAAACATGTTAATTAAGGCTACTTGCACACCGTACATTTACATTTATTTGTAGCTTGTGCTAAAGGGGTTAACTTGTACCACTGCAAATTAAATACATTATAATCTTTTCATTTATGTTTACCGAATTCTAGAAAAAGCAATATTCAAGAAATTACCGTTTTTGCTTAATTCCACTTACCCCTAAGGCCTAAAAAAAAAGAAGGTTTGATTGGCGTAACCCGACCGACCCTAAATACATCGCCGACCCTGAATATTTTTTATTATTTTGAGGGGGAAAACAAAAAATATATATATATATATATTTATAAAAATTGAACAAAGTATTACAGTTTTTGACTGTTTGCTTTCAATTTCGGATTTTAAGTCCCCATCGAAATGATATATTGTTGAACACAACGATACATTTTTGCCCGGCAATTAAATACGCTAGAGCTATGATTTGTGTGTCTTTCAAGTGTTCAAAAGTAGGTGATTTGAAAAGAAGAAAAAAAATTTAAAAAAAAAAAAAATCCCGACCGACCTACCCTATTTGTTTTGGTCATGTTACGCCAATCAAACTTCTTCTTTTTTTAGGCCTAACTACAGACCAATACCAAGGGGACAAGAGTCAAAATTCAAATTTATAAACTTATTATTGTATTGTCTACTATTTTCAAATCTACTGATTGTCCATTTAGGATGTCATTGGTAACAACTTCAGACTAAAATGCCATTTAATTTTAGGTTACAAAATCTGACATTTCTATCAATTTGATATTTAGTTTGTTATTGTTCAGTATTTTTAATTATAGCTTGCAATCAGTTACACAAATATGTTGATGTTTCTTGTATGTGTTTGTATTTGTCTTTAATGTATTGGAACAACGTAGTACAAGTCTGAAAAATTCAACAAAATCGTCAAAATAGTTTGGTAGGGGTTTATGCAGATTCTTAAGAAACACTCAACCATATCAAGATTGTCAAACATGTTAATTAAGGCTACTTGTACACTGTACATTTACATTTTTTTGTAGCTTGTGCTAAAGGAGTTAAACTTGTACCACTGCAAATTAAAAACATAATCTTTTCACACATGCCATTTTATGTTGATCAAATTCTAGAAAAAGAGTCAAAATTCAAATTTATATTATTTGAAGTTGGAGTGCAAAATTGGGTTTATAAAATTGTCTCTATTTTTTTGTATCATTTTTTCTTTAAAACTTATTATTGTCTACTATTTTGAAATCGATTGATTGTCCATTTAGGATGTAATTGGGAACAAATGTCCCAAAATGCCATTTAATGTTAGGTTATAAAATCTGACATTTTCTATCAATTTAGTTATTGTTCAATGTTTGCTTGCTGTATAGCTTGCAATCATTTACACAATTATATATGTTGATGTTTCTTGTATGTGTTTGTATTTGTCTTTAACATGTTGGAACAACTGATTATTGCAACACACATCAAGGGAAATGATGTTAGGATATATCAAGCAAGTTCAAGATGGAATAATGCTAAGCACACTGTCTAAGCAAGATTTCAATCTAGACAGTTGTGTGTGTTGCATTCAGCGGTTGTGCCAATGATTTTTGTATTGCATCAATGTCTCACTGTCTTGCATGTTTTTGTGCACCCTTTTCTTTTTTTTGATTCCTACAGATGAATTGGAAAAGAAATCAGAGGATATTAACAGCCTAAAATCTGAAATGAGTGAAATGGAATCTATGCTTAGTGATCTCTAATACTGATGTTATCCTACCTACAGGCCATAGGCCAACTTGTACATAGGTCAGCAAGTGACTTGCGGTTACAATCAACTATTACTCTCTCATTTTCCAGCTAACTCCCTTTTTATAATAAAAGGGATCATATATTCTATCGCTCTTTACCTTCTTACGCTCATGCATATCCTCAAGGGTACAAAACTTGTACGTCGCAACATCAGTGGTGTTGATAATTACTGTGACGACAAGTTTTGGTGACTCGTTGAGATTGTACAGCGATAGGTAGCACATTTCCAATCACATCCATTTATTCTTACATACCTGTCCATCACTGCACACACATATATCCCTGATCAAATCAAAATATAATTTACCCCCAGTTTTCAAGTGGATTTTTTATTTGAGGCACTTAACTTGGCTGTTTTGCCGTTAGAAAAAAAGGATTGTCTATTACCTGCGAGTGTCTGTCAAAATGTACATGCATAGATTTGAATGATAAATGTTTATCAGATAATCATTCATTAGGGTAATTGTTTCAGTTTTGCTGTGTTCCAATTGATCGGTGTAGGGTTAGTGGTGGCAGATATGCTCATGCCTCATTTGCATGCTTTGTATGATCCTATGCATGATATGTATGGTGCTGTGCATTATGCTCTGCACAATTATTCCGCTGCTAACATGCATGATGCTTTATACGATGGTAATCAAATAGGATTATATTTGTAATTGGCTGCAACTACAAAACTATAAGCTTGCTTGCTGCACTAACATGCATGTGTCCCGACACTTATTTAAACAAGTGCACTAACAATTCCTACTAGTACCTTAATGAAAGGTGTTGACCTGTAGCTGGTAACAGGTTAATATAGGACCAAAAGGAGGATAACAACCAATATACCCTCTGCATAAGTTGTATAGGGATTACTGCCGGCATTTCATGATATGATGGAAATGAGTCTCTTTCTCCATGACAGCATAGTACAAAAACTGTGGGTACAAAATATTAAGTTTGTTACCTACAACAGCTTACATGAGCCATGAAAAATAGAACAGCGGTTTTAGGTGTGGATACTTGGTGACCAGGTTTCAGCGACTGAAGCCAAAATGTGTTACAATAGTGCAAAGAGCATTATTACAGCTCAGAATGATCAGAACGGGACTATCAGTTCCAATTATATGATACATTTAATCTGAGGTTCACAGTTTTATTTAACATATTTTAATTGAACATTTCTAAATGGAATAGCTGTGTCAACTATAGTGTCTAAGTTTGGTCAGCTCCAAATTGGTAAAGCCTCATTACAGCAGCTAATAAATACAGAAGGATGCTGGCGCGCATGAAAATAGCAAGCGCACTCTGCATCATATGTGTGACCGATCAGTCTGATCACGAACGTGTGGACATAATCGCGCGCATACGCTTGGATTACTTATGCGCGCAGAGAGAAAAGATCCAAATATTTCTCGCCAATTTGGAACTGATTAAACTATAATGGTAATTTGGTTACAGTTTGTAAAAGAATTACCCTGTTAAGGGGGGGGGGGGGGGGGGGGGCTTTTTGGGACAATTTGGATAAGAAAAAGGTCTTTGAATATTGCCCAAGTGAAATAAAGTCCAAACAACAAAGAGTGGGTTTTTTCGTCTTTTCCATTATTGGCAATGTGACCGTATTAAAAGAATTATCCAATCACATTATGCGATGTTTATTGTTTACTTGTTTAATTTGAGAAAATAACACATTTTATAGGCATCATAACATTGACCAGCCTGAACTGTCTCAAGAAAAGCATTTAACTATTGGTATGCAGTCAACGATACAAACTAAGAAGGGTAAAGAAGGCATTTTCAGTCAGATTGTCAAATAAAAGTTGTTAAGGAGCCCTGTCTAATTATCAGCCTTGTGTCACAGTTTTAAATGAGAGTAGTCAACATCATGATACCATTGAAAATACTTATTTTCTTTCTTCTTGAATGACTGTACTTGGTTGTGTTACCCCACGTTACAGAAACAAATGCATCTTTCTCGACAACCATTCAATCCATTCAAATGTATAGAGAAATGTTGGCTGTTGGTTTTCATTGGTATACGCTCTAACAAATAGAGGATGACAATCAAATTGAAAACCTTTAAATACTAATATCGGCTATGACTTGTTATGACTTATGCTAAGAAAATGATGAGCATGCTATCACATCAGTAAGTCAAAGCAGCTCAAGATATTGTCAATCGCTGTCAAATGGTGGTTATAAACGGTACTAACCTACTCCCTATTCTCTTGCACACCCCGATTGAATTGAGCACCGGTGAATGATGTGTTTGACTCTTTTAATGTAAATTTCAGCACGGTACAGTAATAATAGGTGACAAGGGGAAGAACTAAGATGGATAAACAATGATTAAAGCGCTGCTATTCATATCCATAATTCATTCACCAATGAAATTTACAAATTACAAATTAATCAACTTTTTAACATCGCTAATAATGCTTTACACAGGGTAGATAGATCACATAACATCGCTACTCATCAACAAAAATGGGACAATTGCAATTGTAAACATTTTAAGGTCTGTGTACATTCTTTTTTCTTAACTGTTCTAATGTGAGATCATTATGTTACACAATTTTACTTCATGTATATTTGTCTGGATTCAAATTTTGGTTCTCAGTAAAATGTCTGCACAAAATTGCCCTCAGAGATGTAACTGCAATGTTTATGTCATCTTTCTATCATGATCTATGATGACCAGCTTGCACAAAATAGAATTGTGCTTATGTAGAGCTTGTGGTCCGACTTTTTAACATTATTTTCATGGTCAGAAGTTTGTCAAAAATAGCGAGAATCTATTTAAGATTTGTGTGAAACTCTGTGTACTCTCTTCTACTGATATACAGTTTATCTTTCAAGAATCCACTTGAATTCTCGTAAGTCTACTGGCGAGAATGGATTTGTGTGTTCTTGCTGAATTCAAAACCCCATATTTGATACCTCCATGAGTCGCATGGTTATTAGGCTTTCTGTAGAGTACATTCACATATATGTGGCTCTCGGGGTGGCTGTTTGCTATGATTTTAAGATTTCAAAGTAAACTCCACTTTCTGATGTGAACCAATAGCCTCTAATATAACAGACTAATAAATACCACAATACTAATCCTTTTATAGGATGTTCCCATAACGCTGCAATTCAAACATTGAATACTTGCTATGCGATATTTAATGAGCTACCGTCAGTAAAGCATTGTGAACTATGTTAAAAAGGGGGAAATTAAGGTTCATATATGTATGCAGACCTAAACATGTGAATTCACTTTTAGTCCAGGAATTTACCAATAGCAGTATTATCAAGAAACCAATCATAGAAAATAGTTGTATGGAGAGATGCACAACATGTGATGATATCATCTTAAATGCCAGAGTGACTTACAGCAAGTGGATACAAAATGATAGTGTTTTAAAAGGCTCACTTTGGTCTATTGCATTGATAGGCTGACTTTTCAAACATACATTTTTGATAAGAAATCACATAACTCTTGGCATTTGGTTGGGTGTCATCATAAACATGGAATTACTGAGAATATTACACATATTTCATACGTATCTGTTTACGATTGGGTTCTTGTTCCAAAGAAAAAATGTGATCAAATCTTGATCTAGGTCTGTATACACATATGCAAATGCTTGTTATGTTATGCGCTATATATACATGAGTCTCATGGAAGCAACAATTGCTGCAGATAAACAATCGCATGTTTCGTCAAATACACTCTTAAAACTGTCTGTTTTAATAACATTTGTGTCTGTTTTTAATTTGTTTCCTTATACAGATGCCCTTATTGACGAACGAAAGAAATTTATGGAGCTTCAGGGAGAGCATGAAGCAATCCTGTCCGAAATTGGGGAGATCTGAAATGTTCCTCTTCGTGGGTGCCAAGGTGTCGAAGCAGCAACATGAGTGGCTATACAGTCTGACCACACAGTCCACCGTAACGGTTCAGACTGTTGGCTGCAAGAAAAAAATTAAGAAAAGTTTTACTTCTACACATAGCATTCCTAATAACCACATTCTATATTTATGTATTGATAATGTTGATAATAAATTGATGACGATGATGATGATTATTATTAATTACAATTTTAGTGGATGGCTTTCCTCTGTTAGTACGTATCGAAAAATATAATTTCCCAAGATTTTATTTTTATTTTCACATATTCGTAATCACGTTTGCTTTCTGAACAAATTATGAAATAGGTACATAGAAGCAAAATTATATAAAAAGCAAAATGATTTGGATGTTGAATTTCTTCAGAAGACAATAATTTATATATATTTGTAGTATTTTGGCAGTTGGAACTCGTATTTGTTATTATAATGACGATAGACCAAAGAATAATATCAGTCAAGTATGGGTTTTAAAACATTCCACATACTGTTTCGACACCTTACTGTATTCTCTATTTTCTAATAATAAGTCGTTTGTGCTTTCATGAAATGATATAAAAAGCCACAAACGCTTGAAAAATACAAAATGTAATTGTGATGAGTAATTAGCTGTAGATTGTAGAATGGGTCGTATTCGAGGTGCACTTACAGATGAATGCCAATCCACGGCTATATAAATGTTTTTGGTGGTTTCTTGTGTAACCCTCATAATCATTGTATTATAAATCAATGTAGTCTGTGACGTTGTATAAGTAGGCGTAATTACAATGGTCGACAAACAGACCTCTAGAGCTTTTTGTATATAGGCAACGTTTGGATGTCTATGTAAAGGTGGAATACTCTTGGGAAGCCACGTGTATATCAAAACTATTTTCTGCTGTACATCGTATTTGCTCTTTTTGATATTGACAATTTATTACGGTCACATTTGTTATTTTCCATTGTTAACCTTTATGCAACTTCTTCCAATCTTTTCTTTTTGTTTGTCTGATTCTTCTCCTCCTTTTGTGTCACCTTCCTCCCCCTTTGTCTATTGTCAACAACGTCTGTGGGTGAATACTTGTACATGCAGATGAGCTTACGTCAGAAAAGGAGAAAATCCGCGCCCTGGTGGAAGATGTGGACAGAACCCTTCAAGAGCTCTCGGAGTGTTAAAAGGGGCATAACCTGATTAGGCAAACTCTGTACATCTTTAAATTATTAAATATACCTAAGCCTGTGTGTGCCACACCATCTTTTGTTGTCATAGGCCAGTGTCTAATCGCATCGACTGATATGATTCTGTGGCTAATGTAGACTATCAGACTATGAGCAGGCGTTTATATTATTATAAATATAATTTATATACACTTCAGTCAGTACATGATATCTGCATTTCCCTCTTCTAAACCATGGAAACAAAATGAATATTATTATTATTATAATTATTATAATAAGGTTGTAATGAGTTTTGAGCTGTTTGTCGTCTGTCTGCATGATAATCAAGTATAATTTTTTTTTAAAGAGGGTGTGTGCATTAAAGGAAACCGACATTATTTTTCACTCACTGTTTCGGTGAAGTGGCCTGTACAGTAAAATACAATGCCAAAATGTGGAGCTGTTTAATCGCTTATCACTTCATTTACTCCGCATTGCATATGGGTACGAGGTTTTCTATCTATAGTTTCTTCTGATTTCAATTTTATCTCTATTATTCTGCCGATTAACTTAGATCTCGTTACTCACATGCAAAATGCCTTGGCAATGAAATGAGATGTACAAAGTCGATGTTTAGAACCTTTGTTTAATTACTCTTATAAAAAGTCAACCTGTGTATACAAGTAGACAGTTAACCACCAACAATTTGTATGCTTGTCAATTTAGGCTAATAAAAAAATCATTAAAAATGACAAAAAAAGTATAAATAATGAAGCTTGAAACGTTACAATTGAAATATTTTAGACTAGGATAATAATGTGAACGTTTGATCCAACTTGTGGTTATGGAACAGTAATACCAGTTATCAAACAAACCATCTTTATCTAATGCACGTTACCATATAGTAGCCAAAATCATTTACAACCAACAAAAATAATAAAATAATACCCATCCATGAATGTATTGTTTATATATCTGATCTGCATACCTTGGGACTTGTATTGTACACCTAACGACCCAGTATGCACACCTTTTTTTTAGTCAGAACATCATCGGCACCACTCTGGACCTAGTCCAGTCGTCATTTTGTAGTAGTAACATTTTAGTACACCTAGTAAGCGTATTTCTCTTATAAGGTAGCTTTGTTACAAAAAAAATAATAATAAAAGATGACAAATTATGTTTACTTATGTTGTATAGTATAATTTTCTTGTTCAGAAGCAACAATTATATTATTTGACACTTTTTTGTGTTCGAAATCAAAGTTAGGTCATAGTGCGTTAAGTGTAAGTAATGTCTTTTTACGAGCAATAAAACCAACATTGCGCATCAAAAACTTACGACTGCAAACTCAAAATCCTGTCATTTTAAAAGGCAGGATGGAGTATTGTCGGCTTCCGTTTTAATTTTTTTTGTAATGCTGCCAATTGTATATCTACTGATTTTATTTTTCATATTTATAAGCAGTGTAATTTTTGCTTCGATTTATTATTAATTAACAATGACAGCTTGTGTCGTGATGGTAACCAAGTAATTGTTTTTCGTTAGCACAGAGATCGGATCTTTATCTCTCCTACCTTCAACTGGAGAGTCACGGTTGATCTTTAGTGACTTTCTTGGGAGCTTGGTGATCTTGACTAGATCTTAGCGAGTCCCAGAGAGAACTTTTTTGCATTTTGTCAAGCTGAAGACTTTTGTTCCTCTGTGTCTCTGTAGTGTTCATATGCTATTTGATGCCCTTTATGCATTTAAATAAGGGGAAATATTAACAAAGCTCCTTGCAACATTTCCTTACTCTACTCTCTGAGCTCCCAGAAAGTCACCCATTGAATGAATTTATTATCCTAGCAAGTATGTTTTTGAACAGGTTGTGATAGTCGCACTGTACGATCTCTGCTCTGAATGGGATGTTGCCATCATAACATGATCAGCAAACAAACAACCGTTTAATAGGTTCGTAGATGGCGATATCACATGCAGAGTCACCAAGCAGGATTTTAAGTTCAAGGGCTTTGTTTGTTTTCCCTACGAATCCCGCCACCTTTGTATAATATTTAATGAGGAAACAAGTGACAAGATGCAAGATCTACTGACCGATAACTAGCACATTTTTTTAATGACGCTTACCAATTGACTTCTTCCAACATCGGTCACGTATGTTTCTCTTGTCTCGCTGTATTACAATGTTTAAAAGAAGTTATCTAATAATTATATCAACTAGCCACAGATAGTACATTTTAATACATGATAGGCTTTTAATAAAAACAAATTAAATCATGGTGCATACTTTCAACAATTTTCTTATCATGATAGTAGTTTACTCAACCTGGTCAATTTTTTGCTGGCCAATGTAGATAGGCTTTGATTGTTGAATAAAACTGGTTATATACGCATGCAGGAAGCTAGAAAATGTTTTGATTTATTAAACCATCATTAAACTTTTGTTTAATCTGGTAAGGTAGCAAATAGTACATTGATTTTGAAAGGCTATTCATCTTGTATATTTTGTTATCTACAACCAGACTTCCTCACATGCCAGTTATTTTATTTTTTGTCTTTTTTTTTTACAAAAATCTAGTCCACAAGGTTGTAATGTAGTTGATAAAGGCCAATCGTTCGTTAGGTTCGGGCAGGCAGTGTTTTCAAAGGAGTGCTTTTTTATTCGCTACTTTCACAACTCTTTTCAAAAACCCAAGTTTATTCCATATTGGAACTCTTAACGATTGACCATTTCACTCCAAGGATACTTTAAACAGCTTGCGATGTGTAACCAATTAACAAAAAACACCTGTTGCTTTATTGGTTGTTAATGTTGTTTGGTTTAGAAGGTTTTTATATTGAGAGAGAAAAAGAAACTCCTTGTGAACTTGGCAAGTCAAAATATGCATTTAAAAAGTGCTGCCAGTACCGGTCCCTATATAAAGGAATATGGATAGTATTTGCAAGAGAATGATGAGAGGCGTAACTAATGCTTCTATCTCTGTTCATTTGTATAGGGACCTAGCGATCACCAGCTATGCCATATAAAAATGTGTACTTTTTATGTGCTATTGCATACATATTATAATACATCAGCATTGCCAAACTGTATGGTACTATTCTAATGGTCAATGCCTTGTTTAAAATTCTAACCACAATTAAAACCTGTCTTGTACACATAAAAATGGTTTAACCTGTGTCCACTATCATCATTATTTATAGTGTCTTGTGTATAAAACTGGGAAATTTTAAAACAACTAGTGAAAGTTGCGGTGTTTCTAATTTAAGGTGATATCATTTTCATGTTCTCTATTAAAAGTGATTACTGTAAAACAACTTAAGTTCGCTAGGAGATCCAATTCGCCAAATTAAATTGCTGCTAATTATATTATTTATAATGGTTATATTTATTAAATTAGTGAAATTTAATTGCCCAAAAAGTTAACTAAATCCTAATTCGTTAAATTAAGTTGTTTTACAGTAATATGGTGCATCCTAGTAGGATTTCGAGTGTTACCTATGAGTAAGATATTCATGAATGGATTAAAGATCATCACCATTCAACTGATTATAACACCTATTGAATTACAGTATGTTAGCTTTTTAAAGGTAGATGACCCGATTTTCAACTTGATGTTTTCTATTTTATATGAAAGGTCATCCTTAAAATTGTTGCATTCCAAAGTTTGAGTTGCATAACTCCAATGATTCTATTTTTAGAAGCGCAAGGTCAAAAGATATGTGCCCATTGAGTAGTACACAGACTGGTTGGTGGTTAACCACCTTTGGCAGTAATTCACCACCTTTTAGCCTATAATTTCCAAATGAAACATTTCTGGCCCCTAATATTTTAGACATAATGAGAAAAATATGGGGATTCTTCTGATACCAAAATATCTTGATGTGAAAAAAAAATCATAGCCCCAAAAAAGTGATCGGGTCATATACCTTTAATAGGTTTAATATTGGTGATTTCATGAATATCTTACTCATAGGTAGAATGGGATTTTGCCTTGGAATAAATATGGAACCAGGACTACCTTATTCTGTGAATCTAAGCTCTTAATGGGGTTTATCTGGTTCAGCATCCTTCAAATAAGAAATTCACACTGACTTTGGAAGAGGTATGATATCCATGGAATTTCCCTTGATATTGGAAGCAAGTGATTGCTTTTATAGGCACTATTGTAAACACATTGGGTGATGGATTTTGTTGAAAAATTAAGTATGCAGGGAAGTTGGATCAATAAGTTACTGTTTTATTCCAACTAAATATGTAGATCAGAAAATATTTTTGCCCTACATCAAAAATGAGAGGGCAAGTTTGAATTTTTCAATTTACATAAAAGTTGGAACTTGTTATTAAATTAGGAACTTGACGTATTGCTTCACGCATTTGAAAAGGCATTCCCCGATGCATTTCAGTTACTAATGGAAATTAAGCCCTTAAAGATCCACCGAAGTGTAAATGTGTTATATATCAAAATAAAGACAAAATCACAAGGATTTCGAAAATAAATATTTTATGAACGATCCATTATAGGGAAAGAAGAAATTTACAAAAATTATAAATGCGCCCAAAATCCGTGTTAAAAACGATCTTCGTATTTTGAAAAACCCGCTCTACCAGGCAACACAGGAGAAATCATAGTTAGCAAACAATGCACTAGTGTAAAATTGTGACATGGTCTATATGTCTACACGCACTCTTTACAATGCATGCTACGTTAGCCTCTTCCCATCATCATGCCTCGCTGAACAATTGATGACCGCGCGAACTTTAAATACGTGTATCCATGCTGTGTGCATTCAAAACCATACAATCACGAGTGTATTAGCCGTATTATCACATTCAGTGAATGAATAGATCGAGGTTATAATACTGTTTGTAAGGCAACCTTTGCAACTTGATACACATGTTATTTTTATTTTGTGGCCATATTTTTAGACCGTGGTGCATTGTTTGCTGACTACGAGTCCTCCTCTTAGGCAACACGGAAACTGTGACGTAGATCCGGGAATCCGACCGTGTTGACACTTCAGTTCCTCCCGGATCTACGTCACCATTGAAGTCGCCCAAACCTCTTCATGGTTCATTGCGTTTCTGGCGAAGGTATTGGATTTGGTATACGGCCGAACATATTTTATCTTTTTTAAATATATTTATTCACATTTTATAAAAAATAACATGTGAAATGTTCTAACTAATATAACTTTTAAAAATAAGTTTCACGAGCACGTCGCTGGACCTTTAAAGATGTCTAGAATTTGTATATTTTCATATAATTTACATGGAGAGGTGATGTTTTTATGTTTCCAATAATCGCATTGGCAGCAATCACTTTCAGTGCTCAATGTAATGTGGGGAGGTCTCAATCATCGTCCAAAATATCCTATTTTGTGCTGAAAGAACAACTGTTAATCAGGGCTGTACTTAATGCCTGTCTTATGCAGGTAACATTTGAGGCATAATTGCCTGACTGGCTAGTAAGAATTGCTTAGCTTAAGCATCTCTATATATTGTTGTCAATGTTATACTTCATTAAACAAATATAAGTTGTTTTTAGCGCAAAGAGATTTGGGCACATTGAGATTTTCAAACATGGCGGAGCACTGAAACAAGTGAAATACAAGTGGTTTCGTCAGAAAGAACAACACATCAACTTTTCATTGATATGTAACACAATATGAACATAATTATTAAGAAATATCAAAAATATAGGTACTTGAAAATATTTCTGAATTTTCTTTGAGGAGTTTAGTAGGAATAATTGAACATAGTACTCAACACCACAGTAAAAAAGGCTTACACATACACACACACTTGCGGTTTGATCGAAAAAATAAGTATAGGCTGTTGGCCTTTTTGATTCCATATCCTAATTTGTTCCAGTGTTTGTCAAGTCAATTTATAAATGCGTTCACGGTGTTTGCATTGACCACGTCTGTAGGTAGCTCATTCCACTGGTTGATAACTCTATGAAGAAATGCTTCCTGCAGTTAAGGTTTGTTTAGTGCCTGTGTGTTAACTTTCATTTGGTGCCCTCTTGTGGTATGACTATGAGTTGTTTGGGCCAATGTGAAGAAGTCTGATGGGTCAACTTTGTCAAGCTCTTTCAAAATCTTGAATGTCCTTATTAGATCCCCCCTGATTCTCCGCTTTTCCAAAGATATGATGCTTGGGGCATTAAGTTTCTCTAATTCCAAAGACTTACTAAAAACATGTGTTACTCTAGACATAGGCTCAGCAAAATGTGCAACCAGGGCTCAAATTACAGGAAGGCCATCGAGGCCATGGCCTCCACCCCTTTTGACTTGGCCTTGGTGCCCTCAATTTCAAAAGCATTCTTTTGCATATAGTGGCCTCTGGTGCCCTTGCCTTGAAATGAGTGCCCTCAAAAATTTAGTGTAGATTTGTAATTTGTCAGTGATTTATTTAATTGAGAGCCAATAATACAGGTCATGATACATTTTGTGTTGATGAGTATAATGCATGATTAGTCAAACATATCCTCCCTCCTAATTGGCAAATTATTTAAGCATGTATATAATTCAGTAATTGCCCATTGTGATGAGACAAACTCAGATAATCAAGTAACCTGGAAACTATCAGGTTACCAACTATCAATTTAGTTTAGTTGGGAGTCCCAGAGCTTTAAAGGCATATTATGTGATCTTTTCCAGAGAGCGCCCTCTATTCATGATTTTTTTTAGAAAGTAGATTTTCTTGCAGATTTACATTTCTGATCATAAATCGTGCATACATTCCAAGTTACAGAGCGATACGATTCCTAATTACCTCAAAATCATGGTTTTAGAGTGAATTTAGAGTGAAAATATAAACTGTCGTGTTATCCCGACAGTTTATTTTCACTCTAAAACCATGATTTTGAAGTAATTAAGAATCGTATCGCCCTGTAACTTGGAATGTTTGTACGATTTTTGATCAGAAATGTAAATCTGCAAGAAAATCTGCTTTCAATTTTTTTTTCGATGTTGAGAGCGTTCCCTGGAAAGATCACATAATATACCTTTAAATTTGGCTTTAGACTGTTTGGTACCACCACCTTAGTGACGCATACTCTTAAATAGAAATAATCTTTATCATGAATATCACACTAAATGGAGTAAGTGAAAGCTTTTTTTTGCAAAAATCCACATGAATGGACTGAGGAACATGAAGCGTGTGTTTACATTCCGCTTGTGTTTTATATTAAGGGGCCTCAAGTTTGGTATCAAAATAATTCTACACATTTTCTCTATCCAAATATGTCTTCAATCTGGTTCTCTGAAATATTTTAAGAGAGATACAAAGCTTTAAAAAGGTATCGAAACTTTTGGGAAACTCTTTCCTCAAATAACATGATTCAAAATACTCCGAATTTGGTAAGGGTATGAATACTTTTAGGCTTAACTGTGCATACACCCCTACACAAACAAAAATTATAAGGCACCTTTCCAAAAAGATCAAAGTGCCATGAAACAAACAAAAAACTACATTGTATGTGCATGATAGATGATTGGTTTGTTTTATTTTTGATAGGATGGTAAGCCTTAGAAGCCTTAGGCCAAAAAAAAAAAAAAGTTGACTTGCCCTTTCCGACCGACCCTAATTTTCGGAAATCTACAATCGCGGCCATAATTAGTTGGAACATCCATGTAATAATTACCCTTTCGTGCGTTCCCGTTTGCGCAAAATGTACACTATCAAAACATTGCTGTCTTTGACGGAAGGCTTAAAGCCTTTCCTAAACATTAATAACTCCCCCCTCCCCACTGGGCAATGTTGGCCCTTCCCAGTATCCCGTAACCCAAAAATCATGTTTCAACATTGATCCAGGGGGAGAGGGGGAGTTTTTAAACACACGTATAAAAGTGTTCCAACAATATTGGCCGAGATTGTCTCCTCGAGTGACAAATGTAAAGTTTTCGATTAGTTTAAATCATTGTATTTTCGTAACGGCTAACTCGATTTGATTGATACTTGGAGATCATTTTGCCTACATACCAAAGATAAAAGTGAATGACAAAATTTGATCTTTTCATTAACGGTTTTAGGGAACGGTCACTTTTATTTAGATATAAGGTCTATTTCTGGTGTATTTTTGTTCATAAAATGGTCATATGGATTCACTTTATGTCCAGAACTATTTATCAGATCGCTGTAAAATTAGCAGAATGTGATAATAGTATTATGCCCACTGTTCATACTATCAATTTAAACATTTTATGTTTAATTTATTTGGAGAAACGGTCACATTTGAATCGGAATTAGATAGTTTAGGTCTAATGTCAAATTGGAAAGCAGTGATTATCTATATGAATTTGTTCTATTTTTTCAACAAACTTCACGCAATTTTAACAATCGACTTATTTCTTGTTTTAAATAAATAAATAAATAAATAAATAAATAAATAAATAAATAAATAAATAAATAAATAAATAAATAAATAAACAAACCTAAGTGTACATATTCATGAAGCTCTTTTTAACACTTTCCACGCGGCAGTCGTCTGCAGACGACATTCCAAATTTTCACAAAATTGTGAAGCATGTGAAAATCATAGTCGGTATACTAATAAAATATGTAAAATACACAGGACTTGTTATGATTTTATTTAAAAAGAAACTCGTAGCTCTCTTTTATTGACATGTCAACCATAAACATCAATATTGGTATACCTCCTTGCGTTATAATGCATAGTAAAACATACCCCCCCCCCCCCCCCCCCCCCCCATCCCGACCTTTACACAGAGATACATATTAAGCGTCGCTCGCAGTAAAATGATATGCAATCTCGTGTCAACAAATCATAGATATAACAGGTTACAATGTAATTCTGGAACTGTGTGTGCATGTCGAGTCTATTCACAGTATGCCACAGTATGCCAACACACACGACACGCAAAATCGATTGAAGCCACAGTAAGCCATGATAATTAAAAGAAAATTAGGTCAAAGACTTTTATCTGAAAACGATGGCATACTGTTGAAACTCGACATTCCCGTAATATTTTGGACTCCTGATTGAAAATATCCCATGGATTACTGTTACGGCCTATCCAAATACGTTGTCAAATTGAACTATATACAGTGCATTAACAATAACGACTGACCATATCGATTATGTCTATAATTGTCCTGATAGCTTTTAAAACGCTGTTCCGTGGTATTGTAAGAGCAGCTAGGTGAGTAGTCTGGATGAGGGCAGTGTTGATCATTGGTATTTGGCACACCAAAGTGATGTCACATATCAAGGACCAATCACGTCCCTCATCCACACTGCCTACGTGGCTGCTGCTACATGTAGAGAGCTAGCGCCCAGCTAGCTAGTGAAGTTGAGTCTTGGTCTTCGACCAGACGACACGTAAAGAGAATGTGGAACGAGAGTTAGAATGATGATTAAAGATACCAGAACCTAACATGGACTCCGAGTGCTAATTGTAGTAGGAACCCCATTCGTGTTGTAGTGTATGTAAGTTTACTGACAAGTATATCTCAGCCAAGAGTGCTTGAACGTAAGAATCCATATACTTACATTGGTGGCCAATAGGGGCAACAACTACAACTACGAGAAATCAACAAGTCAAGAAAATTTTTCAACATTAGTGCCAGAAACGACAGTATGGCACACTACATAGCATCTTCTTCAACATGGTAGAAAAATTTCGAGCTTCAAGACATCTCGTAAAGTAAAGTGATTCAAGATTCTCAAGCAGTGATTCTACGATTTTTGTAATTGCCAGGATCATCATCGGGGTCTCCCCCCGCAACTTCTTCTTCACTTTTTGATTGGCTTCGGACACGTCCACAACCAACAGAAAGCTCTCCGAAAATCTTCGTAGCTCCCATCAGTTCTTCGAAAACGTTCTTTGAAAACCAGTTCTTCCAGTTCTTCAACGATTGAAATGGCAGCAGCTTCGCTTCGAGGCGCGATCAAGAAAAAAGTTAAACACAGAGTAAAATTCCTAGCGGTTCTGAGGTGCCGATTCATGAAGCAAACTCGAGATAGCGACGAGTGGTACTATGAAAGAGTCCAATAAGTAGTCAGGTATAGTGTGGTTATAGAAATTTAGAATGTAGTTATAGTAATAAGTTAAGTGATGGTATGTTTAATTAAATAACTATTCTTGATTCAGACATGGAATTGTGGTGATAATTAACAAATTTCTTTTATTAACGCTTTTGGAGCGCTCAAGTTAACGTGCTTTTAAAATTATGTTTAGTTATGAGTTATAAATTATGATTACACTCGCGTACTTGATTGCGCGAAACGATGGGTAATTATGGTAATTCAGTTGTTGTTTGAGAGCTGTCGTGTGTTCATAAACGTTGAACGCACGTACTTGTTTGCGCGAGGACAATAATTGAAGTATATTAATGACTTCGTCTAGAGCTGTTGCGACGTAAACATTTTTGAACATTTTTAAAAAAGAAAAAAAAGAAAAGTAAAATGAAAAACTAACTAATAACGTATCAAGCTGTTCTTGTTGGCTTAAGTGAGTTATGTGTTACAGTGGGAAATGATTATAAACGTTCATGGGTTTTTTTAGTGATGTTTAGCAGGTTTATCAATATTTAGAATAAGGGTAAAAGAATAAGTATGGTATTTGTTCTATGTATACGTGTCTAATTGCGTTTTTGGGTCCGATCTAATATATAATTAACAGCGAAGCCACCGAGAAAATTTCGGGAAATTACCAACAGTTGATGAGAGTTTTCGTAATAATATGCCTTCAGGTTAATGTGAGTTTCACTATGAAATTTAAATAGGATATGCTACACTTTAAATAGATAATACGAAGGAAGTGAGTTTTGAGGTTGAAAGTATAAAATTATATGATTTGTTTAATTTATGTGGATAGCGTAAGTCCAATATTGTGAGTTATTTGTGCTATTAATTATTGTATGTATTGTCGATGGATTGTATTGAGGTTTTTACTATTTATGAATGAACATCCGAACGTTGTATCTATGCCAATGATATGTAGAATTTCAATGGAATGTGGTTACTATGAAAATGTACGATATATGATTGCCTTGTTTGACCGTGTAAGAGCAGTGTAAATCGGAAACCGTAGCTAGCCGTCCGTCCACAAGCAACACCTATCAGTAAAACGTAGTAATTAGCAGACATTTGATATTTGGGCCTTTAATTTGCGTAGATGCGAAATCGGGGTTCATTCCTGGTATGGTGAAAATGATTTGCAGGAATTGATTTTATGTGTGATTTGAAATAGCTATTTACTTTAATATTGTGATGTATTATTTCCAGCAGGAAAAAGCAAATGAGGTTATTTTTACTATATAGTCGGCATTAATAATACGATGGATTGAGTTATTGAGGTTCTTATACTATTATGAGTATATCAGAGTTTTGAATCTTGTGTGATGAGCAGTTTGTTAATCCGACCGGTCGCATGTCTTTGCAATCATAACAAGTATTCACAATTCTGAATATTTCTAAATTATAAAGTTGATAAGATATTCAAGGCTTAAATGTTACCATTTATGCACAGGAAGTGTCCAATAGATGCATATCACTATACATTTGGTATAGATAATAAAAGTAGATTAAAGTCATGGCTTAATTCTTGATGAAAATGTGTGTCTAAGTACTTTCATAATTATTGTAGTACTATTTATACAGTTCGGCTAGACTTTACGTTTTAATTACCGTTTCTGGCGATGTCTATTTGATTTTCAAACGTTCATGATTTCGTAAAAGGTTTTTATCTTATTCCTTATCAAAATTTAGGTTTGTGTTAAAGAATTGAGAATTACTAGTAATTGCGAATATAAATTTAGTTTAGGTTTTATTTTGTTTTATAAAATTCGTGTTTTAGCCATGTACACATATTATAATTTCGACAAGAGATAAGCCCAATTTCCTGAATTTTGCACAAGTATCTGTCCAACATCATTTTATTCTACTCTAATGTTTGCTATAGTAAGATTGTTTGTGACAAGTTAAGTGGCTAATTCATCTTGGGAATGGATACGAATGTCAACATACAGAGAGTTTGTTTTAAAGTAACTGTGAAAATTCCTTATGGGTCAACCATCCCATCAAGAGGTTAAATTCTTTGCCTGGTATATAATGGTTATTCCTGTTTTAATATACAGTTAACGATAAAACTATAAATATTTTGAATCTAGGAAAATTGCCGACAGAAAATGCAATTAGAACCATCTGTTGAATTATTTGCCAGCGGAAGTGTTGCTACGTGGCAATAACTTCGATAAAATATTTTTGGCTGACTCCAACAGAATTTCAGTATTTCTATTGGTCGTTCGATATGCTGATTACTTTATGGTACAAATACATTGACAGACATGTGTTAATATTGTGTATTGGATATACAAATGGTTCAAGTTACATGACTAAGATGTATCTGGAAATTAATTTCATATTATAATTGGTATAAATTAATTGATTGCATTATTAACAATTGGCATGAATTTTCATTCTTCATTTTACCTTTGGAATTGGATAACATTATTATTATTGTTGTTGTGTATTTGAAATTCTGATACATTTGACTATTGAGTTTTAAGTTGGAAAGTTTAAATTAATGAAATTTTATGTTTTCAGTTCATCTCAGCATGATATGTGGAAAGCGATAACACCACATTTCCAAAGGAGATGAATGTTAAGTGAAATGGGGGCATTTCTCAAATTGCACCCGGTGTAAATAGTGAAATGACCGAATTTCAACTGAGAATTACAGCTATCATGCAAAATGAGATTTGATTAAGAATTAGTTGATATCTTGCTATTACAACGGGTTGAAATTGGTATGGTATATCTTAGTAACGTTCCATAACAGTTTCACAGTGATAACCACAATTACAGTGAATTTTTATTTTACACCTTTGATTTTGGATATGTTAATTGAGTTAAGTTCCTTTTCAAGCTCAGGACAGTTAATATATTTGATGTACTTGATTTTGGAAGTGTTATTCTGAGTGTTTCAGCCATTGCATTAATTATCTCCCTTTTGTTTTGATACACCCTGTATTATTTATCTACTGGTTGCATTTGGATATAGTATGAACGCACCTTTATTTTGTTGTGAGTCAAGATATTTGGTCTTATAGTGGTAATACTAATAGTGGAATTCATTTTGACATTTTGCCCCCACATATGCTAGAGGCCATTTCTATCAACTTTTGGCATAACCTATCCAGATGTCAGGTCAAAGGGTTAAGATGAGATTGCATTAGCTAGTGGTTACCATGGTAACTGGTTCAGTAAAATTCCATCGGTTCATACTATACTGTGTTAGTAAATAGGGAGATATGGTGGTATTGGAATAATAAAATTATTATAAAGTTGCAAATTTAGTCAACATAAATTGCCAGCTCAAAAGTGTTCACAGAATTAAATGAGTAGAATAGTTATATTTGTACCTCAGTTTTATGTTAGTTATTATTGAAAAAATTAGTTAATATTATAGCTTGATTGGTCATGTTTTGGAATTAAGTTACATTTCAATTGATTAATAACTCACAAGTTCTAATTCTCGGGCTATTGATAGTATAACTATATATTTTATTACGTGTAAATGAGAGTTACGTGGTAAATATTGGGACATTGTACGTTCAAAATATTCCAATATCTACTGAAAATGGTTGCTCGTTACAGAAGGTTTCTGCCTGAGTGGGCGGATTTAACAACTCAAAGGATTTAAAATTTTGACAGGTTTGTCCCTGTCTAATCGTTTATCTTATGTTCAATCTGGTTTAGTTGAAGCATTTAATTGCTGCCACGATTCAAAAACCATGGAAAATTACAGATTGACTCCAACGGCAGAAGAATGCTGAGTTGGAAAAATTTCAAAAACATTTGAAAAGAGACCCTGGATTCAATCAGTAGCCTACGCCCACTATTTTTCAAAATCTAGGTTGCAACGTGTCTTAATACTCTGCATGGCACAAAAAGCCAGGGAAGATATGACACGTGACACTGTTTTGTTTAGTATTACTCGGAAGAAAGTTGAGGGGGCTGTACTGCTTGGTAATTCAGAGGTATGTTCGAATTGAATACTAGTCTTGATAAGTTGGATTATATTACAATGATATATGGTTGTTTGATTAAATTCTCATACATTTTCTCGGAAGTTTAAAATTATACTTTGATTACTATGTTAAAATATTCGATAGTAAATAGAAATTTATACAGTAAAATTCAGAGTTGAATTTTAGGCCACTGTCTTTATGTACTTTAAGGGTTCATTATAAGAAAATGACATATGAATTCAGTTACAAAGCTGTAGTCTAAAGTGGTTTTAGACACAGATCATCTCTAATGATGAATAAATTCCTCTAGTCCTACCATCCACAGTAAGGATGGGAATTGTGGTTATAATGTAGTGTAGAATGTGTACAATTGTATTCTTTTAAGTAATATTACAAACAATTATACCACACTATGACTATGAATATATTAACCACTTATATTCAAATATTAGCTGCCTTATTAGTTCAAACGACATAAAGGAGCATTACTCGCGATATCGAGAGACGTCTTTGTTTCAACGCCAGCTACACACGTATTGTTTTCTTCGAGTTGGTCAACGATGATTGTTATATTGATAACAAAATATCGATTTGTTAATCGAATTATTCAATTGATTGTTATATTGATAACAACTTATCGATTTGTTAATCGAACTCTCCAATTATTAGTTCCACTGGGAACGCATTATCGATTTGATAATCGAATTCTTCAACACGTAGTTGGGAACACGTGTTAATCACATGAGTGATTTTCTTGAAATATCCTATGGCTATAGTCGCCTCAAAAAGAAAATATTCATCAGGGATGAATTTTTAACAAATTTTCTATATGGCCACATATGATACAATGTGTATGGATATAGCCAGCTTTTGTATAACAAGACTCTACTTGTTCTTTCATTCTGAGGAGCTATCGGTTAGTTCACAGTCTAGACATTTTGTAGACACCGAAAAAAACATCCTGGTGTGCGGGCCTGACAGACTCATTTTTTATTTTTTGGTTAATATATTTTTCATATTTTTGTTTTATATAATGTGGAAGAAAAAAAAGAAGATATTGGTTTTTTGTTTCAACTTTTTTTTGGAATTTTTGTTTGATTTTTTGTTTTCATATTTTTTTCTTCATATTTTTGGTTAATATATTTTTCATATTTTGGATTCCTGTTTTTTTTAAAAATTTAATAGAATTTTGATTGTGTGTGGGTAAATGTATGAGCGTATAACACTTTTTTGCGGTGTACCATGACCGCCAAAGAAAAAAATTGAAAAATGAAACAAAAAATTGAAAAAAATGAAGAAAAAAAATGAAAAAAAAATGAAAAAAAAATGAAAAAAAAAAATGAAAAAAAAAAATGTGAAAAAAAAAATGTGAAAAAAAAATTGAAAAAAAAAAAATTGAAAAAAATTGGGAAAAAAAAAAAAAAAAAATGAAAAAAAAAAAAAATAAAAAAAAAATAAAATAAAATTTGAAGAAAAAAAAAATAATAACAATTATTTTTTTCATTCAAGACATATTGTACTGCTTATATGACAGCAATAGTACAGTCCTTCTCTATATTGTATCATATATGAGATATTGACCTCGATGGCTGCGCCATCTCGGTTCAATATCTATCATATAGTTAGGATACATTGAGTGTTGTACACTCACACGTTGGAGTTGACTACGAAAAAGCGACAGCGACAGTAGTCTAGTCTCGTAGCAACCACATAGAGGTGGATGACCTCAAACGTAAACAGAAACTATGGTTAAAACTATGGCATGCCAGAGCAGACATAAATGCGTGGTCTACGCTCACACGATGTGTTCACCCACACACGATCAGGTCACGCTCACACGAGATCTGGTTCTACACACGACGATCATGTTCTACACACGACGATCTGGTTCTACGCGCACGACGATCTGGTTCTACGCGCACGACGATCTGGTTCTACACACGACGATCTGGTTCTACACACGACGATCTGGTTCTACACACGACGATCTGGTTCTACACACGACGATCTGGTTCTACGCACACGACGATCAGGACGGACGGCTAATATTATTGGGGATATTTTGTATTATGGGCGCACCACACCAAATATCTTTCTCATTGAAATACGTGTAAAAGTGCCATATTTCAAGACACCTTTTCTACCCTCCGGTTACATTTATTGCATACTTGTCACCTATGACCATTTTCATTAACATCTCAACTTTAATTTAAGCCTTGTTTCATGAGGGGTTATTAAGCTAAGTTTTCCGCTACGGACCTGCACACAGCGCCCTCACTTTTTCACGTTTTCTGGCATGCCTGTTCACCATTTAGGCAGGTGCTTACGCCTTGGGCACTATTTAGGTCGATAAATTAAAAATATCGTATTTTATCATTGTAGGTGCAACGGATAGGTCCCACTCGTTCATTTAAATACAAACATACCATCCCCGGAGAAACAAATTGCCCGAAAACCTCACATTTACAAGCCTAGTCTTCGTGCTTTTCCGGAACTACTACAGGATTACACGAATTGCGCATTGATTTGGTGTGGTGCTCTCATCTTTAACAAAAATCTAAATTATTTTTTTTGCATTTTTGGAATCATCATATAGCTTTATGAAAAAGTGTCACTCAAAAAATTCAAATTCTACTCCTAACTGGAATTATGTCACAAAATAGATTTTACTCTATACCCAAAATACCCCATTTTTTCTCCCTTTTTGGCAATTTTTTGCCAAAAAATGTTACTTTTAAAGTCTGCTTTCATGATCAAAACGTGTATTTTTAGATTTTTCATTGGGTACATTGTATAAATTATATGTTAATACCATGTATGACACATTTAATTATCGATAAACATGATAACTTAAACATATAATCACTATATCAAGCCGTATTGATTGAGGAGATACCTGTATGCTATTTTATGGCTAAATTATATGTGGGGGGGGGGGGGGGGGGGGTAAAAGACTCCCGTATTATGATTTAAAAGCTCGAACAGGGGGAGTCTGACACATCCCCCCCTCAGAAGTAGAAAATGTTTCAATTTTAGAACTCATTTGGTGCGATCTGGTGTACACTTTTGACCAACATTTTATCGAAAAGCCACCTCTTCATTTCCAATAAATATTTTGGTTTTTTATCAATGCAAGAAAGAAGTAGAGCATACTGATTTGTTCTTAATTTAAGTATAGATTGTTTAAAAGCTCGAACAGGGGGAGTCTGAGGGGTGATGTGCTCCCCCCCCCCCCCCCCCCCCCCCCCCTCTCTGTCTCTCTCTCTCCCCCTCTAGCTCTCTCCCCCTAGCTTCTTCCTCTCTTTCTTTTTATCTTTTTTTCTTCCTTTTTTTTTTTTTTTTTTTTTTGGTAGAGGGGGGGGGGGGGGGGGGGGCCGGGCCCGTCGTGCCCCCCCCTGTATCCGCGCCTGCTTAAGGATTGAATGTACAATTTTAACGAATTGTTGCTCTTTCTACGCGCGTATTAGTTTGCATATTTCATTATTCAACCTGCTCGAATCATACTAGCCGGTCGCTGGTCACAACAGGTCGCGTATACTCGCTAGCGATCTCTTGATCGATGTATCGGGGGTTTTTATGTCATAGGATCGATTTAATCGCAAGTGACCGTAGTATGTTTTCAGCATAACACGCTGACTGGCTTCAGAACAGTTTTCCATGACCATTTTAGTCATAAAACTAAAAAGATTTGCGCGCTTTGCGCGCATTTATTCTATAGGTTTCAACATGGGTCTCGGAACCACAATAAATATTCTGAATATTATGTGGGGGACGTTAAAAACGTCATACTAGATCATTTCATCGCGTATTACTTCCAATGTTTCATTATTTAACGTTAACAAGACGGCTTCAGGAAAGCTTTCTAAGG